>BMAW01005148.1:2944-60038 GCA_019974015.1 Nephila pilipes
TGTGTGTGTGTGTGTGTGTGTGTGTGTGTGTGTGTGTGAAAATTTTAAATTTCCCTGCAAAGTTTCACAAAGAACATATTGAGCCACCAAAGGAGCTAACTTTTTAAATAATTATCAGCTTATTCAGTCAAATGTTAGAATTAAAGCAAATCATAATATGGTAATGGAATGTAAATTTGATTTATTATTTAAGCACTCACTCAATAACACTCATTCATTCGTTAATTCACTCACTCCTTCCCTCGCTAATTCATTCACTCACTCATTCATTCCTTCAATAACATACACTCACTCGTTTATACATTCATTCACTATTCATTCATTCTCTAATTTACTCGTTCACTCACAAACTTGTCCTTTTATTCATTCACTCTTTCCTCACTATTTTACTTACTCGTTCAATCACTCATTCATTCAATCATTCACTCACTTTCTTCGTCACTCCTTCATTCATTCATCTAATAAATCATTCACGCATTCATTGATACGTTCACTCACTCATTTATTCATTTATTTATCTATTTTGAACAGAAAAGATATTAAGAAAACACTCTTTTCAACAAAAGTGTTCGGATGAGAATTTTGTCACTGACTAAAACAATTGCCCCTTGGATGGATTAAAATGCAAAATTTGACCCATTTTAATGTTTCAGTTACCTTAATATATTAGAAAGGGTTACCATTACCACTTTTCAATGAGGAGTGCCAAAGTTTAGCGTATTTCAGCGCAATTTAGAGCCATTTTGCTGCCATCGTTATTTGAGAGTATTAGCCCACTTTTGTTTGACTCGACACAGATAAACTACTTTTTTTTTTTTTACCTATGTTTTGGTATTTTAAAGAGTCTATGTAACACAGATTAACTTGAAACGATAGTGGGTAAAACCATAATTAGACTATGACACCCAACTTCTTTATTAAACTAATGATTTTCAACCGTACCGAAAGAAATTTTTGGTTACATCTATTTCAGTTTATTATTTTTACACTTAATTCTCTCTTGCAGGTGATTTCTTCTACAATCCATCATGAATCAGAGCATATATAACTTGCCCGATCTCTTGGACCTCGCCCTCAAAGTGCCTGAAATAGGAGCCGTTAACTTCAACATATTGCACACTGTTATTCTAACAATGATCAACGAACTGAGACTCCACAACGTGAGACCCACGTGTTTCATAGAGAATCCTCTCCTCGCCAAATCGGCTCTGACAAAAGTGAAGCTCCAAAGAAAAGAATCAAGAATCATTGAAGATAATAGAGTCCGAGGGGTAACTCCCATTGAAGAGCCTCCCCGAACTAAAAAACCACAACTGAAAACCGAACCCTCGAAAAGTGAAGAAACTCCTCCGCCTCAAGGTAAGCACTTCTCAAACTCGGTATTACTTTTGGATTTATACAAGAGCATAATGAGAGAGAGTACAGCGGTTCCGTGAACATCGGCTCTCCCATTATCTTCAAAGGGAAGTACGATCCTCCAGGGTCAGCACTCGAGAGGGAGACCCCTTGAGAACTCTGGAAATTTCTTTGACTTCACTCCCACTTAATCAACTCAATAGCTGGATTTGTTTTTTGTCTCTGACGGTATCCGGCAAAACTATACTCAAACTATCCCTCTCATAAAACTTAATCTAAATCTTAAGATAGAAAAAATCGTTTTAAATTTCCTAAGTTACATTCCACTAAGAGCTAATTTTAAACTTAAGTCTTCTTTCATCCCGTCACAGAAACGTTCGAAGAATCAGAAACTTCCTTTTTCTCCAATCATCTTCTCACACTCTTAAAACTGCTCAGCACGAATTCGGCAGTACAGCTAAGAGGTTGTTTAAGGAGAATTTCGTCTTTGCTCCCCGTAGACATTACAATACTCTCGCTTTTTTTTCTTTCGTACTTTGATAAGCAGCTACGAACAAATGGTAATGAGATTCCCACTCCCAACCAACAGTTTTTACCTTTCCTTTTTTTTTTTCCCTTATATCTTTCTCTCTTCATTAATTATGAAAAACACAAATAAGTTCCTCTTTTTAATTCAATAGTTTTGATGTGGAAGTATTTACTATAGTCTGTTACTTTAGAAAAGGAGTATGAACGACACTCATTTTTTGTTTCTCTACCATCAGTTACCATGGTAGCCATTGCATTTATTTTCAACACTTTAATTGAGGTCTGAATGCCTTTGCGTTTGGACGTGCTTTATGTCAAATGTAAAGTCTATTTTAATTATCTTTGAATAATGTGTTTATTTTATCAAAAAGGATATTTTTCAAATGAAATTATATAAATAAAACATATTCTTATAAATATTAATATAATACCTATGTGTATACAAATTTATTTATTTAAACAGATCCTTTGAGTTCTTTGGCTCCATTATATAAAGATGTAAGAAAATTAAATGTTTTTAATTACATGTTAAAAATATTTATAAAATGTTATACAAATTTTAAACAAATATTTTAATGATGCATGTTTTAAAAAAAAGCCAAAGATGATCGGGAAACTCAAAAACGTATTTTGATTAGAAATCTGTTTACGAAATAAAAATGAAGTGGGGGAAATGATGTCCATTTTCAACTACCATATTGTAGTGGATAAAAAGTATGCGACCTTGAAGCGCTTATTGTAAAGCAAAAGACTATAATTACAGGAAATGTACTTCGTAGCCTTACATACTTCCCACCTCCAAGATAAGCAGCCATCGGCAAATGTATTGGCTATCTGAATTTGTCGTGAAGTTCATTGCTGCGAAATAGCTTTAATCTCTTTTGACTTTGCTGTTCAAAATTCCAACTAATTTGCTAAGAAATTTTGGTAGGTGGTGTATATGTATTAAATTCAACTGCACATATATTTCCCCCATTGGCTTCCTTTTTTATTATTTGGCGAATTTTGATCGGAACGCATAATACCTTCTAGTAATTTTGCTAAGTTTGAGAAGTCATTTCATGAGGTAGGTTCCAAGCTCCCCTTGTCACCACCCCAAAATCTGTCGTGAATGGAGAACAGTATTACATCAGCTCTGACATTTATAGAGTAAATTGATAAGTTCACGGTTACTTTTTTGGGACGGGGAAAGGTGAAGAAGAAGAAAAAAAAAAGGTGAAGGTAACAGACAGGGTAGAGTTTAAATTCCATTAATTTGAATTGCAAGATACGATGCAGTGCATAACTTCTACATCAGGGGTGTCAAACTCATTTCTAGCCACGGGCCAATATCGGAGAAGTAAAAATCACTCTCTAAATGTAGTTACGGTTATGACGTTGGGCTGTCCACTGTTTTCTGTTCACTAATCTTGAGGACTTTTTGTAATTTGAACTGTATAAAATTCCGACATCCAACGTTCCAAATATATTATTGAAACGTCATTTTGCAAATTTAGATGAAGATAAGAAGTATAATGAATTAAATTAATTTCAGTGATTTATAAGAGAAATAGGATAGAAAGGTGAGGAGGGACAGATGATAACGGGTTGTTGATCGTTATTTGTACGTTAGT
The DNA here is from genome assembly GCA_019974015.1 of Nephila pilipes. Classification (NCBI taxonomy): domain Eukaryota; kingdom Metazoa; phylum Arthropoda; class Arachnida; order Araneae; family Nephilidae; genus Nephila; species Nephila pilipes. Next base: position 6,442 of record BMAW01005148.1, read on the forward strand.
TGAAGTGAATTATTGTAGAGAATCGCCTACTCGTATAATAAAATTGATTAAAAGTAACTCCTATAGTCTGTTACTTTAGAATAGGCGCTTCAAGTTCACAGATTTTTCTCCCACTACCGTTTGTAACTATGGCAGCAGTGGTTGAGAATGGACGTCACTTTCCCCTCGCACACACTTCGTTGTATTTTCGTAAACAGACTGTTAATGAAAACGAAAGTTTAAGTTTCACGGTCATTATTGCTTTTTTTTTTTTAATTTGTATAACATTTTATAAATATTGTTAACATATAATTAAAAACATTTAATTTTCTTACAATTTTAAATAACGGAACCAAAGAACTCATTGGAACTATTTAAATTAAATAAATTTGTATACGCATATATATTATATTAATATTTTATAAGGATATATTTGAATAATTTACATACTTTTATTTCAAAAAAAGTATCGCTTTGAAAAAAAAAAAAAGAAAAGAAACACATTATTCATAGATTTTTGAAATAGACTTCACATTTAACATAAAGCATGTCCAAACGCAATGGAATTCAGACCTCAACAGAAGTGTTTGAAATAAATGCAGTGACGATGGTACATTAGTCGCTACTGTGGTAACTGATGAAGGAGAAATAAAAATGAGTGACCTTGACGCGCCTATTCTTAAGTACCAGACTATAGTTACAGAGTAATAGGAGTGGAATCGACTCTGTTTAAAATGTGTCTCACTCGGTATGAATTTGTAAGCTAAAACTTTTTGTTTCATTCTAAGATAGGTTTAAAGTGAGTTAAGAGAGATTTGAGAAAGAGTGACCTTACATGCTCTATGAAGATAGTCGAACTATCTTTTTTATGTCTCTTCAAGTGAATTTGTGAGCTGATAGACAATTTAATTGAACTTTATAATATCTCTAGAGTTAAATAATGAAGGATGGGCGTTACGCATTGTTAGTTTTTCATTGCTCGATTTCTCTTCCAGCAAGAATATTGTTTCTTGGGATGCGTATCATAGCATCATAGTTACGTATCATAGTTAAGGGCTGAAACAAACGAATAACTATTAACACAAGATAATAAAAAAAATAAGTAACTTTAACTTACTAGACAAAATAATTCTACAGATTAACTAGCATATTGTAAATGAATTTATTTTTCTTATTCTATGAGAGCGAAATGTTAATGTAAGGCACACCAAACGAGGACATGGAAGTCTAATGGTATCGTTACGATCATTAGATAATGCTTTACAGCAACGTTTTTCTTATAAAGAAAAAGAAATATTTACAGAGATTTTATCAGTCAGCAAAGGCAAGCTTAAGCAATAATCTCTTTTCCTTGATGACCATTTGGCGACTTTGTGAGAAACTTGGCCACTTTGGCGACAAATCGAAGATTACAGAAAGTGTTGGAATTTCAGTGGAAATTCGAGTAGGAGGAAATTACTGTCTTTTCCTGAATTTTCACACCTGGACGGAGTGATTACAAGTAATATATATCCATCTCCTCCCTTTTCACATCTCTTGAAAAGTGAAAATGGAGGAGATGGATAAGAAAATCCACTGCAGAGTGGTTGGCATTGATTGAGTGAACTACCAAGGAATTATCGGTAACATAGCCAAGAGAATCTGCCGAGAACAATATGTAATCACGGTAACTATTGAAGTCTGTCTTGAAAGTGCAGAGTATTACTGCGATGATTTGTCAGTAGTGCCACTAGTAAGCTGGTGACCTGAATGTTACTGATACAACTATGTAACTGTCTTTACAATTGTTGGGTTTATGTTCCTGTATCTGTGTAAGTGCTGTGTTTCCTGTTAGTGCTGTTCAATTGTTTTGCTTCCTGTGTGCCGTCTTGTCTAGAATATTCGTGAACAAAGTGTCATTTGCCATTATCATCCGTGTGGGACTGATTTTCATTACCATACACCCACACGATTGAAGAATATTTGTAATAGTATTATCGTCTGCTAAAATATTCGTTGCTATTGAAGGAGAGAGGAAAGTGTATGATTCATCACGACTAGTACTACTTTATTTCCGAAATTTCATTGAGCAACAATATTTTTAATCAAATTTTTGTTTCGTTTTTCAAAGCTTTGTTTTTATTTTCTGTTATGTTAGCTAGGATTCATTGAGAAACCCCGTGTTTGACATGCTTCCTTTAAATAAACAGCATGAACAATGCAATGACAATAATATAAAAACTTAATAATGTAAAAACAAAATTCAAAAAATAATAATCTGTAATAGTAAAGAAGCGAGTGTTGCAGAAATATGACTTCACTGAAATAAAAAAAAATGGAATACTTTGTACGGTAACAGTATATAAAAATTTTATGTTTGACAAAATTTATAGCGTCAACACATATTACAGATAATCAAATAAGCAGATTCTTTGCAGTTTTGTCGTAAGTTTCTTTTAATTTTCACCAAATTGATAACGCAATGCCAATACAATTTTTTTTTTATTTCTTCGAAAAAGGAGATCCAAATGATCTCAAAGAAGTCCCAAAGTGGTACAAGACTGTAGGAAATTTTAATTGAAAATTCATTTTCTTAAACTGAGTTATTTGTTGATATCTATTGCTGACACCAATAATGTTAATCTTTCAGATAAAATAAAAATAATTCATGACTCCAATTTCAATTTGCACTCTGTCAGTGAGAATGCAGATATTTGGAATAAAGAATAAGCTTGAAACCTGAATTCATTGAGATGTGTATCATTTTTTTTTTTTTGTATAAATGCAAGGACCACTAACGTTTACATCTTTATTATTCTCGTAGAATTTTTGAAATTCAGAGGTTTCAAGCCCAGAACTCTGTAGCTAATTAAAGCTCAAAATTGCAGTTCCTAAGAGACCTTTATTCAAAATAAACCAAAAACTTTCAGCCAATCATTACTGCCTTTTCCAATCCCTTTGAAAATAGTCTAAATTTATATTTAATTGTCTTCGTGTATAACTTCATGTAATTCATGTATAACTATCTTCATATTACTAAAGCTTCATTCAGTAGATTTCAAAGTTTTAAATCCTAGGCTTCCGACTTTTTCGTCCATCCACCCTCTTCTCGATAAAAAAAAAAAAGTCACTGCGTTAACCGAGTCGCTTACTTGCGGCTGGTGTTGTTTTCATCGAGTCGTGGGTTCGATCCCTGATTCCACTAAAGCCCCATCCTGTAGTGCAGTTCATGCTCGTTAAATCTGATCAAAGTCCAAAATCCTTCCATTGGCACGATGTTGAAGTTTGGTAAGGGAAGTGCCATTTCAGGTGTCGTCCTCGTCTCTTGACAAAGGCTCAAGATTACGACATCGTCACGAATAGCCTTCGTGTTCTAAGTGCAACATTAATAAATAATCACAATCCAAAAGCTATTAGAAACAAAAGCTATAATGAATCAATATATACCCTTTATACTAACTGATCTTACTTAAAAGACATTAAATTTTTTTTTTTTTTGTTAAAACATGTGATATATGGTTTTTACTATTAACATAATTCAGCTTTTTCAGCAAGTTCTTGGGAATGTTGCATGGGGGGAATCAGGTTTCTCAATGCTCCCAAATTAGACTTGAACCAAAAACTCTCCCTGAAATCTCTTCAACTCCCACCAGCAGGCGGTACCAACACGATTTGGAGTCAGTGCCTTAAATTATCAAGAATTTCATTTAGGAAATACCGTAATGCTGAGAAATAGATATATCAACTGGTGTTTAACAAAACCGTTGAAATAACAAGTCGTGTCAGACAAAAAGTGACGGATCACTATCACCCAAATATGTTGCTTACAAAGAAATGTCTCTTCTGTTACAGCAAAAATTTCAGAAACGGAAAAAGAATCAGAGAAAAAGGTCACGGGAGAAACTGGAGAAGAAAAAGTAAAAAAAGAACCTCCCTCCAACGATGAAACAGAATCGGAACCCATTGAAAGACCAGAGGACATGGAGCAGGCACCAGAAGAAAGAGGAGGAGGAGGAGGAAAAGGAAGAAAAAGAAGAAGATTCAGAGACAGATAAGTGAAGTGTGAAAGACTGAAGAAGAAGAGAAGAAGAACCAACCTCCTCAAAAATCGTCAGAGTATTGCCAGCTGGCTGACGATGTGTCCAAACAGGTCAAAGACCATAGGAAATCTCTTCAGCTGGGGAAGTAATGGAAAACAACATGAGGAAGACGCGATGGAAAATTTCTAGACACAGAGTACGGCAAACGGAGAAGGCATGATGCGGGTAACATAAATGTTAATAATTTCTTTCCTTTTAAACGTTTTAATGTATTTCACTTGGTGTGTGTGTGTGTGTGTGTGTGTGTGTGGTCGTGGTGTGATGACTGTGCGTGTGCGTGTGTGTGTGTGTGGTGTGCTGGTGTGGTGGTGTGTGTGTGTGTGTTGGGTGTGAAATCAACCTTCGACCGGATTTTTTTTTTTTGATTGTTGCTGGACGTTGCCGTAAAACGGACCGAGGTAGCCATTAAATACTGCACCAATCACATTCTTATCGCTTTGCGGATTAAACCTGTATCCAACCATTTACATTACCGGATGAATTGTTGACGGATAGTTATTGTAACATTTTGCTTATTTCACTCTTAGTGTGTGTCTTGTATATGGTGTGTCATCAAATTTTTGATCGTTAATTTAACTAACTTCCATCAAGCTAGAAAGCTCTGAAACTTTTTGGAATCGTTCTTACTTTCAACAATAGTATTTAGACATTTGAATCCAGTTTTTAATATGTTTCAATAATTTTTTTTAATAAACTTTGGACCATAGTATAAAAACGTTGTTTTTTAGAAACGTTCTGTTTGAATTATCTCTATCGAATATTTCTTGGTTAAACAAAACTAAATATTTCAGTCAAGCTGAAAGGGCAAATAGTTTTATTTTATTCTTTTTTTTATTTTAATTTTGTAGTATTTCCACCTAGTTGTCAACATAGACGATATATGGACTACGTTTTTTTCCTTCTCACTAACAACTCACTTTCATTACTTATATATTTAACTGAAGTTCTATCAAGGCCCTCTATCCAGATGACTGAAGGGAGTATTTTATTCTAATGATCAAAAAATATATTCATAAGTCTGACTGTAAGGGAACAGCACTTTAATAATTCAACTGGTCTTTCAAAATTGATTATAATCAGTTTAAGAAAAATTCAGGAATGCTTAGTACGGTATGAACTTTTTCCCCTTGTTGCCATGTGCAAGACTGGAGTTGTTGAATTGAACCGGTTTTAAGCCCTCGAACTCGTAGTTTGCTTGACCTGAAGCAAAAGCACCGAGTCGATAGCCGCTTTATCGACAATGACCGTGCCTATTTTAGTTCTTTTTTTTTTAACTAGCATTGTAATTATAACGTTCCATAGTGTTCATAACGTTCTTTTTACATATAACGTTCCATTGTGTTATACGTAAAAAGTTAACAGTGAAATTACTTAAAATTCAGGGTCAGGAGAGAATTTTAAGGATGATTTTCGTGATTAATGATCAAAAATTCATAAAGGGTTGATACTTTTGTTTAGACAAAAAACAAAGAAATGAAAAATTGTTGAACAATTTTATGCTAAAACTTGAAGGTATCCCAGGCCCCACAGTTAAATTATAATAAAAATTATTCTGAAGAAAAAAATAACGGTAAGGTTAGACTGACTGTTGTTTAGTCAGTTTTAAGAAGTTATACATTGATGCCTTCGGATATCTTTTCCGAGTTCATACTTGACACGCCTGGGGTTTATTTATAAATTTCTGAATTATTTCCTTCTTTCTTTCAAATCATTGATCGACTTGGTGATTCACAAAACAACAAAACAAAATTCTCAAAAAGTTGGAAAAATTTTGACATAGAATATAGTACACAACAATACAAACAATTTTCATCATAGAATAATGGCCTAAAATAAAATGCAAATTCGCTTGTGCGTTTGGAAGCGGCCATCCCACAAAAGTTGAAAGCAGCATAGCTGTTGCGATTTATACGTAGAAAAATAAATGTAACGTAATCCGGGAAAGAATGAGAAACCGCAAGCAAATACCAATAAACAAAAAGAGCCGAAGTTACTCCAACTTGCAACCGATCTGATTGTGAAAAATCGCCCACTTTAAAAATTCTGAAAAAATAGGCATTAATTTCATTTACAGACCTGCACATGGAAGTACCATAAAGGCAGCACGAATGTACGATGAGTGTTTTCCCCACGGGTGGCTACTCAATTAGAAAACATTTGCGTCCTTGCATCGGCAGCTGTATAAAAAGGATTATTTCTTGCTTCCCGGTCTGATGCAGATCCTAGAAGGACTGCTTAGGAATTCTTCTTTCCCAGGTTACACTTGTAGGCATAAAGTTCTTTCTCTCCCGATAAATCACAACGGGAAAACTGTTTTAACATTTGTGAAATGGCCACTTCGAAACGCACTAGCGCCATTGTTTTTCATTTTAGACCTGCATTATATAGTGAAAATTGTTTGTATTGGTGAATACTCTCTCCTGTTAAAATTTTCACATCTTTTCTGAATCAACCTCAGTTATACTATTGTACATTCGTCAAAAAACGTGACATCCTCGATAATTTCTGCAATTCTCATACTAGCTGCATGAAACTGGAGTAACTGTGTGACTTAATAGATTAATTAATTTACTGAATAGCCGCAATTAATTTGTTTTGCTTCAGCTGCGCTATTGAAGTTCTCAGCCACCGAGACCCAATAAGTGATCAATCAATAATTCGAGATAAAAACCAACGTTTTTAAAAACAATGTTTTATATGGTGGCAAAGTTTATGAACAAAATTATTGAAATATTGGTTAAAACTTGTCTCAAATGTCTAAATATTCCATTGTCAGGCGAGTAAGAACGATTCCCAGAGTTTCAGAGCTCTAGCTTGATGGGAAGTTGGTTATATTAACGATCAAAAATTTGATGACTGATACACACATAGACACACACCAAGTGAAATATATAAGAACATTGTAAAAAAATAGTCAGTCCGGCAATTTTTTGAATTACATTTATTTTATTTAAAAATATTCTAAATCAAAGCTTGATAACGAATGTTTAGCTTTTACTAAATCGTGTCTTAACCAAAGATTATAACTGAATTTCTCCTTATCTCGATAACAGCAAAACTGTATACGGCTGTGGAATAAACACGGTCCGAGCAAGATATCGTTTCTCAAATGATCTTGTACCAAAATGACGTGAACATCCATCTCTGTAACGTTTCTTCCGACGATATTCACGCTAACACTTTCAGTCTTTACGTGTGTGTGTGTGTGTGTGTGTGTAATGATTTAACTTTAATTTATATTAGTTTATCATAATAATAATAATTCAATTTCCTAATTTTCCTATTTTCTCATTTAAAAGTAAAGCGTTCTATCTTATTTTTAGATACCATTCCTTTTTAACTTAATTCATGCAAACACACGCTCTTAAAAGTTCTCTGATAATGCAGATCTCATTGCTTCCGACTTGTGTTTGGATGATCCCTTCTAGACTTTCTGTCTTCAGCTGAAGTCCCTAAGAATTCCTCCACTTATGCCACGTAGTCTATCATGAAAATCACTACTATAAAATTCGAAGCAAAAGAAAATTCTCTCTCTTCTGATCTCTTCTGCTTTCTTGTAACTGTTTATCAAACGGTGGAGTTGTATCTCCAGGCTTGTGAATATGGTCTCTCTCACTCAGCTACAGTAAATTAAAAAAGCAATTAAATTTGAACTTTGCTTCGACTGGTTTTAAATTAATTAAAGAGTAATTTTAAAAGTAAAAGCGCGCAGATGAGTTCAGCTTGTATGAAATATTTGGACCCAAATGGTTACAACTGAGCCCTACTCGCATAGCGAAACTTTTCCCCAGTGCTGGCTGGCGAGCTGAGTTCGTCTACAGATGTTATTCTTCTTTGTGGGTGAGTGCGTGTGTGTCTAACATCGACGCTATCACTTATTAGATTTTTTTCTTATCAAATTACCTTAAAAACTCAGATTTTAACAACCTTTAGCAAAATAATGCAAGGTTTTGAAGTTCGAAAAATTTTAAAGTAAAAACTAAACTTACAAAGCAGATACATTGAATTAATAGTGACAGTTTGGGAGGGATTTACTGTTTGGGGTTGTCATTTTGTCCATGCATGAAGGTATGACGAGTGGATGAAATTTTGCTGTAAAATTGCACATTTTCTCGTGCCCATCTCTAAATCCGCCACTGAATTGACGTAGTAGTATCATTAGCAGAATTTGTTTTACTCAGTCTTCAAATACATTGCCTAATGCTTATATTTTCATTAAGATTACGAAAACAGAATAATGTTATTCAAAACTTCATAGATGTAATCGTTGATTGAAAAACAAATTTCATTCTTTCGCTTCATTGCACCATCTGATATTTTGATTACATTCAGAAGTAATCATGTGAAAATAAATTTTAATGAGTATTGTGTAAGCTTACATATCAATACTTCTATACCCATTGCCTTGGCAATATGTGTATGTAAAATTGAAAAGTTTGAAAAAAAAATTTCAACAAACGTTTTCAAACATTTGTTGAAAAATGAACGTTGTTTGAGTGTAATATGACATTTGATAGAATTCCACATATATAAATATGATTGATTAAAGTTGCTTTTTTTTATTTAAAAATGTTTTATTCGTGAATATCATAATTTATTTTTGCATATTGTTGAAACTTATATTTATAAATATGTGATAAAGTCAATGGATCAAAAATAAATTATATATCTGCATAGTAATTTCCAGACTTGTATCGTCACAGATTCTAACCATATGATTAATTGATTATTATTTATCTATTACTTTTTTTTAAATTTATTTTACCATTTATTTATTTATTTATTATTTGCTTAGTGCCTATTCATTTTCTATCTATTGATTGTTTGTTTATATATGTATTAATTTACTTTTTATTACATTTATTAAACAATAAGTTATTTTTATTTATTCATTACTTTTTAACACATTTGTTTCTTCTTTTTTATTACTTATCGTTCATTTTTATTATTATTTATTTATCCTTTATTACTCATTTATTATTTACTTATTATTTATTTTTCATTATTATTAAGGCTCCCGTCTACCGGCCATTTTGATTTCATGAACATAATGTTGATCCTAGGAGATTTCTGCTATTAAATTATTCGTTTGTGAGTTTTTGGTCTTCAAGAAATATTCTAAAATATCTTCGAAAATCGGAGGGAAAATGTAATTCTACAGAAAACTTCATTATCTTTTCCTCTTTTGGATGCGCTTTGTTGCATACAAATTTAACAGTTTTGAGGAAGGAAATAGAAATTTCATAGGATTAGTATTATGTTCAAAAAATCAAAAGACCCATAGTTTGGTCCCCGTTGCACTCAAAAACAAGTAAACCATTGGCGGTGACCTAGAAATGTGGAATCACAGTCAAGTGACGAGAACGACACTTGAGCTGTAATGCTATGAACAAAGAAAATAACCAAAACAAGCAAAAATAATAATAACTATGAAGAATAAAATATTTTCGTAAAAAATTTCCATTGCTGATATTCCATTCCATTACATTCCGTTAATTTAATTCTAATCTGTAATTAACGAAAATTTAGGCATCAGCTTATCACATAATTCCGTTTTAGATGCCATATTACCACTTAAGTGTTTCAATGACTAGCTGTTTGTAGGAAAAAAGAAAATTAAATGATTTGCATGACATTTGCAGTGATGATATCAATATTTGATGTTTAAGTGTTGTATACTAAGTCGCTCAAACCAAAAAAAAAAATTTAAGAACTTTAGTTTAATTTCTCTTACTTTTGTAAATCAGAATTCTTATCGATCTGTCAAACATAAACTATACAATAAGATGCATACATAAAATTCAAAATGCGAAGCGTATTCATTTCATCTAAATAAAATAAAAAAATAAAAAAAACACTAGGCAACTTCAAAGAGTAAAGGATTTGCTGAAACATTCCGGAATAGTTCCAAATCACACTGGTGTCCAAAAGTTAAGCATAATTAGTAGTTAGGTGAATAATTAGCTCAAATTCATGGAAGGAAATGGTGGGAAACATGATATTCGAGTGTAAAAAGAAAAACTAAAATAAGAAAACAATGCGAAGGAATGGTAATGATCGCTTTTATTATCCAAAAAAAGAAGTTTGAAAGAAAGTGGTCGTAAAAGGAGTTCACATTTTAGTGAAAAACAAATGAAATAATAAAGTAATGCTGTAGTTTCAAAGGTGTGTGGTCACCTCTGATAGCCAGTTAAGCTTTCGCAACGATTTCCTAAACTTGCTCGTCGGGGTTGAGTCGTGGTCTCAAAGAGTTCTAAACGTCGCGAAGAGCTCTTTACAGTTTCCGGAAAGAAACTTGGTGCGTCTCCCAAGCATGTCCTACACATGTTTTAAATATTTCGGATCAGGTGAGAGAGTAGGCCAAGGCATGCGTTGTACATTTTCTATTTCAAAGAGCATGATTGAATATCATGTAAACAGTTTGTGTGAAATCCTATTTACAAGCACAATTGTCCCTCGCGCAGGTAATTGCTAGATATAGGTCCTACAACTCCAGTACTGATGTTTCAAACTCCAATTTAAATGAGCGAGCTTGTAACACCCGACCGACTCGGGCGTCCTCTTGTGCCATCACTAATTTCAAATATTAAATACTACACAAATCTCACACAAATAATTAAATCTCACACAAATAATTACAGAATCACCAAAACAAATTTCACAATTTATTAGTATATATTTACTATGACACCAATAATTATGCTCTCAAGGTTAAGTTTTCAAACACCTTAGTTCAGCCCACCAATAATAATCTAACAGACTCTTACCAATATCTTTTATCGACTGCAACTCCGAATCTGGAACAACTGCTGAAAATACTAGACCGAATCCTTTTCCGAGTATACTTTACTCGGAGCCTCAATACTAGTCTTTAATTCCGCCTTCCTCTTATATAGCACTTAGACTTCACCTCCTCTCACTACAACGCCTCTCTGATCCTCCTTCAGATACTCTACTCCTTCAGATGGAGTTTATATAATTCTTAATTCAACCGCTTCACTTCATTCCTAACTGCTTTACATATTAACATTCTTCATCACGTTTCATTTTTGGTTGGGCAAAGGTTGTTTAGTGAAAGCAATCAATCTCAATTGAAAGTCCCCAAGGTTAGTGAAGAGAAACCGCGAATAGCCCAATGTCTCAAGCTATGTGTTGATGTGAGGGAGACGCAAGCTACTTGCCATCCTAGTATAAAGAGCAACATGATAAAGTCTCCTGCAAATAGTTTGTCTGGAAACTCGTACTCCTGTAGCAGCAGTGAACCCAATTCTCTGGTGCAATTGTCCCTATGACGTCGCTCAATTATTGCCAGATAGCGGTCTTGGCGACTCTTAGCCGACCTGGTATTGCCCGTTGGTTAATATTTCACGTACTTTGAATTTGTTATCACAGGCTTGAGATCTCTTACCGCGGTACATTCAAAATTCGAGATACTTCGCTTTGTGATCGTCCAGTTTTGAGCATTCCAACAACTCTGCCTTTGGCAAACATGTCCAGTTGTCGTTCATCATTCGTTCTGTTTCATCGTTAATGACGTCCTTTTGCACCTGAATTGCACGAATCCTGTCTGAACTTCGAATGCCGAGTCAGCCGGTTTATCCGCGTTCCGACGTACACAAGTATTTTGACCATGAACATGTCGACTGAAATGTTTTGGATGAACACAAAGTTTCCCCTTCAACACATGATTCACCACAATTAATTTCGAACAAATTCAATAATAATAACACGTATATTTTTTTCACATTTCACAAACTATGCCTAACTTTTGGACACTAGCGTACTTTTACTACGATATTTTTAGTTGTGTTTTTTAATATTATTCAGTTCCACATTAATAATCTAAACATATTTTTTACTTTCTTTTTCTAGCTGACAGATATTATTGACATGATAACAGATAAAATAAGGAAATCAGTAAGTATTATAATTATAACTTTTTTGAATAATCAGTTGGAAATATTAATATAATTATTACTCGTAATTAAAACGAAGGAAATTCAATATGTTTTACTATATGAATTGTTCATTTATTTATCAACAAATAGAAAGTGTCATCCTTTTTTTTTGTCTGAATCATAATAAAATACTGCATAAATAAATTATTCATGTGGCACTGAAACATCTCATGAATATTTATAAAGATCTTAGTAAATTACATTGAATGGAAATTCTTCCTTGTCACAATCATAAAATGTCTTTAGGTTTTTGTAAAATTTTCATTTTATTGTTTCTACTTTGAATATCTGTAAAAGTAACTCTCTTGAAATTTAATTTTTTTAATTAGACTTTTCATGCATAATTTTGAAACAATTGTTAGAAGTAGGTAAAATATTTTTCCGTTTTCTTACAGAGATTCATCTTATGCTTACGACATCAACTTCCTTCAAAATATTAAAGCAACGGTATCGTGTTTAAAGCAAATACCGAAAACAAATTTGATTTTACTTTAATTTGATAAATGACAGCATTTAACTTTAATTTAAAAAGGGAGAGTCCGGGAACAAATTCGACAATCTTAGTACTTTACTTTTTAATCTTCCTTTGGAAATTTTAATCAAAAAACAATTTTTGTTCCTTAAATTTTTCGGCGATAGCTATTGCCGATACCAGATGGCGTTAGTTGTCCAGATAAAATAAAAATGTTTCATGGCGTATGTCTTAAATTGCTGTCTGGGAATGAATTAGATTTTTGTAGAACAAAGAAGGAACTTTAAATCTCAATTTTGTAGATGCAGGGGGTGGGGTTGGGTTGACACTGCAAAATCTAACACTGCACTTTTTTTTAATGAAAAATCTATGCATTTTAAAGACATTTTACATCACTTCTTTTTTTCTATTTTCTTATGTTTTCTTTCCTATGAGGTGAAATGCGTCGCAATAAAAAAATTAAATCAATGTTCTGTATATTATTGCATATTGTAAAAGAGAAGCTTAATAGTGTAATTTTGATAAAATTTTATATGAATGTTTTTCTTTTTAATATTTCAGGAAGAAATCAGAGAGGAAGCGGAGATACAAGGTGAATTGGTTGTTTCTATTACGTGCTAATTTGTCCTGTTTTGAACTGATTTCTAAAAGTAAAAACTTAATAGCCGGAATGAGATTTAAAAATTCAGATTATTTTTGTTTCAAGATTCATATATAATTAGGTTCTAACAGTTAAAGATATCATTGAGTAATTCGCGAATACAATATGCAGATGTATAACTTCAAATTAAAAAATAATAATCGAAACCAGTAGATATCAAAATTGTTACAGCGTTAGTTCCTATATACTGAGTGAGTGAATGAGTGTAAAGGCTATTGGCGCAAGAGCCAGGTGTAGCTATGCTGTTCCAAACAAGATTTAACTGTGATCTAGGCGTGAAGAAATATTTACAACCGAAAAATCATAAAATAAATCTACTAATAAGCTGAATGAGTTTTTTTAAGAAAGAAAGAAATGCAAGAATTTTTTCTTAAGTTGATTTAAAAAAGAAATTAAATAACACACTTCAAAAAATTTGAAGAAAAAAAAAAAGAGTCCATTAATATATTTTAAAAATAATCTGTTAGCAGCGATTTAAAAAAATAACGTGTTTAATAAACATTAAAATAAGTTCATTTCTATTCATTTTTAGTAATAGAAGCTCCTACTCTTGATGACCTAGAAGGTTTAGAAGAAAGGGTAAGGTAAATTATATTTATCATGTTCTTTTTATACATTTTTTTACATACACACATTCTTAACTACTCGTAAAATCAGTATGAAACGTAGATTCGATATACATCCGACATAATCATAATTACATCCCATATCTAATAAAATTGCATAATTTGTTACAATTATTTCGTAACCGTACTGTCAACTCATAATTGCATGATCTATGTGTAATTTTATAAATTCATTCTGTAGTGTGAAGTATTCTCGTTTTATTGTATATTGCTAAAGTTGTCCAGAGAGTAAAATTATTCAGCTTTCGACGCCCAAAGAAAATTTTTTCCAAGAAAGTTGACTGCACTGCGTTCGAGACCAAATTTTGTGAATAGAATGAGTGCCTAGTGAGTAGATTTGAAAATTCTTGCTGTAGTGCCGTGTTCAAATAAGTGCCGCGATTCCGAATACCGCCAGTTAGGATTATTAAAATTCTACCCCGGGGGAAGAAATTAGCCATTCGCTCCCAGAGTATCACATGCAATGTGATCGCGAAGCGTATCACATTTGATACGCTCCGCGAGTGTCTTCTACGGCCCAACGTTTCAATAGAGATACGCTTGATGAGAACGTTTTATTTGATTTTTTTAATGTTACTATATGGCGTTACAATACCGCGAAATCTATATAAATAGGTTATTTGGAGTGTTGACCTTGGTGATATGCGCTTGGATTTCACTTCTGGCTACCAGAAGGGGAGCAATTGTCAAAAGCACGTGTTGTGATGCGGCTGTTTAAATGTAATGACATGATTTAATTGGTGTATTTACTTTCGGTTTGCTTTTTTCTTTCTTGCTTGCTTCTTAGAAGTTCGAAGGAGAATTTATGCCCCTTTATGGGGGTTAGGACTTTTGGTAGCAGACGTTCTCAGCTGTTCGTTTCATTGGGTCGGTTTTTATTTGTAGCGACATTCATGATGAAAAGAAAGTATTTATCTGATACTGAGATTTGCGAATTAGTGAATGAATCTGACAGTAATGTTAGCGAAAATAATCCAAATCTGTACATAAACATTAAACTAAAAAAAAAAAAGACTAGGAAGATGTGACCTTTGCTCAAAATCTTGCGTGAAGCGTCAAAATATGTGTGTAAGACATGTAACGTTGGACTAAGCATTGATTTTTTTTATAAATATACCATACAGCAAAATAAGATTTATTTTTTATATCTATATATTCCATGTAATGGTACATCATTACACCATGAAATTTACGTGACATATGTTAATATACTTTGTATTTTCTTAAAAGTATGATTTGTATGTAATTACTTTATGTGAAAACATAGAATTTTCGATTAAATCTTTTTTTTTTCTTTCGTATATATTAAGTTTAATGCATTTTAAATAATATACGTAAATACTAAAATATTTTAATGAATAGCCGATTTTAGAGGAATTTTTTTTATGAATTAGGCTTAGTAACTATCTAAAATCGTTTGGGCACAGAGTGACACTCCGTGGTAAGAAGCCGCGGGCCTAGAGAAGCACTTCTTTTTTCTCCCTCCGGTAGCGAAAGGGTTAAGATACTTATGAAGAGATGGCCTCTAGAGGTTGTGACCTACCGTTAGTTCCTTACGACGAGTCTTGTTATTATAATACTGACTATAACTTGCGGCTAGAATCTGAAAAAATAGATTTTTGAGATAAACATCAAAATACGAGGGGACTCCAGAAAGTAAGAATACTGCGCTTCTGATGAGCAAAAAGAATTATTTTCTTTAAAGCTGGCTGTACTACGATCAAGTTCAAATGTTGGGAGTAGAAAGCGCACTCTTTTGTCTCAATCAGTTGAAAACTCTGGTTGTAGTGCCGGGTTGAAATGAGAGTCTCGATTCCGAATTCAGTCAAGCAAATCATCCGATTTCTTCTCGCAAAAGGAAAAGGGTTATTCCATATTGTTGATGAAACAGAAACTCTTTACGGTGATGGTGTCATAAACCATACCATACCAACATGTATTTGTGGTGTCGAGAAAGAAAATGCAATGAAAAACTGCAGAAAAGAGAATCAAAATCCCCAAATTATTAATGCCCAGTTATTAAATAACTCTAAGATAAAAAAAAAAAAAATATGAAGCCTTCATCACTCAAACGTAAGTTTCTTTAGTTGTTCTGTGACTCATTGCCACTATACGCAGCAATTCAGCTTTATTTTCCATTACGATGATAATATTTGTATGCAATTCAATAACAAATAATGTTACAAAAATTTTAATCTTGCGCGGGTGCATACGAATGAAATCAGATCGACACAGAGCATAATGAAAAATGATGATTTATTCACAAATATTCTGGATAACACGAACATAGGTAGCGAAGCTTGGACAAATTAAGAGCACTAACAGGAAATACAGTACCTGTACACATTAACGACACAACAGGAACAAATGCAGCCCTTGTTATGACAGCCACAATAATATCAGTAACGTTCAGCTCACCAGCTTACCAACTCGCACTTGGAACAAATCTCTAAAATTATGTTCTGAACTTCCAAGGCAGACTCCGATTGTTCCCGGTAGATACACGCCACTTCAGCAAATTCATTCGGCTAGGCAATTGAAAATTCCTCGGCAGAACCGCTTCCAAGTGCCGACCGACTCCAATCAATTTCATGATCGATTCAAAAGTAGACTGCTCCGTCTTATGCTGTCGGTGTATTTATAGATGTTCTGGTCAGGTGTGACATCACATGGAAGGTTCAAAAAAAACCCGTAACTTTCTTACCACTAGAGATATTACCTAGATTCCAGCATTTTCCAGAATTATCATTTCATCGCCAAAGTCACCACGTTTCTCACCAAGTTGTCAAAATGGTCGCCAAATTCCTCGCTAAAATTAAGGGATTATTGCTTTCCTTTCCTTGGCTGACTAATTAGATCTCTGTAAATGTCTCTTTTCCTTAAAATGAGAAACGTTGCTGGGAAGTGTTATCTCGGGTTTGCAACAATACTGTTTTTGTTTACGGGGCTGTCTTCCGTGGTTCCTTTTTACGAGCTTTTATTTAACTTGCTATGTTCATATGAATAAATGTCTTTCCAGAGAAAGTTTAACCTTTGTACTCGAATTCTAACCTACGTCCTATCATCCAATCGAGCCGAAATTTTGTATACACATATAACTTCGATGATAAAACAATACTATGGTATGTTCAAGCAGTTACACATTTATGGGGCCCCGGGTGTTGCCCTTGATAGCATCCAGTTAAATTGAAATTTTGCATTCATCAAGTTTTTATTTTAAAATGGACTAAAAGATATAAAAATCATTTTTCAAATGTAAAATAATACAAAATGTATAAAGGTTTAAGGTGTTAACACTTCTTTTTTGATCTCATATATAAGTATATTTGACTTAATTTAGTAGGTATCTTCGTTAAGAGTCTCAAGCTTTTATAAACTATATATTCATTAACTTATAAAACATATTTATTTTTACACATTTTAGTCCATCTTTAAATAACAGTTTGATTTAAAAATTTCTTTACCGATATTTATTTGTTTGATTATGTTAGACAAATGACTTCGGCACAATAATTTGAAGTCTAATTTTTTTTTGTATTTAATTGTTTAAAGAAAAAAGATTTTTAGAAAATTTTAGATTTTTTTTAAAAAATATATAAATAATATATACAAAATGTTAAAGCTTACTTTTTTGTATATTAATTTTATTAAATTATATTCCGTAAAGTTCTCGCATTAACTAATGTACACTGCTCAAAACAATTAAAGGATATTGAGTTTTTGAGTGGATTAGGCGGCTGGGGAATTGTTTATATGATTGATACATGATCGACAGACGTGGTAGGCTATATAAGAAAAAGAAATCTAGCATGTTTAGCAGAAAAAATGCATTTTACTTAGCATTTGGACACAAAAGGAAAACAACACAATTTATGCATTCGAGAAAAAACGAACAAAAAAGGGTATTTACTTGAAGAAAAAAAAGTTTTTAGTAGGGGTTATGGTTTCCTCTGACGGCCAGCAACGCTTAACACCTTTGAGGCATGGAGTCAATGAGGCTATTTATGAAGAGCTGGGGTATTCTATCCCACTCTTCCAGAAGAGCTCTTTCCAGTTCTTGGAGAGTTCGTGGGGGTGATAGGTGGCCAGCAACTCGTCGGCCTAGAATGTCCCAAACGTGTTCTATTGGGTTCATGTCCGGAGAACATGTTGGCCATTCCATTCGTACGATTCCCTCCTCGAAAAGGAAATCACCCACTAAGATGGCACGATGTGGCCTACAGTTGTCGTCCATTAAGATGAAGTCATCTCCAATTGCTGCACGTACGGGACTACAATAGGTCTTAAAATCTCATCCCTATATCCGCAACAAGTCAGAGCTCCATTTCGAATGATGTAGAGATCGGTGCGCCCATCAATGGAGGTGCCAGCATAGACCATCACTCCCCCTCCGCCAAATCTGAAACTTCCAAGCACGAACGCAGGATTGTTTCTAGCGCCACGATCCCTCCAGATAAAAATACGCCTATCATCAGGTTGAACAGAAAAACGGGACTCGTCAGAGAAAAGAACCTTGCGCCATTCATTTCTCCTCCAGTTCACATGCTCGGTTGCCCACTCCCTACGGGCGCGACGGTGCCTTGCTCTTAGTGTAACACATACCATTAGTCGGCGAGCATACAGTCCTATAGCGTAGAGTCGGTTTCGGACAGTTTGAGTCAAAATTGTGGTGCCAGTTGCCGAGCGAAGGTGTTGCTGAAGAAGAGTGGCATTCATATTTCGGTGTCTCCGAGCCGTTAGTGTTAAATATCTATCTTCATTGGGCGTTGTTGCACGTCTTCGATCTTGCCTTGGTCTTCTGCCTGCACTTCCAGTCTCCAAGAAACGGTTCCAGATTCTGGAAATCACACTTTATGAAACTCCAGCAGCTTCTGCTACTTCGGCTTGTGTTTGGCCCCCCTCTAACCGTCCAACAATTCTCCAGGCTTCTGAATCGGTTAAATGTCTTCGTTGAGACATCGCAATCGTCGAAACAACACACTTATTAAATGTCGATCATTTTTTTCCGCTTTGTCTTTCGTTAAATTGAAAGGTAAATTTCATTTGTTGCCGCTAAAGAGTCGTTTTTAACGTCAGACTCAAAAATTGTATACTCCGAAGTTTGAAGATGAGAAAAATTTGTATTTGTGACTCTCTTCTTCCATTTTCTGTAAAAAAAAAATTCGCTTCTACCATTATTTTAAATAAGACTTAAAATATCCTTTGATTGTTTTGAGCAGTGTATACGTTTTCCTGTGGACTCAGTTACATACTATTTCAACTTCATTGAATAAGGGATCTTTGTAGAAATTTCCGAGAACAGTGAAATCTGAAAAAGGCTTTCAACATATAATTGTTTAACATTCATTTTAAGAATTAATTCTAAAGCCTTCACTTTTGATATTAATATATTTTATAAATGTTGTGAAATTGGTACGTTGCCAAAACATTTCGCATTTTCCGATTTTTTTAGAATTTACAAAGTACCGGTAAATCAAAAGGCTTAGTTAAATTTTTTAAGAAGATTTTATATTGTAATGAGTACTGTTTTACTTATAAAGAGCTATGATTTTGTTTGTCTAACATATTAAGCTGTATTATTTCATTCTTTGAGCACATAGCGGTATGTTGTTACAAAAATTTTCCTCAGTCTCATAGATGTAGCAAGTGAATTCATTCCAACACATAGGATAATGGCAAGTAATACTTTATTCACAAATATTCAACACAAGATGACATACAGATAGCAAATTTGGGTCAGTAACAGCACAAACAGAAACACTGCACTTTTATAGATTAGCGACACGGATAAGTGGGAAAAACAGAACTTCTAATAACCGCCACAATTGTATCAGCAACGTTCAACTCATCAGCTGACTAGTTCACACAATAGACAAATTTCCGACGTGCAGCTTCTCCGAAAATTCACTCTGTCACGTTACCGACAGTTCTTCGGCAGATCCGCTCAGCCAATGAAACTTCCAATCAATCTCCTGATTCATTCACTGCGGGTTCGCATCTATCCCTGTTTATAGACGTTCCGACCTAGTGTGACGTCACAGGCAAGATGCAGGAAAGTCCGTAACTTTCGAAGCAATAGTAGTTTTCACCAAGTTTCTAGCCATTCGGGAACCGTTTTGTCGCCAAAGTCGCCGAGTTTCTTGCCATCGTCAAACCGCTTGCCAAATCCGTCTGTAAGATTAAGGGGTCATTGCTCAAGCTTTCTTTAACATTCGACGAAACCTCTGTAAATGTCTCTCCTCCTTTTTAAGAGGGAAACGCCATTGTAGATTCGTAGCAATGTGATTATGAATTATTAAGAGGAAAACACATATTATCTTTAAATATTTTTCTCATGGACAAATAACTTTGTAATGTTTCAGAAATTTAAAATTTAAGTATAATAAAGTTTGTGATATATATATATACACTGCTGGCCACACAAAATGCAACACCCTGAAAGAAGCATGCTATCCATGTGAAATTTACATCATGCGTTTGCGATGATGAGTTATGCAAATCATTAGCATTGCAGCGCAGACACACATCAAGGGCGACAGTAGCGCCACTCGCAAGCGCTATATAAGGGGAGAACAGATTGGCGATTTGAAGTACGACAATTGTTTTTTCATGCGTTTTTTTTTTTTGCGTAAGCTGTTTACCTATGCCTAGTGGAAGACATCGAGCGTCTCTTGACCAAGTTTCTGGATTCGACCGAGGAAGAATAGTAGTCTATAGAGATTGCGGACTATCCTTCAGAGAAATCGGTTAACGTGTTGGACGAAACCAAACAACTGTGATGCGGATCTGTGATCGCTAGATGCAGGAGAGAACGACGGACCTACGGGGCCGATTGCACCCACCTCGTTACACCACTGCCCGTGATAACGGGCAGATTGTGCGCATGGCAGTGATGGATTGCTCCGCCACATCATGAACCATAGTACAACAGATTCAGTCTGCTACGAATCATTCGGGGTCCGCTCGTACCATTCGACGCCGTTTGCAGCAGAGTGGAATGTTCTCAAGGCGTCCATTGCTTCGTTTACCCTTGACTCGAAACCACAGGCGTTTGCGCCGCCAATGGGACGATGAACGGTGGACATGGACAACGGAATGGAACGACATTGTGTTGACTGACGAATCCCGCCTCTGCCTACAACTTCACGATGGTCGGACTCGAGTTTGGAGACACAGTGGTGAGAGGCTGCTGAACTTTTGTTTTATGCATTGAAATACTGGTCCTGCATCCTGTATCATGGTTTGGGGTGGTATTGGATTTCACTCCTGCACCACTCTAGTACGCATTACCGGTACGCTGAACAGCCAGTGCTACACCTCTGAGATGTTGGAGCCCATGGTCCTACCATACCTTCAGCGCTTGACACCAGCCATATTCCAACAGGATAATGCGTGACCACACGTGGCACGCAATGTTCAAGAGTTCTTCTTTACCCATCAGATTAAATTGCTTCCTTGGCCTGCTTGTTCTCCCGATCTATCGCCAATCGAAAATGTGTGGTTCATGCTTGCACAACGACTGGCCCAGGATACACCTCCCGCTTTTACACCAGATCAACTTTGGCAATATGTGGAAGCCACATGGACTGCTGTACCCCAAGGATGCATCCAAAACCTTTTTGATTCGATGCCGAGGCGTGTGGCAGCGGTTGTAGCAAACAATGGCGGCTACACTAACTACTGATTTTGTGATCATCCACACTTCACAAGAGGGTATAATTTTAATCGTTTGATATTTGTACAACATGTTATCTGAAAAATAAATTTCGCTGTGATATCTCTGGTCCTTCTGGGTGTTGCATTTTGTGTGGCCAGCAGTGTATATATATATATATATATATATATATCATGGTTGTTGTTTTCAAAAACTATTTCACATCAATTGTATTGACAAATTCATTGAAAATCTCTAAAACTACAAAATGTATAGAAATGATGTTCATACACTTGAGAAATAATGCTAATTTTCTTGGGAAACTGGCAATAAAGACTGTATAATTGTAATTTGTAATTTGTGTGTAAAAAAAAAAGTGATGCTGTTGTGAAATATTTACTAACATAGTGTATAATGTTGAAGTATTAAAAATAAACAAATTTTTAATAGGTAGAAGAATTAGAAGAAGCCAGATTAGTATTTGAGGAAGATCATGTGAGTATGCACGAACTTTACATTGATTATTATTTTGTTCCAGTAAATTTCTGAATTACTTTAGTTAATTTATTATATTGTTTACAGTAAAATCAAATTATTTGCGTATTTACTGTTTGTGAATAAAATGGAATGTGAATATCAAAAGTTGAGTGATAGGAAAAAAAAAAAAGAAAGAACTTGCATCGAAAAATGTCTGTCGAGAATTATCTAATTGAAAGACAATTGTTTGGCGATGATTCGCTTTAGGCTTCCGTCTTCCGGTCATATAGATCACGTGATCTTAATGTTAATCCTATGGAATTGCTACTTTCCTTCTGAAACCTAGACTGTTGCATTTATTTGAAAGCAATAAAATATATTCAGAAAATCAAAATATAATGAACGTTTTCCTACGAAATTAAATTTTTCTCCGATTTTTAAGAACGTTTTTATGTTTACTTTAATTATTCACTTGGTGTTTTCCAGTACTCGAAGAATATTTTAAAATAATTTTTAGGCACGGAGAAAAAATGTAATTCAATAGTTTTACTAGACACCATATGGGCTATTGTTTGAGTCAACGACAAAATGGTATCACTGACCATTTTTCAAAATGAAGTATTACATGTCAGTGACTTGTTTCTTTTCATTTTATGACATCAATAATTACATTGCCTTAAAATATATTCAGATTAATTATTTACTGTTTTGCTTTAATTTAAATATCTGAAATGAACATTATTGAAACCGCTTCAATATTGGATAGTTCGCTTTAATTATCCCATTTAATTGAATTTTTTTTTTTTTTATTTTTTTGTTGAAAATTAGACCCATTGATGTCAAAATGTGTTTTTTGTAAGTTTTTTTTTTTTTGTATAAAAAAATATTCAATCTTTAGTCTTCTATGGTATAAGGTCAAATGGATATTTAACTGCCTAAAAAAGTGAAAATTGCATCATCTATAAAATATTTTAAATTTAAAGCACGGAAAATCAATATCCATCCATCCTCCTGTTATCTCCCGTGTTTAAAGCCCGCCTGTAGAGGGCGTTTTTTGTAAAGGGGCGAGTATGAGTATGGAATGTCATAAAATCTCCTCAGAGCAGAAGCAGATCAGACATAAACGAGTTGATACTCGAGAAAGTTGTGAATCGCTGGGTGGTTGAGTGCTAACTGTAAACTGCACTGATCACTAAGGTAACGGGAAAGGAAGTGTATTGGCTGAATAAAAAAAAGTTGTTATTGTTATTAAAAAGTGTGCCTCATCTCATAGGAATATTAAGGGAAAGCAAATAGCTAAGTAAGTTACAGTAAGTAATTACTAAGTTTAATATCTAAGTAAGATACAGTAAGGAATGAGAGTTTGTAAGAAACAAAATAACATGATTTATGAGTTCTAAATTAATAAGAAGTTATGTTGTGAAGGGTAAAAAAAGAAACGAAAAATAGTCCAGCGAAAAGGTGAAAAATAAGAAGAACCTTAAGTAAATGAAAAAGAAATAGAGAAAGAGAAAAAGTAAAATAGTTTAATTTTTGTGCGTGTGATGTGTGAAGACTTTTAATACTCCGTTTTGTATAATACATAATTTACACGGGTTTCACTTTTATGAGTATCCTATTAATGTAATATCTACATGTATAATGTCTGGCTCCATTGTCATCGATTTCATACTCTTCAGAAGTTATTGAGCTATTATTAAAGAAGATAATTGTAGCTTTTCAAAACACTCTTGAGGAAGAGTAAAAATTGATTCTTATTATTCTGTTTTTAAATAGTAGCTTTTGGCAAGGTTATTTATTAATAAAATCTTCTATTGTTTTTATTTATAGATAATACTGTTAATCTTCTTATATAATTTATAGTTTTTATTGTTTTTATTTTCACGTAATGTTGTTTGCTTTCGTTTTATTATTTTTTTTATCCGTTAGGAGCACTGTTAATCTATGTGATAGATTAATATTGCTCCTAACAAATAATAATTTTCGTACTGGAAATTATTATTCGTATCACGGCAGCCCTCCATAAACCACTTTCCACATTCTCATTATGACATACGGCAGCACGAATCACTTTCACCTTCTCACGTTGTCAGGAGGCGGCACATTAGAATATCTCATCTCTGCATACACGTAGATATGTAAATTGTGATTGGGTGAGCATCTGTGGTATTAGAATTTATATCTGTATAGCCTTTAGAAGATGAAAAGAAGGTCCTTCCTTGCCGATTCGTATGCTGTCCTCCTCCAAATATCTAATGGGATTTCCTTCCTGAAACTGCCCGTATTCCCTTTTTTATCGATGGTCCGGACCTTCTGAATTAATCCTCAATGAATAGAAGACACCTCGCACCAGCAGATTCATCCTTTTCACAACTCAACTAATCAGAGTTCTCGGTAGTCTTTTTCTGATTGCTCGAATCTTGATTGCACTGAAGTCTACGAAGCTACTCGACATTTTTCTGTGTCGCTGCAATCAATACCAGCGGGATAACTTTCTGATACGAGCTGTTTCTTTTCAGTTATCTATTAGCTTTATTTTTTGTAAATATTTTGAACTAACTTCATTTTTGTTCTATTTGGAGTAGTGATATCTTGTACACAATGCTAATTTAAATAACAGATAAATATTGATATTTTAAATATTAATTTGTCCCGGATCATTTGCAACCTATTTATTTGAAACAGTTGAAGTGTAATATATGCTTACACATCTAATTACCCCTTCAGTATGAATGCTTTCATTTGCACAAACCAATTTTAAATGCTAGAGAAATAAAGTGTCTCAAAAAATTAATGAAGCATCACCTCTTTCCATGCAATTCTCACCTCAATTATTTAGAGGTGATTTCAATTTACACAAATTTTCGAAGAACGTATCTACCGTGGAAGTCAAAGAATGAGTGCGTTTGTTATTACTCCATGAGCTTATTATAATATTAAGAAAAATTATAAAGAGTTTGCTTCGAATTTGATACTATGAACTAATGTTATTTTCCATCATATATTTTTTCAGATTAAGATCGTATTCATCAAAAATCCTATTTTGATTTGATTAATTACAAAACATTTTCATAATTTTTTTGGCTTTATTTGACTCAAATGAGTAAATATCAATTCAATTAATATATGAGTATTCTTCTTGTATAAAATCAATCCTGAGAGTTGACGCAATTCCAGCCGAACTTACGCTTGATTTTTTTTGGCAGCCAAAAATCTTTAATTCAGTTCAAGATAACAGCGAATAGGTCTTTTACATTATCAATCCAACATCTTATAAATTCGCCTATATGGGGGTCCCATAAATTGTGTCACAAACTTTGAGGGGAGGTAAAGCATATCAAAAGAATCGAGAATCGCATTGCAACCCATGACTTGAAACATCATGGTAAAATAGTAGCAGAGGTATAAAAAAATTAAAGGACATAAGAGAGATATTATCAGAAACCTTCATTGCACATAAATATTACAAATACTGAAATAGATTATTCCATTTCGAAATGTTACCGGAGATAATCGAAATTTCTACCTTTATGAAAAATGTATGGTTACACCGACGGACCATAGATTGATGTACACCATCAAAAACATCTGATTTTGCCTAGAAACCACGACAATGCAGGCTATAAGAATAGTCTGCACTGATGCAAGAACTGCAAAATCCATTTCAGATTCAACAGGTATTTCATACTCAACAATTTTTAGTTTCCCCTTTTCCAACATCCTCCTTTGGCAGTAGCAATAGCAGGTGTGCTGGTCATAGATTCCTTATAAACATTCAACATATTCTGTTGTATGGCGGGAATACTAATCACTCGTAACCCACAATGCCTGTCACTTTTCAAAGACTTATATTAACGCAAATTGAGATGCATGTGCGAAAACGAATGATGGCCAGGTACATTTCACGGGACAGTCATTGAGTTCATGCAATGACATCAGCCAATCCAAACACTAAGAGCATGTTTGCCAGCTCCTTGTTCGTATAGGGTGGCATGATCTTCCAAAGGAGACTAATGCTCAAATAATGAAAAATCAGATATTCCCCATCCAGAGGTATCTTGAACAGCGCCGCTAACCAAAATACGATGATGTTTCCGCTATTCTCAGTCCTTTTTATGTCCCCTTAAAGCTTGTACCTCAATTTGTACAGGAACGCCATGTACAGGAATCTGAGTGGGGTGAGCTGTTCTCCTGCGTTTTTTATTGCACTGTACTGTCTAACCTCATAGTATTTGAACTTATTGGGTGAGTACACTATTCTTCGGATTAACAGTGTCATAACGTTGTTTTACTTAGAAAAGTCCGAATTCCGCAGATCTTAATTCTTCACAGATATAAAACCTTGCATGATTCCAATGAAAATGTGTGGTGGATACCCCTCTTCAATATTTTCTTTAATTGCTTTTTAAAGGTTATCCGCCATTCTAACAGAAATTATAACAGTGAATGCTCTCTTGTCGCAGTCTTTAACACCATTGTTTGTTTTCAAATATAGAGATTCGTTCACACACTTTTTTAAGTGTGGATTCCATACCTTTAAAAATACTCTACTGCCTTCTGTTCTATAGGCGGGAGGCCCCAAATTTTCACTATATATTTCCAAGATTTAAGTTAGGAAAACAGAGAAGCAGCAGTTAGGGGTAATCGATAATACATAAAACTCTTGTTTACAATACTTAACGAAATTGCATATAACCACGTATTTGACGCCACGTCGTTACCACGACAACCAAAATAGGAAAAACTGTGTTTGAGTTCTCAATTTCCGTTATTGGAGGAACACGGTAATATTTGGTGACACTTTCGGGTTTGCCAAAAATGGCAGACAGGAATTTACTCAAGTACAACAACGCCTACGAACTTATTTACCTCAACCCTTGTTCTAAGATTTTCAGATCCCAATCGACATATGCACAAAAGGCTGCTGAATCTATGATTAGATTATAAAAGTTTATACGGGAGAGGGAAATTTGAGGGAACAAAACTTTCTCGGGCATTTGAAAATCAGATGTCCGCGGTACCAAAATTTTATGGGGGAGGAGTTTAATTGGTAACATTGGAGATGGAGTTTTTCAATTGAAAATGTGTTTTACACTTTAAATTTGTAAGACATTTCTATTACTGATACCATATGGCGTTCATTTCAATATAAAATAAAAAATGCTTCTTGCTGAAAATTTTAGACTCCGATTTGGCAACGAGATTACGGATTTTTTCTGGAATAAAGAATAAATTTGAAACCCGCACTTTACAGATCTGTGCTGTTTTTTATGTGACGAATTAGTTCACAGCGGTTAATTTATTGAATATGATTATAAAAAGAAGTTCATAATAAAGAATAGTTTTTGATGAAGAAAAGTGATTAATATAATAAGATAAATTTTATTCAAGAAAAAGCATAAGATGTTAAAAATTAACTAAAATTTAGTTTCTTTTTAAATATTTTTCCCTGGTTAAAAAGTGCAATCGTGAAAATGGATGAAAAAAAATTATGAATTTGTCTGAAGGAACCTGGAAGATTAATACAAACAAAATGTGGAATGAATCAAACGTTAAACTTCCGCTAAGTTGATAATAATTACGATACAAATTTACGAGATGCCTCCTGTTTCATTTCTAATTTTCTGAGTAAAATATTAAACAAAGTTCTGACGTCGTTCTTTTTTCCACAGATAAAACTCGGTGCCGTTGAAACAACTCAGAATAAAATGGTGGAAGATATTGAGGAAATTAAAGCTCTTGAAAATGAAGTCAAAGTAAGATTTAATTTTTTTAATATTATTTCCGTATAATGCAAGAATACCGTTTGTTTGGTTCAACAGGTTTTTGGATTGCACGATTTAAAAAAAATCAGTTTTTTTCCCCTATTCAATGGGAAAAAAAATTCTTCGAAATATTTTAGACGTTCCTAAAAGATACGCTTCTTCCCCACTTCACTTCAATATTGTCACTTCCGTGCAGAAATTAAAAATCAAACTTTTTCAAGAACGGTTACCAATCCTTAAACAGATGAGATAATAAGCAATTTTTATTTCAAGTTTATATCAAAATCAATAATAGAGCCGTATTCCTTTATCTTATATAGACTTAATTTTTTATTCATGTTCTAAGTGTAAAAAAGGTTTCAAGTACCAGTTCAATACTTTCAATGCATATTTTTTAAAAAAATTGTTACACTTATTCAGAATCATTTGTCCAGTTCGCAGGAATTTTTCTAACTGAATGGAATTCATAATTTCTATACAACTCCGTTCTCTTCATTTATGGAGATGATTTAGTTTTTGTAAGCGAAATATAACCATATAAACATTAGATGAAATTGTATGTATTATAAAATTATAAGTAAATTAACTATAGATATATAAAAAATAATCACAGTATTTGTATAAAAGTCGAATTCTAATCTATAGCTCGTTTATTTTTATCAAGGTTTTTAAATGAAATTTTTCAAAGAACATTGAAGAATCGGAAATATGTATCTGAATTCCATACTACAGTTGTTTTAGAGAAGATTTAAATCGTAGATACAAATTTTAGTTCTTATATAATGTATTCAACCGTCTCTCCGGAAGTTATACATAATTAAAAGTACTCTATATTTAAATGTATCCCTTTTTTTTCAGGAAATAAAAAAAGAAGTCTCAGCCAAAGCAAATATGGATGATATGGAAGCTGCCCTCGCTCTGGTAAAATCTGAATACTTTTCAATAATAACTACGAATTTGAATAATTAATATGTTCATCCTTTAACATAACAATTAATCTACTAAAAACTAAATTACGCGATATGCATTTCATTTTACATTGTAATACGATGATTTTAATCTACCATTTTCTTATTCATTAATAAGCATTCAATAAATGCGTGCTCTCTGTTTTCTAAAAAGTTGAAATATAGTACAGAGAGTGCTGAAAACCACTTAACAATTTAAGAAGGGAATAACTTTTGGGAATATTAATTTTTTTTATCAGAATCTAAAAATCAAGACTTAAGATTTTAATTATGGAAAAAATGCACAACAGAGCAACTAGTGAAAATTTTCCAATGTTTTCATACAAATAAAAATTATTTTGTTCTCACAAATAAGAGTATAATACAAGCACGCTATTTTCATTTAAGAAGGTCTTCTAGGCTTATAATGTTGGCCTTGATTAAACAATGCGAGACGCAAAGGAATATCAAAAGATACTCCGAGAGCTGAAACACTCCGCTCGATTCGCGGTCAGGTCAATCTTGATCATGCTGAGGAGAGTATTCTGAATACCCAGAACATCGACTCGATCCCGTTCTCGAGAACTTGGAATCAATCTCGCGCTCTTACTTGATCTCATTGTACAAGATTTTTTCTATGGGGGTGTGAATCCCTATTTCTCTTCTCCCATTTAATTCTACCATCAATATTTATAAATGTAACATACAATGCTAATGAAAATAGTCAGACAATGAAGGATATGAAATTGATTTAATTCACATATACGGATATTCGAAATTCAGTATCTAAATTATTATGTATGTGGAACAGGTATATATATATATATATATATATATATATATATATGAATATATGATGTTGAAAATAATGTCCATTTAAAACTGTAGAGACTATCGATCCATCCAAAATTTATTTACTCCCAGATAACAAGGTTAGGAAAAATTACATCAAACCATATACTTTCAATTTTGTAACAATAAATATTTTTGTATTGGTGTGTTTTATTGGGTTGGAGGGAAAGTTCTGTCGTATTTTAAATAGGCAGGTAATTTTTCTTCTAAATTAAAAAAATAACATCTGGCTAATGAGTCATTCCGATTTTTTTTGTTCTTTGGATGCTATATAATATAAAAGGAGTCCTTTTTTACCGTTCATCATTTACTTGTGATATTTAAAGTGAAAAGCATGTCAATAGATAAAGTGCATTTACGACACTGCATTTTGTATGAATTCCAAAAAGGAAACAACGCATCGGTTGCATGTAAAAATTTATGTGCGGTATTTGGAAAAGATATTGTAAATGATCGTACTTGTCAAAGATGGTTTAGCAAATTTCGTTCCGGGGATCTGAGCCTCCAAGAAAGTGATCGATCTGGACGACCATCCAAGATCTATAATGATGTTTTGCGATCCATGTTGGAAAATAATCCACATTTAACAAGTCGAGAAATTGCAGAAGAGTTTGGCATTCATCATACAACTGTTGGAGATCACATTAAATCTCTTGGGTTTGGGTTAAAACAAAGTGTTTGGGTTCCACATGAATTAACGGAAAAGAATTTGTCTGATCGTGTAAGAATGTGTTCATCACATCTGATTAGACATAATGTGGAGCTGTTTTTGGACAAGTTGGTTACTGGAGATGAAAAGTAGATTCTTTACGAGAATATTAAGAGAAAAAAATCTTACTGCAAACCAGGAACATCATCAGCAACGGTTCCAAAACCAAGTATCCATCAACGAAAAGTACTGCTTTGTTTGTGGTGGGACAGGAAAGATCCAGTGTACTACGAGTTGCTGAAACAGGGGGAAACCATTAAAGGGGATCTGCACTGCAATCAGCTGGATAAATTGAATGCAGCTATCAAAGAAAAAAGGTCAGTATTAGTGTCCAAAAAAGGAATAGTGTTCCACCACGATAATGCTCGACCGCATACTGCAATGGTGACACAACAAAAACTGAATGCGTTAGGATGGGAAGTCCTTAGTCACTCACCATATTCACCTGACATTGCAGCATCTGATTATTACCTGTTCAGATCTCTGCAAAATTATCTAACGGGAAAAAAATTCAAGTCTTTTGAAAGTGTTTCTAAGGCAGTTGCTGACTATTTTAACTCCAAGGACGAGAACTTCTACCAAACAGGAATTCACAGGTTACCAGAAAGATGGCAACAGGTTGTAATAAATAACGGAGCATATATAATTGATTAATATTAAACACATATTTTTATAAATGAATTCAAATATTTTCTTTAAAATACGACAGAACTTTCTCTCCAACCCAATAGTTTCCACTGAGGGGGGGGGGAAACATTTTATCGCTGATGTAATGAATACAGGTTCCATAAATTTTTGCTTTGAAAATTTGTAATTAACTTAATGAAGTGGGGTTGACCGTCTGAATATTTCATTCAAAATGATCCAACATTCTTATATTGATTGAAATCAACGTAAAAGAAAGCATTTTTATTTTTTAACATGGTTTCTTGAATGTGATATTAGAATGAATATTTTTTCTAAATTATTTCATGAAACTGCTTAAAGAATCGATAATTCTGTGAAGCAATGCTGCCTTTTCCAATTATTATTTTTTTTTAATGATTTAGAAAGGAGATTTGGAATTAGTAAATACAAAAATAGGTCGACTGGAATTCGAAACTGCTATAGAAGAATTGGGAGAAGCCATTGGATTGCTAGGAATCAAATTCCAAAGAAAGGTACGTATATATGTATATATAAAACAATATATATTCATACTGTGTGGATTCTCGTTGGAATAAAAACATGTAAAGAATAACTAATTTTATTGAATATCATATAATGTTTAGCGTCAGATATACTATTAAGTTATAAAACTCTTTTAAGTACTTTTTAAAAAAGTTTATTTATGTTAAAATTTTATTTAAGGGTGTCTTCACCCAATGCCAAAGAGCCTGATCAAATCTTGGAACACATTTGCAGACAAAAAATTATTCCAAGTTTTCATGAAAGTTTTATGACAATATAACACGTACATCCGTTAGGAATGCAGTACTTTTAAAATTTAGGAACGTTCCAAAAACGCGCAATTTTTCATTTGAACACTTAAATATAAAGTACGAGAGACGAAACATGGAATACATTTTACACCAGACAAAAAAGGGAATTATTTGGATTCAAATGAGTAATATTGTAAAATACGCTGCTCTCTAAAAGATACCGTAGTCATAATATAAACTTAATGTTCGAGTGTTTTGTTATTGAAAAAAGTGTCGAATTTGAATCCCGTTTTTTAACATTATGCGAAGACAGCTTTAAATAATAGGGTAGGCGCAAAGTTTGCTTCGAATTTGATGTGAATTGGATTTTTTTTTACTGGCGGATTTTTTTAAATCACGTGAACCCCCCAAAAAGTGCTAAATTCAGTGAATCGCTTTCCTTTTAATAACTACTTCAGCATTCTATCATTTGCTTTAGTTTTAGTATTTGAATCTGAATTTGATTTTTTTTATCAGGAAATCGTTTGCTTTGATTCATTTTATTACTAAAGTTGGCATCATTTTTGCACATTATAATGCTGGTATTTTGAAGGATTATTTAAAGTATTTTAAGATACAAAAAGAAAAATGGTTGTTGTAAGTCTAAATAGAGGTATGCTGTAATATTGTGGGGAGTATTTAGAGAAATACATTTACTTTTTCAGGATATTTTTTGGTCGCAGTAACTTAGTAGTCATGATCGTGGACTTGCAGCCGACGTTATTTCAGGGTCATAACGTGGGGTAGATCTTTGATGCCACTAAATTCGCGCAGTGAATTGGGGTTGTTGGTTCTGTCGAGGATACAAGTCCCCCCCTCCCCCATTGGGTTAATATAGAAATTTGGTGAGAGAGATGTCAGTTCAGGTGTCGTTCATGTCTGAGGCTCAAAATTACGAGGTCCGCCACCTCGAGTTTCTTCTAAGTATGACTTTCATAAGCAAATCAATAAGTATAATTTTAACGAGTGCAATTTATGAAGAATTGGAATTTGGATAGGAAATTAGTGTTACTGGTCCACTAACGTTTGAATTTTTGAAATTTAGATTTTTCGAAAGATTTTAAAATTTCGATAACCCATAAAAAAAAATCAGTGAATTAGCTCTATTTCGAATGCAAGTACCTTGAAGAGGAATTTATTTGCCTAAAAAAATTAGTTACATTTTTTACCCATAGAGGGCGACAGGATTTCCTTTACGTCTTTTAATTGCAACCTTGTGGAAATGTTTCAACGTAAAATAAGCATATAATGATATTCAGAAAAGCGTTCAGCCGCGAAAAATATTTACATTTCATAATTTTGATTATTTTCTGATAGAATAATAATAAATGTAAAACAATGAAAAGAAGTCAGAAAAATTCAATGATAAAAGAGTTAATATCTGAAAGCAATTTTGAACTTTCTTTCCTCTATTTCATGCTACAATTTACATCATTACTGAAAAGTCATTTATTGTTTAGATTGGTTGAGGTCATTTCAATGGTAAGAAACTGGTTTAAAGGAGAGGTCCGCTATTTACAGTTATCGCAATAATAAAGTAGTGTACTTATATATGCACACTCTTCTATGCACTTAGAGTTACAGTACACCTTCGAAGAAATTTTTTTGAATTTACCCAAATTTTGCTTACCCATGCATATTTTATGACCTTACGGGACTTTAAAATCAGAGAAATACTCAAGAAAATTATTAGCGTGGTATAGTTATTAGTTTGTTAGCGTGTACTTTTAATGTCAAAAAGGCATTTTTATACAAATATAAACAAAAGTTAAGACTTCTCGCAAAACATGGAAACTCAACAGGAAATAAATATATTGACTTTTTGTGAATTGAATAATACAGAATATAACCTTATCTAGAGAATAGACTATTATTTTGATAACATAGCTCTTACTTTGGAAAAGCAATGGTAATTCGAGTTCTGTGAACACTGAAATTTTCGTTAAAAGTTATTTGTAATTTTCACTTTATTGTAATATAAGAAAGATCTACTCAGTACAACACTTCAAGAATAATCCATTTTTTGTGTAAGTATTTGAAATATACATATATATAATTTCAGGTTCGTTGATGCGTAACATTTTGAGGTATTGTGTTTTGCATTAATGAAAAATGTCGTTTTTAGAGTCTTTCCGATCAGAGAAATTCATAATCAAGTAATATTAAAACAGCTGTAACTCAGTTACTAAATACGACAGAAACAAACTTCAAATAGATTTTTAAAGATAAATGATTGAATTTTAATATGTTATCAAAAATAAAAATCGATATCTTGCCCAAAAATTGTATTTTCAACGTGTAGTGTCACCTTGAATTTGCAAGCATTCGCCTCATTGAATATGAAAGAAGTTGATAATATACAATGAAATAGAGCGGCAAACTTATGCAATTTGTCCTGCCGTTTATCAAAGAGAGGAGAGATTTCTTTTCATAGGACATACATTCCTTCTGCTAAAATAGAAACTATTCTTTCAATACTGGAACTTATGGAATTTTTCCCTTCTACATATAATTGAACTATGGTGTACTAGCGGAGTGTCGTGGATGTATCCCCATCTTCCGCCCTCAAAATTAAGAATAATAACATTTAATGCTTTAATAAGTAACCTAGCACAGGGCTTTGTTCACCAAATTTTTCAATAAGTATTAGAATTTTCCTTAAATATAACACAAAAAGATATTATTATATACAGAACAGACTACGAAATTAGATAAATTATTGTTATAGTATTTGTAATAACAGAATTCTAAATTTCTTAAAAAACATTGGTATCTGATGTTTATATTTTAATAAGCTGCTACAATTGTATTTTAAGTAACACATGAAACTAGATCATAATGAGTTCCATGCAGCAATAATAAAATGAAATTAGTGCATTTATTTTGCCTCTTTCGTTAAAAATATGTGTTAAATAATTAAATTCATAAAAAACCAAATGCACGTAATAATCATAAGCATTATATTAAATAATATAAGACTTGAGACTTGACCTCTATAAAAAAAATATATCTGGAAGAATCCCAATAGTTTCACATACATCTCGCATGTTTAACCGATTTAAGTTGATTTGACTTTCATTCATTTAGGTCTCTTTAAGGGGTTATTGATTGTGATTGTTGTTGTTTATGTCACACTGAAAAGCAACTCGAGGATTCTTAGCGACGGGCCTTATAATTTTGAGCCTCGGTCAAGTGACGAGGACGACACCTAAGCTAGTCCTCTCCTAACTTCCACAACACGCCTACGAAAGGACTTGGGCCTTCGGCCAGATTTAATGCGCCTCATCTCCACTACATTGCGGGTCTTTCGTGGCTTCAGGGCTTTAACCCACGACTCAACTAAAACAAAGCCGGTTGCAAGTCCGCGACCATGACCACTAGGCAACTGTGGCCACTTCTTTAAGGGAATAGTAAACAGCTCTTTTTAATTAAGTATATACAAGAAAAAGTTTTTATTCGTAGTATTTGAACACACATAAAATACGCAAGATGTCATTCGACGTTTGCCGCAAAACGCATGTTTGTTACCAATAGGAAATAGCAGTAAATTGTTACATTAGTGACAGTGTTATCGTATTCTTGACGATTCAGCAGTCAGATTTTCAATTTTCTTAAGTTATTTTAGTCTGTAGATCAGTTCGTAGTTCTATCTTTCTTAAATATCATTTTTTACCTTTTTTTTTCTGCTTTATCGAAATTCAGTTTGTCTTCAATGATTCGTACATCTTATATGAGTGGCCACAGTAGCCTAGTGGTCAAAATCACGAACTTGGAACCGGTGTTGTTTCCTTATTGTCGTGGATTCGAGCCCTGATGCCATTAAAGACCTACCGAGTAGTGGTTCTGGTGCATATTAGATTTGGTCTACGTCCTACGTCCACCCATTGGCGTGGTGTAAAAGTTTAGAGAATGAGGTGCCGGCTCAGATATCATTCTCGTCACTTGGCCGAGAAATGACGAGGTCCATCGCTCGTAGCCCTCGTGTTGCGTCTCAGAGCAACGTTAATAAACAATCACCTACCTCATATGTGACGTTACATTGATCGCTATTTGTAAGTTACGCTGATAAGTTAATACTCTGTTTGTACCACAAAATTTATACTTTATCTCTAATTGTGAAACTCGTGAGTGAGCTATTCAAAACTTACATCCTGTCATTTCATTATAAATTATTGCACATGTGAAATCACTGCGATTTCTTTTTTTCACAAAAATTACTTTTTTCTGTTTATATTCAAGTGTCAAGTTTTTCTGTTTATGTTCAAACTATTGTATTATCACTGTATAAAAGCAAATCGGTGGGCTGACACCCTCTGCTTTCTTCGGCATGCTATTTGGAGGGGGGAGGGGATGATCGTTTTCCAGAGGAACTGACTGACATAGCTCTCACCTGTGGTCTTCAAACTTCATAAATCAAACTATAACTGTATTAAGCGAATCAAAGCCCGGGGTTCCGCAATTCATATAAAAATTCGAAACTGCTTGTGTTTTGTTATCGTCGTTCCCCGGTATCAAGGGAAACGAGACAGTTATAATTAGAGCTAAATCACCATCCGGTGTGTTCACTCCCGCCATTCAATGCAGTGATATTTTAAAATACGTTAAATATTTTATTCATGCTTACTGGCCTGACAAAGGGAACCTAAAAATAGACAATAAACTACATGATGTGAAACCCATCATTTGTAACTGGTATTCATTATCACTGAGAAGACAAGACGTTATCTAAACACGAATGTGAATCGGTCACACAAGACGTATGAACAAACATGTATTTCCCCTATGTGTATTCATTCTATTTGTCCACTAACCATGGAACATGTTTTGACTTAATGTTCTGCATTTAACTGTGCTCTAGTTTTAAACATTTGAAATCTTATGCACTCTCTGTAACTGACTTGGTTAGAGAAAATCGCCGACCAAATATTGTTAATTCATTTACGTGACATTGGTTTTGCATCATTCATCATAGAAAACATCTAAACAAGCAATTTTCAATCTACAATACATAGGCAGAGAGTAAGCGGTGAACCGTTAGATGGCGCTGTAATGGAAAACCTAAAGCGTGAGTTTTCTTACACGCTGTCAGTTCTACCATTGATTTCAGGAGGAATGGTAACGTTTCGTAATCAGGGAAAGGTCATGCCTCTTGAAATCCACGGTAGATGGGTAAGGAAACTCGCGCTATATGCTATCCATTACAGCGCCATCTAGTGGTTCACCAATTGCTCTCCGTCAGTGCATCACAGGGTGAAAATTGCTTGTTTAAATGTTTTACATTACCCCTTAAATTTTTGGCCAAGAGTTTCGAAACACCCTGAATAAACTAAATCTTAGCCTTGAGTCACTGATTGCTCTCCGTCAGAGCATTACAGGGTGAAAATTGCTTGTTTAAATGTTTTACATTACCCCTTAAATTTTTGGCCAAGAGTTTCGAAACACCCTGTATAAACTAAATCTTAGCCTTGAGTTTGGTACAATATGAGGATTCAGTGCCAGAAATTTCATTCAATTAACCAACCAGTGCAAGTGGTATTTATAGCTGTGCATCTATCAAAAGAACACAGCAGAAGAGGATAAGAATTAGTTTACTTTGGGGATCCTATTGCTCTCTTCCGCCAACTATCCAGCTTAATTTTCTTCCGGAACCTGTCTGGATTTTCCTCGTCGATAGTGAGCACCTGCCGAGTTCATAGTGGATGAGTGAAAGATATCTCGCATCAGAGGATTCATCATTCTCTCAACGCAACTAACCAGATTTCTCTGTAAGCGTTTGCTGGGAGCTAGAATCTTGCTTGCACTCATGCCTGCGAGGTTACTCAACAGTTGTTCTTTGTCACTATGTTCTATACTTGCGCGATAACTTTCTGATA
This sequence comes from Nephila pilipes, assembly GCA_019974015.1. Taxonomy (NCBI): domain Eukaryota; kingdom Metazoa; phylum Arthropoda; class Arachnida; order Araneae; family Nephilidae; genus Nephila; species Nephila pilipes. The sequence continues at coordinate 43,954 of BMAW01005148.1, forward strand.
CGAGCAGTATCTTTTCGGTTATCCATTAGCTGTAATTTCTGTAAATATTTAAACTAACTTCATTTCTTATTTTTGCTCTATTTGGACGAATTACACAGAAATATTTAATATGATAAATACATATTGATATTTTAAAATATTAAATTGCACAGGATCATTCACAACTACTGATCTGAATGATTTGAAATATGATATATGCTTATACGAATCTTATTACCCTTCAAGTTGTACATAATATGAAATTTTGAAATTGAGATACGATATTTTGGTACAATTTTTATTACATGCTGTCATATTGGTTGGGTCTCGAAGACATTCATGGTTCGCAGCATTCGGCCCTAGCGTCGCGAATTCGATATGCTTGATCTAAACACTTGTCAGGTCAGCTCTGTCATCCTTTTGGGACGTTTGTCCATCATTATTCGGCTCTCGTGCCATATCTAAATATAATATATTAATCAAAAACTACTAAACTCTAATTGAGAACACACAAGACTAAAACAGCTACTTTATTTACTATCACTGCAGAATATCAAAAGTCTCTCTCTTTAGAACCTCAACCTAACTCACAATCTTAATTTATGATTTAAATAAGAAATTTGTCTTATTAGTCCACTCATTCTTAATTTCACTACCTTTTTCCACAGTAACTAAGTAGCTTAATACTCATTTATTGGATCTCTCTTCAATCTCCAAAATTTACAGAAGTATTTCAATCTGAATAACAATTCTCTTTAACCGCAAGCCCTTATCCTCTATTTCTCTTTATTTTCCATTAATTTTATTTTGTTTTTCTTATCCTTATATCGAAATCACTACACTTCTGTCTTTATCTAATTTACCTAATCACGTTTAATTTTGGTTGGAAAGAAATCGCAATGCGAATTGATAAAAAGTCCCCGAGATTAAGGAACAAAAAATCACGAATAGCCCAACGCCTTACTTTATTTTTTTTAAAAAAAAAAATCAGCTGAGTAGCATTCTTTAGAGGTAACGTTTAGTATAAACATTTGTAACTGAAAATGCTATCTCCTCTCTGCAGAACGACGAATGGGAGGAGCGCGCCGCTGAGATCTGGCGCGGCATCGACAGCAAGATGACCCGGGACATCTTTGATGAGGCCGTCGTCAAGATTCATTCTCGAATCACAGCACTCATGTATGGTCTCAAAAAAATCAAGAAGGTCGTAGAAGATCTGCTCTACCCAGACTCTAGTGGTGTCACCAGGTGAGACACGCCCTTAAAGTAGAACTTTGAATTCCATTTCGATAGAATGGTCTTACAAAAATTCCTCTGACTCACGTAAGAGTACAAAAAAATAAGTCCAACGTGGAAAATAAAGGTAAATGACACTTTATTCACAAACATCTACGTTGACACACATGTATCAAAGTTTGGACCGTAGCAGCCCAAACCGAAAACTTAGCTCTTGTACAAATTAGCGACACAAATACAGGAACAAAAACAGCATTTGTAATAATAGTCATTGATAAATCAGCAACGTCCAGCTCCCCAGTTAATTAGCTCGCCCTACGGATATAACTACCAAGTAATACAGTGCACTTCTAAGGCGGACTCCGACAGATACACGCAGCTTCTATGCGGATTCACTTGACGAACTACCGTTAGTTCTCGGCATATCCACTCAGCCAATCCCGACCACTCCCGATCGATCTCACAACAAATTCCCCGTCTTAGGCTCTTGGCGATGTTTTGATATTTTGGTCAGGTTTGACGTCACAGGGAAAATTCAGGAAAACTTCATAACTTTCTTCTCGTTGGAAATATCGTCTTGATTCCAGCACTTTCGAAAATTTTTGATTATTCACCAAAGTCGCCAAGTTTCTGGCCAAGCCACTAAAATGGTCGTCAGATTCATCGCTATGGTTAAGAAGACATTGTTTAAGCCTGCTTTGGCTGAATATAAGAGGACATTGATTAAACTTTCCTTGAAATCCATGTAAATGTCTCGTTTCCTTCATAAGAGAAACGTTGAAGGGAAACGTCTTCTTATTTAAAATATAAACATAGCCGTAAAAAGGATCGCGGCAAATTTTACATTATACCTGGGGGATTTAAATACATCAAAGGACTCGAATAAATAGGTGACTCCCAATATCTCCTATCTGTTTCAACGTGATTGAAATAACAATAAGAAACATCTCACGTGGAATTCAAAATTTCCATAGGGAATTTTTTTTTTATTCAACAAGATGTTTCAAACAGCTCGAAATCTTTAAGGTTTTAATTTCTAATTCTATAAATTATCTAGATAAATGCATAGAAGTCACGATGAATCCATAAAAGTATATCTCTGAATACATATCAATAACTGTTAATAAAAGGTAGATTTAAAATTTAAATTCCCATATTTTATAATATTACATACATGGTTTTGGAAGATGTGACATTTAAGATTAGAAATCATCAATTTTTAATATTTTTAACACCTTAAAATGACATGCATTTTTGTTGATTTTATTACATCTGAGCATGATATATAACTGCTATTTGAAATAATATCAGAGAAAATTAAGATTTATTTGAATGCACACTGATGATGAAGACGTATTACTTTATTATAACCAATCAATATCTGATGCAACGATAAAGATGAAATCAGGAAATAGTTCATTTTACCTAATATAAAAATGAATTAATTTAAATTTGGGGGAAACGATGTTTATTTACTAAAATGATAAATTGAATAAACTGCTTTCTTGTTACATTCCTTTACTTTTTTATTTTATTTTTTAAAGCAAATGCTGTTTCCATGACGACTTCAAGCGGAAGTAAATATTTGTCAAAAACTACACTTTTAAAGGAACACATTTGTTTCATTTGAGATTAGTAATCCATTGTTTCTTTCGCAGGTGTATCACATGTAGACGTCCAGCTGGAATATCAGGACAGTAAGTCTAATTAATACTACATTTACTTTTTTTTACCTAATACGTCATAGTTTGTTAAACTTATTCGTAGTTATATATAGATTATTTTTATTGAATTTTGAATAAACCATCTAAATGGGTGAAAAATGATAAAATTTCAAAAATTTTACATCCACCATGAAGTTTGTTTCTAATATACAAATAGCAAACGTATGATAGTTATTTGTTTTATGTTTTTATATTCATTCACAGATTATATGGATCAATAATTTAACTAATAGCAAAAAACTAAATTCTTATCCTTTTTTATAAGCACACGACTGAGATATACACATAACTTACCGATACGTATAACGATTCTATTTTTTTACAGCTTTAATTATCATATTCCAAACATTCTTTTGTAGATACTTTTATATTTTCGACGTACAATTTGTTCATAATTGGCACAAGAATAACACGTGATTTTCTTATTCAATATTTATTTTTTCTTCATTAAAATAAAGGTATGTATTAAAGTAAATTTTCAAATAAACTATTTATGTGTTTACGAATAATTTTTGAGGATATTTTTAAAAAGTTTTTCATGGGTTTTCTTCTTACTTAGTTTCTTTCATTCAATTACATATTCGCTACCTGTTCTATCAGCTGTTTCTCAGTGAAAAAAAACTGCAATGTAGAAGAGTTGCTAAGATTTTGTAGAAGTGGAAAATGGTACCAAATTAGACAGTTTTTCGAGCATTAGAACTGCTCAGCTAAAAGAAAAGTTAGGTCACGTCCTAAATATTCTTACTTCTAATGAATGAACTCAGTGCTAGGAATCAAATAATTTAGCAACGATTCGTTACTCTAACGATCATTTTAAATATTAAAAAAAGATAGTTCTAAAAGTCCTTCATTATCCTTAGTGCGGTTAATACTTATATATAAGAATAACAAAATGTTTAAATATCTTAGTAAGTGAAAGAATTTAGAAATGTCAAGCCATTAGCTTATTAATATTTTTCCCTGCAGTCGATCCTATATTTACTCCTATATTTAATTTTAACGAAAATAAATTTTTAGAAAATTATAATAATTAGAAGAAAAAAATCTAAATTCCTCCTCGTAAAGGTGTTTCTTACGGTGCGCCAATTTTACAATTGCGTTGTTGGAGTAATCACCACGAACAATTGTTTGTACCTGGCGATCTACTCAGATATATAAATTGAATGTGTTATACATCATTCAATAGATCTGTTTATCTGTTTTGCAATGGCTTATAGCTTGTCACCATTTATTGACGTAAAGAAGGAAACACTAAAAAGAAACTGCAGCTCTACAGCCCGTCTCACAGTCGCCAATGTAATAATGGACTTGAAACATGTGGCCGGCTATGCAAGCCAATCGGTTAATGCAAACGTATTGAATAACACCTGACAAAGAAAAGTAAAACTGTTTATCAAGATATTGCCAAAGGGCTTCTTGATCGACGTTCTTATTTACAATTTTCTTTTCTTTTATTCTTTCATCATGGGCTGTGTGATTTATCCAACTATCTTCGCTCTAGAATAATAGTAATAATTACACGTGTTTAAAGGTAGATCGTTCGGACCAAGTGTCATTGTTTTTCATACATTAAATAAGTTAGACTACTTCTGAACACGTTATTTTCACATACTGAAAATTCCCTTTCACTCAAATTGAATATACAGCTATTGTTTTGATGATAATTTTAGCTCTTTAAACATTCAAAAAAAAAAATTGCTTGATTCTGGAACTGATTTTTTAAGCCTTTATCCATGAAATTTTCCGCTTAAAATGATTAGTTTGCCAAATTGAAAAAAAAATTAAATATCGCTTCTGCCGAATCGGTATGAATCTGCTGAATATCACAACTAATTGAACACTTTTGCATTATTTCTCGTTTGAAGCTGAAGAAAAGGACAGAAAAATGTCACAATACATTTTCTCATAAAAATAAGTCTTACGTTTAACATGAAATGTGATCACCTGGAGTTCTAATAAGTGAAATAGATTATCGTGTTATCTCAACCATGTTGATTTTTAATTTTCAAGTTGGCGACTTTTTAGAAGAAGAATATTTCACAAAGCCAACAGAAATTTGGTAATTATTATTATATGAATACTTGTTTGTACACACATAGCTTGAATTTTAACTATTTTTTAATTTCTTTTTTTCGTTATTATTCAGGTAGAAATTTGATCACAATAGATTTTAGAAAAGATTCAAAGCATCTGTTTCCTTTTTCTTCATCTTGGCACTATATAAATTCAATTAAGTTTGATTCAAGATAGTATACAGGTCATTCCTCTGTATTTTATATCGCTCCATTTTACAGATCGCCACAATCCTTTTGCAAAGCATTGCTTGTGAATGCCATCCTAGGATACATAAAATTATATGTATAACTAAGAGTTCCATCTATTGAGAATAGATAAAGGCTTATTTTGTTTTCATTTCATTGGTAACTAAAGACATATTTCTCTTGTAATATTTAATTTAAAAATGTATCAATTACTCCAATTTAAATATCAGAATACTAATTAGATTAATTATCACAGAATCGTTCGCTGAGATTCGTTTTGTTATCAAAGTTCGCATCACTTTAAACTATACGTATTTTTTGAAGAATTAGTATTCCAAAAAAAAGAGCCAAAAGATGTTAGTGAATTACTGTTCAGTGTAATTTTTGAACTTACTAATGTTAATTACATTTTTGTAAATAATCACTTTCGTAGTTATAACTTTTAGATAAATGTCTACATTATTTTACCAATTTTTAATTAAAAATTGCTTTGTTTGAATTTGGAATTCATTCACTGACATCCATTAACAAATTTTCTCTGCGGGAAATCAAGAAATTTTATAATTTTCATTCAAACCATCGCACTTTTATGCTCTTATTTTATTAGAATAGAAATCACTCACTGACTTAATCGTCTCATTTCAAACTCCACATCCTTGGTCTTAGATTAAGCCATAGAAAAAAGTCAGAAGAAAGAAACAAAATACCAATATGCTATAGAAAAACAAACATTGTCGAAAATGGCATCGCTGTTGGCTCAAAAAAAATTAAAAATAATGCATTGAAGCACTAACTATTCGAATTTGGCTCTCCTTAAAAGTGTAGATTTTTTTACCAACTGTAGCCAACATGGTTGTGATAACACAAAAGCACCGCGAAATATTTCAAATCACTATGACGTTGAGTTTGAGAATAAAATCTGATTATGATACGAAATTTCTTATAAAACTTAAGAAAAGCTGGTATAATAAACTTTATGAAAAATCAAATAACTTTTAACATGCTTAATTTGATTTCAAAGTAAACAGGAATATAAAAATATTTTTTATAATTATATTATATTAAAACAATTGTGAAATTGCACTTCTTAGTCAAAAGATCTTTCAAATCACATTCAAAATATTTTCTTTTTAACATGCAGTTTTTTTCTTTGACTTCTTCTATAGCTAAAAGAAGAAAATGGGGCCCAATAGTTATGATCTTGACACGAATGGATGTTAAGTTTCGTTTATAAAATTTGCAAATAGATCTACTACAAGTAATATATATCCCAGATGAGTTAACATGCTAATTACAGTTTATTCTGTATTTGTCCTTAATGTGTTAGATATAGGAAGAAATCATATAATGTCTTATCTATGATAAAGGAGTCATGATTATATCCACATCTTTATTTCAAGTTAAAAGCGTGATAGAGAGTAATTACAGATTTCAAATAAATTATCATTTATCTTGACATCTAATTAATAAGAAATACTGCACTGACCTTGATTAGGGAATCATAATGCAGCGATGGGGGTGCGGTTGGAAGATTCCAGAAGCGCGGAAATCAAAGAATAAAGAAAAATAAGTAAAGTAAAAGTGTGAAGTTTCGTAAAGATTGGCGCGCCCGCCTTTTTAACGGAAACATAAAGTCCCCTCTAAACCTAAGAAAGGTCCTCTAGAAAGTGTTATAAGCTGCGCTTCTTCGGCTGAAATTCCTGAGCATAAAGTGGTCAAAGAACCGGGTTTGTATCAGTGAGAACAGAATTTGAGAGCAAAGCAAGAAATTACCGCATGCTTAATGGACTGTATTTTCTCTGCATCATCGGTATCACAATTTTCACCACGCATACTAATACTTAATAATGTTGTTTATAAAAACAATTTATGTGTTTCGTTTTTTTTTTTTAATTTGAGTGATATCCTAATAGTTCTACATCAAATCTTTTGATAAGAATCTGGAAATGATTTGATTTTTTTGACTGTTTGATTCTAGTGAATGCTTGGACATAAAAAGCAGTCCCAAACGGCCTCTCATATCTGCCCTCGAGAGTTCCAATGGACCTGAAGACAAAGAGAGGTAAGACCACTACGTTTTTGAGATGATACTTCAACCCATTGCAGCATTTAAGAAGCCTGGTGGTTAAAATTTTGAACTTCATTAACGGCGAGATATAAGCTTGAATTCTAATTTTTCCAGAGACTGGAATTAATTCGAGTTATGAAGTCTCATTAATCCCTTAACTCTCATAAACGAGGCTCCCTCGGAGGCAGGGAACTGACAGATTTATTCACGCCCGAGAAGGATTTGGTTGATTTTAAGATGTAAGTTGCTAAAATTTACGAGAACGAGCACCCCTCAGGCACATGCTGAAATTATGCGACAAAAGTTATCACGTTCGTGTGCTGATGTTTATGAGGCCAATTTCTACCAATGCAGTGTATGAGCCTTAAAACACTGTAGAGATTAACGTGTCAAATACGCGAGATATTGTGGTGATTGATTGATTGTTTTTATTAGCGTCGCACTGAGAAACAACACGAGGACCATTGACGACGGACATCATCATTTTGAACCTTTGTTAAGTGACGAGGATGACATCTGAGATGGCAACCTTCCTCTCCAAACTTCTACGCCATGCTAACGAGAGAACTTGGGACCTCGACCGGATTTAACATGTATCATCTCCGCAACACGGTGGGTCTTTAGTACCATCAAGGTTCGAACTTCGAACCGGAGAAAACCGCCGACCGCGAATCCACGATTATGAAAACTAGACTACCGTGGTCATGAGATATTGCAATGAATGAGATTTATTGTTGCACATATTCATAAAGAGATACTAAATATTTTTACTGAACCTATATGAAAATGTAAAATAATTTTATGATAAGAAAAAGTAATGTTTTCCTTATTTTTGAAAACAGTTACGACAATATCTTATGCAGATTCAGATAATTTTAAATAAGTCGCTTTGTTGGGAAACAATTGATGCCGTACTAACAACAGTGATTCTGAAATCTAAACAGAGAGAGTTTTAAGGAAGGGGGCATTTGGAATTCAAACACACACATTAAGGGTTTGGAGCAACAAAGTGTCGAAAAAATTGTTATGCCGCACCATTATCTTTTCCATTTTGGGGAATTCCTGGTTTCAAGTACCGAATTACAAATAATTAGCACATATTTGAATCCAAATAAAAAGTTATTCCAACATATGTTATCTTTAGTTTTTTTTTTAAAAAAAAGTGATTATTTTAGGTACTTTTTCACGAAACAAAACTAAGGGGGGGGGGAGGAAATCGAATTGAACTTTAATGCATTCATGTGCGCGTGGAGTGGTAGATTGATATTTGGTTATATATTTTTCTCGTCATATAACCAATATTCATCATAATTCCCAATGTCGCTCTATCGCGACGTTGATACCAAGCAACCAAAAAAAAAAGTTTGTTTCAGAGATATGATCTTCCCTTCGACTTAAGTTGATTGATGGTGTTCTATTATTTAATCAATGAATTAATGACAAAAGGTTTTTTTTTCTACATAGAGTTCTTATAGAGAAAATCAATCAAATTTTAAAATCTGTTATACACTAAAAAGCAGTTAATACCTGGCAACATTTATACCTTGCAATCAAATCTGTTAAGGATCAAAGTGACAAATGTTAAGAATAAGCCGACAATACGTGGGAAATCTGTCTGTATAACAAGGGTAGAATCTGCCACTCCTCTGCGTGATTGGACGTAGCACGCAAAGGAGCAATTAAGGGCGGGATTATTACGAAAGCGTCAACAATAACAAAAAAAAGCTATCCAAAACTAGCCTCTTTCAAGATCTTGATCGACGTTAAATCGATATACATAACAGGGGAAATTTAAGAAAAGCTTAAACTTAAACATTGAATGAAGTCTCATGCAGCAACATTGCCATTTAAGGAAAAGAAGATATATTGTTAAACAGATGATTTAGATGAAGTTGGTGTGATCAACTGGAGAAAAATGTAATTAGAACATTTCAGGATTTCAATCATCAGAAGCCAAATGGTCGTAGTTGCTAACTCGCGGGCAGTGTTGTTTCCGTCTAATCACGGGATCAAGTCCTGATCCCACCAAAGGTAACGCGGCTGATACACATTTAGTCTGCTGAGGCTCATTAAATCTCCTATGTTGGAATGGTGTGCTAGTAGGAGACTGAAGCGCCTACTTATGTGTCGTTCTCGTCACTTGACCGAGATTCAAAATAACGAGGTTCATCTCCAATAGCTCTCGCGTAGCATTTGAAGGGGACAATAAATCAACTCAACGATCACTAAATCAACTCTTTATACATTACAAAAAATTAAAAGGAAAAGCGTTTTACTAATTCATATCATCCGCAGACACTATTTATTGTGATTATCGCTCATTTGGCGAGCTTATCGGGTTTTCATGCGCTTTTCCCTTAAACTGAGTTACTAAGCTCATCATCTGATCCAGTATGATAGTGTCATCCACGTAATGTCTGGTCATGAGAGTTTGGCGGATTGCCTTCATTCAACTTCCTGATCCATCTTCTCATCGTACTGGCATCAACGGTTCCACCGTCGTAAACAGCTTTCATTGGGCAATGAATTTGACCCGTGTGGTGACCGGGGATGACAGAATAGTCTCACTGTAGCTCATGCATGTCGTAAAAGGCGACTAAAATGGGTACCCAGCGTCTGGGGGTATAGCCGGGCACCCTGCCTCTGGGGATTATATCAGGGGACCTCAGGGACTTGCCTTCTTCAGGTAAGTACGGGCATCATGACCCCGAGGCACCTTAGTGATCTTTTTCTTTCCCATGGGGTTTACTGTCTTTGGTAAACACGGGTGACGCACTCCCGGGATACCCTAGCGATCCTTCTCTATTTTCGACCCTCCTTCTTGTCAACCATTTTTACCCTTTTTTTCAACTTCACGTCTAGACCACAGTTTAATCTTGTTTGGCGCAGCATGGCCATATCTGGCTCTTGCGCCAATAAACTTTACAATCACTCACTTGGGCAATGAATTTGGATTGGATCGCGGTCCTCAGCTGTCAGAAACTTACACTTACACCTGCTGCTACATTCTTATTTTTGTGCAGTTTTCCATCTTCTTCGGCTCTTAGCATATCAACGACAACTGAAAAGATATAAAACTATTTACATAGAGGACACAGCAAGCTTTTTGTTACAAGAATTTTGAAAATCGTGTAACAAAAATAAAATGTTGTGGCCAGAAACCATTACTTTCCAATCAAGTTTATATCAGAATAGTATTATCTTTCTTTGTTTGTCTCAGAATTGTATTATCCTTATTCGTTTATTTCAGAATTGCATAACTCTTATTTACTAAATTAAGAACAGCATTATTTGCTAATCAAAGAATTGCATCATCCTCAATTACAATTATAACAGACACAAAAAAAAGTATATTCTTAAGCAAGTCAAAGCAAACTTATACGAGAGGGTATCGTAAAGTCTTAATTATTAACTAGGAAATAAACCGAGAGAGATATCTGGATAAATATTAGTATATTAATTGATCCTAATGTACATAATGTTGTAAATTACATCTGTTAATGTTGATTTGTTTGGTTGTCAGAAAGCCGTGTAGATTGATGTTATCTGCAGTATCGTAAAATTTATAATTATTATCCCAGGGTATCGTAAAGTTTTAGTTATTACTAAAAAAAATTAAAATAAAAATACTTAGTTTTTATTTATTCTTAATACTACTCTCATAGTCTCCATCCAGAGTCATACATTTCTCCCAGCGTTTCTTGACCTGGGAGAAATGTATGATTTAGAGAAATGTTTCTTTATTTTTACCTGGGAGAAATGTTTCTTTATTTTCCTCACACTTGAATCTACGGCCTCCTGACACCAAAGAAACCAACATTAACACCCGTTATTTACATTATGTACATGCACAGTAAATTTTATCCAGATAACTCGGTTATTTTTTGTTATAACTAAAACTTAATGATATCCCTCGTAAGTAAGATAAAATTTCAAATAAAGGTTAATTAATATTTATCGATAAATGCGTTTGACAAATTTCAGATGCATTACAAACAAATATAATTAAGTTCTAATCCGCAGTTACCGTGTCTAGTTTATTTTCTAGATACTCGAATGGAATTTCATTTCTAGGTATAAAAAATTAATATTTTTCGAGTGGCAAAATTAAAATAGAGTAATTTGGGGAAAACTTTGTTGCTTTACTTCAAAGCGATTCTGTCGCCATTTCATAAAACAGTTTTTACAAATTGTGGAAACAATCGAATTTTTTTTTTCTCAGTGACAAATTTAATTTTAAAAAATATATTACTAAATTCATTATACTTTTGCAGGTTAATGAAAAATGTCGGAGATGCCATAACTAAGCGAATGAAACTGGAGGGGCCGCCCTTCTGTGTCAATCGAGATACTATCTTAAGGTAAATTGATAAGTGAATATCTAATTGCACGCATGCGCATTAGAAAAATACTTCATCCTTCAATAGAATGGTTTCGTAAAAAGTATTTTTTAATCCTTTGAATGTAATAAAATAATAGTAAACTATTATATGTATTTTTCCTATTTTTTGCTTGCAGAACAGAGAAAATAAAAACAAATTTTATGCGATATAATATGGGCCCCTCTCGAAATTTCCCTTAATTGATATCTGGGTTTCTTTCTGACTTTGTATAAAATTTCCAACTTTCTTTTCAATCAAACGAAGTATTGTTACGCAAATTAAGCAAACTTTAGAAGTAGAGAGACTAGATATAATCTAGTGAAATAAAAGTGACAAAGAATTGAATTCGAGTGGTAGGAAAGATTGCAGTGAAAGAAACAGTGTTTAAAAGAAGCGCTCGAGAGATTATTGCGCTTACGTTATTTATAAAGACTTTGTCTTTGTAGACCAACGTTGTCTGATCAAATTACGCTTTGGTGGACTCACTCGCATTGTATTTTTGTAAGCGTATTCTTTGATATATTAAAGAAAGTATTGGTACTCGCGACGATGGACATAGAACTGGTAGAATGGTAGAAAGCATTTTCCTTATTTCAGAAGTAATAAATACTTTTCTGAATTGTAATTAACAAGATTCTGGAACAGTTGGTTTGTGACTATTTTACTTATTTTCACTGTGTTTGAACTTAAGTTGAAATTTTTAGAATTGTGATTAGACTACCATCTAAGATAACAGCCGAGTCGGATAATAGGATTATACCACATTGTTATTTTATTTTTACCGAATAAATAATAGGTCAACCGAAAAGTTAATTATGTTTTTCAATAATTCGAGATAAAAACCGACGTTTTTATAAGGGGACAAGTTTATTGAAAGAAATTATAGAAATATTAGTTAAAACTTGTCGCAAATGTCTAAATATTGCATTGTTAGACGAGTAAGAACCATTCTCAAAGTTTCACAGCTCTAACTTGATGGGAAGTTGGATAAATTAACGATCGAAAATTTGATGACACACTGATATATACACACACACAGACACACACCAAGTGAAATACATAAAAACGTTAAAATTAATTAATTCATTCAGTAAATTAAATGGTTGGAATGCAATTTAGCCCAATCTCCCTTGGCTACAGGAATTATTTGGCGGTATTTTTCCAACTGTGGCTGCTCTGGTCCGCTTCGTGGGCTTAACGTTCAACCAAAAAAAAAGTCGCCAAGTTTAGCAATTTTTGAAATCGAGCCAAGTGGTTGGGCTAAATTGCATTATTAAAAAAAATATTAGTTGAAACTTGTCGCAAATGTCTAAATATTGCATTGTTAGGCGAGTAAGAACGATTCCCAAAGTTTCAGAGCTCTAGCTTGATGGGAAGTTAGTTAAATTAACGATCGAAAATGTGATGACACTCACACACTAAGTGAAATACATAAAAACGTTTTAATAAAATTCCTTCAGATACGCCCCCCGGCAGAACCGACGCAGTCGAAAATTTCAACTTTAAAACACGTATAAGGCACAGGTTACATATCCGAAATTAAGGTACTTCTTATTTAAACGGAAAAAGGAAACTTCAATATCTTTATATACATTTTCGATAGACCTTTTCACACCAACTGAGAAAGTTGTAACTCCCTGTAAATGGTAAATAATTCGAGATAAAAACCAACATTTTTAAAAACAACGTTTTTATATGGTGGCAAAGTTTATTAAAAAGAATTATTGAAATATTAATTAAAACTGGTAGTAAATATCTAAATATTGCATTGTTAGGCAAGTAAGAACGGTTCCTAAAATTTCAGAGCTCTAACTTGATGGGAAGTTGGTTAAATTAATGATAGAAAATTTGATGACACACTGATACGCACACAGACAGACACACACCAAGTGAAATACATAAAAACGTAAAAACAAATTAAAATTAATTAATTCATCCGGTAAATAAATGGTTGGAATGCAGTTTAACCCAACAACCCTTGGCGACAAGAATTATTTGGCAGTATTTTGCCAAATGTGGCTACCCTGTTCCGTTTCACGGATTTAACGCTCAGCCAAAAAAAAAATCGCCAATTTTTTATCAAAAAAAAGAAAAATCGACAAGGTGCCAATTTTTGAAATCGCACCAAGTGTTTGGGCTAAACTGCATTATTAAAGAAAATATTAGTTAAAACTTGTCACAAATGTCTATATATTGCATTGTTAGGCGAGTACGAATGATTCCCAAAATTTCAAAGCTCTAGCTTGATGGGAAGTTGGTTAAATTAATGATCGAAAATTTGATGACACACACACACACCAAGTGAAATTCAGAAAAACGTTTTAAAAAAAAATCATCGTTAAATGTACGCAAATCAAACAATATCTGCTTAATTATACAATTAAGTTCTATAGCAAACAAACTTTATTACTATGAAGGAGATTTTGATTACGAGTGGAAAGTAAATTAATAATTATACATAGGATATGATGTTATTTTTAACATATTTCATCCTGTTCTGAAACTTCTCAAAAATAATGATGAAATGCAGATTAGTCGCACGATACCGTTCGAAAATGCCTATTATTTATTAACCCGTTCGCTCCCAGCGAGTCACGGGCGATACGCTTGATGAGAGCGTTTTATTTGATTTTTTTAATATTACTACATGGATTACAATATCACGAAATCTATGTAGATAAGTTATTTGGAATGTTGACCTTGGTGATATGGGCTTGGATTTCACTTATGGCTACCAGGAGGGGGGTACGGTGCGGCTCTTTAAATGTAATGACATGGTTTAAAGGGTGCACTTGCTTTCGGTTTGTTTTTATCTTTCTTGCTTGCTTCTTAGAAGTTCGAAGGAGAATTTATGCCCCTTTATGGGGGTTAGGGCTTTTGGTAGCAGATGTTCTCAGCTGTTCGTTTCATTCGGTCGGTTTTTATTCGTAGCGACAATCATAACGAAAAGAAAGTATTTATCTGATACTGAGATTTGCGAAATAATAAATGAATCTAACAGTATTGTTAGCGAAAATAATCCAAATCTGTACATGGACATTAAAGTAAAAAAAAAAAAGGTCTAAGATATGCCCTTTGCTCAAAATCTTGCGTGAAGCGTCAAAATATGTGTGTAAGACAGGTGACGGTGTACTATGCATATAATTTTTTTTACATAAATATACCATACAGCAAAATAAGTTTCATTTTTATATCTTAATATTCCATGTAATGGTACATCATTACGGTATGAAATTTATATAACAAATGTAAATATATTTTGCATTTTCTTATAAGTATGATTTTTTATGTAATTTTAAGTATAAAACATTCAATTTTCGATTAAATCTTTGTTTCTTTTATATATATTAATTTTAATACATTTTAAATAATATATGTGAATACTAAAATATTTTAATAAATAGCCGATTTTAGAGGAATTTTTTTCACGAATTAGGCTTAATATCTAAAACCGTCTGGGCATAGCGTGACACTCAGCGGTAAGAAGCCGCGGGCCCAGAGAAGCACTTCTTTTTTTCTCCCTCCGGTAGCGAAAGGGTTAAACGCGATGAAAAAAATTTACTTGGTGTTTAGTAGTGAAAAATATTTATTTTAAATAAGTAGACTCATTTCATTTGAATCAAACATACTTTGCTATCTCTTGCTCTAAAAGTAATATCCATTACATCAGGGATTCAAGCCACGAGGACTGAATGGTCTTAGTCACATGTTGTGTTGTGAAAGATGTCCAAATCGAATGATGGATTCGAATTTCCTTTCCATCGAAAAGTGCCGATTAGAACAATGAATTCTGTTCCACTTTAAATTCAACTAAGTCTCAGTTTTTTCCATGGTATAATGAGGAAATAAGGAGAGGAAAGTATTAGTCAAAATGTTATCTTCGTACTCTGTTTACTATTCCAACTTACGAAATCCGTTACCAATAGTTCTAGCTCTATCCCAGAGAAATGTCTCCAAGCCAAATAACCAACAATTACCAGAGATCTTATGTATAAGTAACATGGATCTAACGTATAAGTAACATGGATCTATTGTATAAGTAACATGGATATCAGTAACATCTATCTAACGTATAAGTAACGTGGATCTATAACGTATAACATGGGTATAAGTAGTATGGATTTAATGTATAAGTAATAAGAGTCTTATGTATAAACAGCATGGATATAGGTAGCATGGATCTAATGTATGTATAGCATGGATATAGGTAGCATGGATCTAATGTATAAATAGCATGAATATAGGTAGCATGGATATAATATATAAATAGCATGAATATAAAAATTAACTTATTTCTACATCTGTTCAAGATTTCGATACCCTCATTTAATTATAAAATTCCAGATAATTGTACAAAATCATGAAAAGAATCAGAAGTATAAAAGACAAATTTATATTCGAAAGAATTTTCTATGTATCAGTTACTGAAAAGTCT
>BMAW01005152.1:0-18056 GCA_019974015.1 Nephila pilipes
TTGAGGCGATATTTTTCTGACAAGTTTATTTTTAGAAACATATGAATAGGAAAAAAATATATATAAAGAATTTTTAATCCTCAAAGTTACATATTTTTGTCTTCCGGGAAAAAAAATAAAAATTCTACTTTTGAAACGGAAGCAATGTTCTTAATAATAAAGAAATAGGAAACTGCCATATTTTAAAGTGCATTAGGAACCCTCGTTTATTTTTTTTTAGCTAAAAATTTGAAAAAGTTTCAATCGCAGATATATTTCTTATTTTAAGATATGTAGAAATATATTTTTCATTTATCACAAAAACTATTAAATTTCTCATCACTCTTACACGATACATTGTATACAAACCGCAGGTCAATTGGGAGTTGATCTGAAGTTAGAGGTATTGCAATTTACAAAGTTTGAAATATTGAGGAACTACAATTATTGTATTGATTCGAGGGTTTAGTCAGAAATTAGGTTACAAAAAGTGAATAAAATAAGGTAAACCAAAATATTTTCTTAAAAAGTATGTGTTATTTTTCTACATAATTACCATCTACATTGACATATTTATTCTAACTCTATTAGTTTTCCAATAACTGCCGTATAAAAGTGTTTAGATTGCTATCACAGCCAATTACGTATGCGACATTCGATAAACGATTACCGCCGAAGTACACTTAAGGTTTCCGTCTACCCTCCATTTTGATTTTGAAGACGTAATGTTAATCCTATGGAATTTTGACTTTAATCCTCGCATCTTTGCTATTTGATCAATTTAAATGCAATAAAATGCATCTGAAAGAGCAAAAAATAATAAAAGTTTCTGCAGAATAACTTTTATCATGCGATTGTTAAAAAAATATTTAAGATTATTTTTCAAAGATCGGAAAAACTTGCAAACGAACCATTAAAATAAGGGTAAAAATATTTTTAAAAATCGGAGGGAAAAAAGTAATTCCGCAGAAGCATTTAATATTTTTTGCTCTTTCGGATGCACTTTATTGCATTCAAATAGATCAAATAGAAAAGAAGTGAGAATTAAAGTCGAAATTCCATAGGATTAACATTATGTCCACGAAATCAAAATGGCGAGTAGACAGAAGCCTTAAATCGAATCTAAAAGGTGATAATCACTTGCAGCTAGTCTGAAATATAAAGCGCATATTAAAGAAGTTGCTAATGAAGTTTTTCCGTTTTCACATGAGTATGAGGCCTAGCATTTTCGTAATAGACAAGACTCACAGCGTCAATTGACCTAAATGCTTTTTTTTAACGAGCAAGCATGTTGTTGTGAGAAAATGGCGTCATCAAAAATGCTTGAGCATAAATAAAGGACAAGTGAACTTAGATTCGAAAGAATGACATTGTAAGACATTATGATTATAATAATTACATTTAGTTTTTTTAAGGTATATTTAAATTACTATTATGAATTTAATTTCATATTTTACAGTCTGTCTTTATTTCACTGTCCGAACAGAATACTGTCTACTTTAATAGTTTAACGTTTGCTCTTATTTTAAAATTTAATTTAATAATCTATTTTTATGGCTGTGGTATATCAGTGATTATGGTTGCGGAACTCGCGGTTTTCATCGAGTCGTAGATTCAAGCCTTGATACCACTTGAGACCCGCCGTGTGGCCGAAACTGATGCACGTTAATCTGTCGAGACTCAAAGTCCTTTCAAGGAGTTTGGTGGAATTTAGGAAAGGAAGGTGTCAGCTCAGGTGTCGTCCTCGTCACTTGACCGTGGCTCAAAATTATATGGCTCGTCGCCAATAGCCTTCGATGCTAACAAAACCAAACCAAATTTGAGGCAGAATCGTCTGTTCTTATTCTGTTGTGGTTAACATTGGCAACGTTTTTGTTCTTAATAATATTTTGCTTATGAAAATAAAAATGCATTAGGAATTTCAGGATTTTTTTTCCTTTGCTTGGTAGTAATTGCTTTTCTGGAGCCTGGGGCTTGGAAGTACGCTTGCTTTACGCTAATTAATCTTCATTTTGAATAACTCTACTTTCTCGGGAAATTAACAGGAAAAACTTTTAACAGATGTCAAAATGAAATAATCGAAATCAATTTCCTTTTTTTTTTAAATTACACCCTGCAGTTCCGACATAATTTTTCATTTTCACCCCGTTTCAGAAAATAAGTAAGTTTAACTCCTTTAGAACAGTGTCACCAAAACATTGTCACTATAATCTTACCAAGTGGCACCTCTTTAAATTTGCGATTTGAAGATGATGGAGGACGCTTCTGTATCTTTCAGGCTTGCTTTGATTCGGATTTAAGGTGATAAACACGTGTTTCATCCCCAGTAAACCACCGCAACCATCTATTGACTTATTTGTTAACAATGTATCACTAATTAGCGAACTTTTATACAGGTTTGAAACCTACTTACTTACAGACACTCGTATCTGTAACACTATCTATGTATAAGAATGGCCCCAATAGTTTAGTGGTCAAGTTCGGAAACTCGAGGCTGGTTTAATTTCCGTCGAGTTGTGGGTTCGATCCCAGGTATCGCTGAAGACATGCCGTGTAGTGAGGATGATTCAAGTTAAATAAGGTCAAGGTTCCAAATTCTCCCGTGGGGTGGCATGGAAATTTAGAGAGGAAGGTGTCAGTTCAGGTATTTACCCCCCTCGCTTGACAGAGGTTCAGATTTATAAGGTTCGTTGCCAATAGCCCTCATATGGCTTCTAAGAGCACTTTCAATAATCAGTCTATCTATCTTTGTTTAAGAATCCCACCATCTATTTTTGAGATTCAATTTCCGGAAAAAAAGGATTCTTCATGCATTTTAAAATATATTTTAAAATTGATCAGAGTCTGGTGTTATAACTTTTAAAACATTTTCAGCCTAAACTAAAAGCATAAATGATTGATTGATTAGTTATTAATAGCACAGAGAAGCGACACGAGAGTTATTGGCGACGGACCTCGCAATTCTGAACCTCGGTCAAGAAACGAAGACATCACTTCAGCAGGAATTCTCGCTACAGACTTCCCACCACTCCAGTTAGAGGGCACGGATCTTCCACGGATTTACCGTACATCTGCCCCTCTGCAGAGAAAAGAAAATGCGACAGAGTCATAATTTGTTTTACGTAGAAGATTAAAACGACGTATAAAATACTTGGATGGTTAATTTATTGAACATTACGGAATGAATGTAATATAATTTTAAAAAATGTCTGCCAAATATGAAAGAACTAGACTGGAATTCGGCATTCATTTCAAGACAAAAATGTCCCAGTATTTCTATACGACCATGCAATTATTGTTGAGTCTAGCTGCATCTCGGTTTCAAGTCCAGGATTTGAATTACTAAAATCTACGGGACAGTTTTGGAACTAAATTGTTCTTTTAATTTAAGCATGCTATATTCCGAAATACGAGTTTGAAAAGTATAACAAAAATAAGTATCTAGTTGAGAAATCAAATACCAATTTCAACAGAATTTTGAAATAAATTCAAGCTGCAAGCAAACTGAATCGTTTACTATTGACTAAATCTTATTTCAGACTCGACGTGTCTCAATTTTAATTCAAGTCAGTTATTTCATGAAAGGAAACAATAATATTTTTTGCAATCAAAATAAACTCAACTTGTCATTCTGTACTGTAATCTCTCAACTAGACTGTGTCTGAGAATAATGTTTTATTTAAAATTAGAAGATGCAGTTCGCTTCGTTTCTTATTCTATTCGCATTTTCCAACTTTTGAAAATGTGCGTGGGCTCTGTGGAAAAAGTTAATCTATACAATGAAAAATCATATTAAATGGAGTTGTAGTTCACATTTATCTGTTTATTATACGAGTATTGTATTTTTGAAATTAGAAAAAAATCACTAAGAAGTTGAATATTTCGCCTTAAAGCTCCAGTTTACCAACAATTTTTATTTCGGGAATCATTTTTTTTCTTTTTTCATTTTTTTTCTATTGAATTTCTAATTTACTCTGCTAACTTAGACTATTTTTAGGGATGGAATCAAATCCGAAATGTATCCGAAAAAACAAAGAATAATAAAGGCGTTTGCAAAATTGCATTTTTCCACCAATTTTTAAAAATATTTTTAGGATTGTTTTGATGATTTGCGTATTTCTCGATCTTCAAAAAATATTTTTAAAATTTTTCTATTATTGGTGAGGAAATGTAATCCCTGGGAAACATTTATCATTTTTGCTCTTTCGGACGCATTTTATTGCATTGAAATGAATATAATACATTTTAGGAGGAATGTAAAAATTCCAAGAGATTATCATTATATAAAGATCATTAAAGAGAACTCAGAATGGCTGGTAGACGATAATCTTATCAGGTAAAGTTTAGAGTATGTCTGTTATCAAAATATAAGAAAAAGTGTGGAACATATTGCGCACAAATATTATTAAAACAGAAATGAAGATGGCATTAAGGCTCCCGTCCACCCGCCATTTTGATTTCGTCAGCTTAATGTTAATCCTATGGAATCTTGACTTTAATTCTCATATCTTTACTATTTGATCTATTTGAATGCAATAAAATGCATCTGAAAGAGCAAAAAATAATGAATGTTTCTGTGGAATTACATTTTTCCTAAGATTTTTAAAAATATTTTTATTCTTATTTTAATCATTCGTTTTTGAGTTTTCCGGTCTTTAAAGAATATTTTCAAATATTTTTAAAAATCGGAGGAAAAAAGTAATTCCACAGAAGCATTCATTATTTTTTGCTCTTTCAGATGCACTTTACTGCATTCAAATAGATCTAATAGTAAAGATGGGAGAATTAAAGTCGAAATTCCATACGATTAACATTAAGCTGATGAAATCAAAATGGAGGGTAGACGGGAGCCTTAACATGTTCTGCTGTACATTTGAATGTCAGTTGAAAATATTTCTCGTATCTTGACATTTTTTTAAATTTAAAAAGGATTTTTACTTTAGATATTATTTAAAAAATGTGTTAAAAGAGCGTAACTTATATAAATTTAAAATCTTTTAAAATACTGTTTAAAAATCCCGTCTGCCTGCCATTTTGATTTCGTGAACGTTTAAGATATTCCAATGGAATTTCTATTACCGTCCTCAAATTTATACTATTTTATCTTGACTGCAAAAAAAAAGTGCATCCAGAAGAAACAAAATATAATGAAGGTTTCTGCGGAATTATATATTACCTCCGAATTTTGAAATTATTTTAGAATGTTCTTCAAAGACTGGAAAATTCACAAACGAATCGTTTTAATTAAAGTAAGAATATTTTTAAAAATTGAAAGAAAAATGTAATTCCTCAGAAATCTTCATTTTTTTTTTCTCTTTCGAATGCACTATTTTGCATTCAAATAGATAAAAAAAAGTAAAGAATTGAGGACAGGTAGTAGAAATTCCATAGGATTAACATTATGTTCTTGAAATCAAAATGGCCGATAAAAGGAAGCCTTAAGATTTTCTTACAGAATTTCTTATGGGCTCAATGGTTTCTTGACCATTTTTTGTTCCTAAAGTTCTCTTTTAGTTTATACTATCCCCGTTGGAAAAATGCAGTTTAATTAATTCTGTTTTAAAGATTTTGCTGATTTTTAAGCAGTTGCGTTTTTTCTCTCCATAGGTTAGTGTAGGCTAAATTAGTTTATATATTGGCTTTATTTTAAGAATATTAGTTTGTAATTAGCTTATAGGATTATTTAGTATTTTCAAGCAATTTTCCTTTGGTTTAAAAAAATGGAAGCATTCCTTTTTTAAAAATGGAAACTTTTCAGAATTGATAATTTTTCACCTCCTCTTAACTCACGGATCTGATATTTTTTTCTTTTTTTGTAAATTGAAAAGTCTTATCTAATACCAACAGCTGCCTGTGATTTATTTTAAGAAATTTTGTCATTTTGCTTAAATACTTAATTGCCTTTATCATTTGTTGCTCAATCCACTTCTCGTCTACCGAGCTCCAAGTCCTCCATTTGGCGTGGTGGGGAAGTTTGTAAAGGGAGGTACCAGTTCAGATATCGTCCTCGTCGCTTGACAGAGATTCGTCTCCAGCAGTCCTCATACTGCTTCTGAACACGACATTATTAAATAATCCATTTAATTTTTACTTACTTTGTAATACTCACCTGTTCCACATGTATTTCTATGTTAACCTTTTCTTTGAAATCTGCGGCGACTCTCTTCTACAACAATGTTAGAATTTAAAACGCCTTACTTAACCTGCCAAATAAGATGTCTTTTCAGCCTGGTTGGTAAGAGCGCATTCTTTGTACCCACTGGTCCAGGGTTCGAAACAAAGCTGCCGCATCAAGGCCATCAACTCTCTGCCCTTCTTCGGAATAGGAAAACCACTGGCTGCAGAAAATCAAAATAAGTGCTGATCGACAGGCTGGCACCTCCTATGCTCTTCCGAGATCTAGGAAGAAAGTCTTCCCGAGAGGCCAGACTTGTTCTAAATCCCTTTTTGAAAGTGAGCTCGACCTCTCTTGGGTAAGGTGATCAGATTTTAACATTCGTAAAGCGAGACACCATTGACCGGGGGGGGTTTGATTAAAAATTTGGTACCTAAATAAATTACTTAACTAAATCATCTTAATAGCTGATTTGTTGATATCTCTTGTTTAACTGGCACTAGCACGCAGTACAATGTGTAACGTATGAGAGACAGTTACAAAACTCAATATGTGAAGGCGTTACTTCGTGGACGACCAACAAACTCCTTACACGCTGACCCTTCTCCTCTCTATAATTCCCTTCCGTTTCCAATTTTTGTATAAGATGTAATCCCGTTATAACAATGTTCCAAATGATGCTAGATCGCTAGCAGAACATGTCGCCATAAGAATGAAATCTGTGGAAGTGTACATAGTGTTCTCTCTACATTTTGCAGCTACAAAATGTTTTCGCTGCTGCCAACGCTGAAAAATACCACTGTTCATAAGTCCAAACAATAGTGATCGTATTCTAGCTACCGATCAAGGCGAACTTTGATAAGCAGTTCCTGATAATCATTTCTCAACAATTATTTTTGATATTAAAATTTAACATTATAAAGTTTACAAAAATAATATAAAGCTCATATCCTGGTGAAATAGCTACATGGAAGCCGTAAATCGTTCATTCCCTTCCCGTTCTTCCGCTGTTCCCTAGCTTGTCATGTATTTTTTCTACATATCGCGACTTCCTTTAGACCCAACGGGACGCGTGATAAATTATTAAAAAGCTGGACGTATTTACTCTTGGGTGAAAAAATAGTAATAACTAGATTGAAACGAACTTTTGACTAATTTTTTTCAATACCTTAGAAGCAAGAAACATGTATGTTGAACCTCGTTATGTCGGATCCCTTTAAATTTGAGAAACGATCTGAAAATATCTATAATAGTATTTATTTGTTTCGTCCACTTATTTTGAAAAAATTATTTTCTTTATTGAAATCTTGTACTATCTATGAATGTACGAAAGAAAAATTGTGAGAGAGGTGGACATAACAAATGTTAGGTTATCAGTTTGAACTGAAGACTACGAGCCTCACGGCTTTTAATCTTCGTATCTTGCAGAACATTGAACTTTGGCTGGTACTTTTCCATTATACCGGCGCAAATCTCGCGAAGTAGATTTTATTGGCGATAACACACAGTAAACACAAATTCCTTTTGGCACCGGGTGTATCATTTTTGGCGACTTTATCGCTTGCGCCTGTATAATGGAAAAGTACCCTTTGACTTTACTTGCGCAGAACTGCGTCTTAGCTTTTCAAAAAATCTATTTAAATAAATTGGTTTAAAGAAAATTTACATTTTAAATTAAGTTTTTACGTGAGAATGTAGTGAAAAAAATTATATTTCAGAAGTATTATTGTGAAAATAGGTTGAAAAGGAGGTCTTGCATTCATTAGCGGCACTGACGTGTGGTGGTGGGGTAAATTATACGACCGGCCTATTGGAGTAGTTTTGTATCGTGGCTATTAAAGTGTTAAGTAAAAAATGGGAAATCACTTTGGTGAATGATGTGGGCTCAAAAGCTCGTATTCTGATTGGTGACTCATTTAACTGTTATTGGAGGAGTATATTGAGGTCAATGTCTATATATGACGATTTTAATGTTGAAATTTGCAGGTTTATATATTTAACAAATATTCTGCTCAAATTCAACAAAATCTTAGTTACACTTCTTGTTGCCATTGACAAATGTCATACGGTGCTACCCAGTCGAAATAGAAAATTCTTATTTAAATACAATTAATACACCATTTGTTGTAATGTAACAAGACTTTTCTGTAAATTTGTTTTATGTTATTTCTTCTTTTCCAGTTCTCTGGTTAGCCCGGATTTTCGATATCCAGAACTGGCTGTGGCCCCGATTATTTCGACTTAATGAGGTTTTATTGTTGTTTCAAAAATATACAATTAATTATGCTTAAAAATCTGATAAAGTATTATGAATAATTCCAATATGAATAACTTACAATATAAAATAAATCGAGATGTATGAGATTGCAATGTGGCCGTCGCAATCGAGCGGTCATAGTCGGAGCTCGTGGCGAGTCGTCGTTTTGTCGAGTCATGAGTTCCATTCCTGATTCTACTAAAGATCTGATGTGTATTGAGGCTGATGCACGTTACAACAGTAGAGACTCGAAGAGTCCTCGTTCTAGTTGCGTTGGTGCTCTGATATCGCGTGTTTCTCCCTTCGATTAACCGTTTGAGTTAATTTATGGCGTTATTTCATATGAGAACCTCGCCTTGTGAATCAACCATGTCTTATATAAATCAGCATTTCTTTGTATTTTTGAAAGTTTGGTGAATATGAGATGATGACAAAGAGAGATTGGACGCGTTTAAATTCTGAAAGAAGTTGGAAGGCTAGCGAAATCATAGTGCACTCGACATTAGTTTCATAAGGTTAAGCGATCGACGAATAATGATGACTCAGATCCATTGCTATTGTTCGTAAGAGAAGTAGAGTTTTCAGTTTTTCTTTGGTTGCAGACGAGTGTTAGTTACTGCTCCACATTCGTAATCAAACATTTATTCTGAATATACTTACGGAATGATGAAAATAATTTAAAGATGTACTTGTCTTTATATTTATTGTCCAATAACTGAATTAATTTTGATGGATTAGATTCAAAGCAGCAAAGTGGGGGCATCTCAAAGTTTGACTAAGGGGAGAACGCTAGCTCAGGCGTTGACTGTATCAATTGATTGTGGTTCAAAATTTCGGAGACCATCTCCAATAGCCCTCAAGTTGCCTCTCAGTGCGACTTTAACAAACGATCAATAAAATTATGAAGTCAGCTTTTTGTTTTTGTTTTGAAAACATTTATTACTAATATTGTAAATAATTTTAAATTCTAAATTTTATTTCATCAACATTACATTTTTAGAAATATTTTTCAAATGAATTATTGTAATTAGAAGCAAAATACAAAAATGGATAAATTCAACTCATATTTGCTTTCATACAATTTACATTTTAAATATTATATTAATGAAATTTATTCCAAACTCTCTTCTGACATGGATTTGTTATTCAGTTTCAGTTTTTGCAGAAATTTGTAAACAAAAAATAAATAAATTTAAAAAAATAAAACTCGAGTTTCAACTATATTCAGTTAGATCAGTAAATAAACAACGATTCAGGATAAATGACGATTTGCTCAAAAAATGTATTTCATGTTTCTTTTTGAGATGCCATAAGAAGTTCCATTTATTTCTCCCTTCCCAAAAAATTCCATTTATTTTCCTGGCTAAATGCAAATAAACATTATCAATAATGCTGAAAAACTATCTTTAATATTTCTATATACCAACAAGGATTCTTTATTCTTCACTCCCCATTGATCCCAATCTCATTCAGATACACGCCATCAACTTCTTATTTCGTGTGGATATTTATATATTTTTATATTACATATTTATAAATACATAAATAAACGAATTATGCTAGTTAAAACTTTTGGTTCAATGAACATATAGCCAAGAAAAATAATTGCACGTTTTTTACCACAATAAAAATATATAACTTATATGAAAAGGAGATCTTACATCCTAATTAAAAATATTTATAATACTTAAACACATTCAGGGAATGTTAGAATTTTCATCTAAAATTGTATCTATATTTTTAATCTCAAATGAATGATTTTTTTTAAATCTCAAATGAAGCAAATTAAACTATGCGTTTCATCTTAGTGGCAAATATAATTAGCATTACTTTATTGTATACTACTGTATAAGGTATCTGCTTTTGAAGACAGAGGGCAATTTGAAGAAAAGTTGATGTAACCAGTGAGTATTGCAATCTGTTGAATGGTATCAAACCAATTTGACACTTATTCATTGGTTAGTTTTGATTGCTGTCGCGTCGAGTTATCATGATCATTTGCATAGATATGTCACCGCTGATAAGAAGCGCATTGATCATTATACACTAGAAAATAAGCAGTTGCCGCGATAGCCTGGTGGTCATGGTTACGGGCTTGCAGCCGGCATTGTTTTCGTCGAGTCAAGGCTCGGTTCTCGTTGCCACTAAGGACCCACCGTGTAGTGCGGCTGATGAACATAAATGTGGTCGAGATCCCAAGACCATCCCCCTTTGGAAACAATTTGAGCCTACCAATGGCGTTTTATCACGGAGGCTATAAATTTGCAGTTTACGTTGTAAGAATTATTCAAACAGCTCTCAGCGTAAAAGATAACAAACATATCTTTCGATTCCAGTAGTGTTAATACATGTTTCCGCTGCGGAATCTTTCAAACTCTAAGGGTTAACTCCCAGTCGAATCATAATTAGGAAGGAAAAAATAGTGACAGGAAATGGTAACGAATTCTGTGAGATTTATCCATAGATATCCAAAATGTGCAATGCTTCATTGTTAAAATACCCTAGAGAACAATATGTGTAACACATCGTAAAGAAAGTTCTATATTTTAATATAGTTGTGTAGTAGAATTGTCCAATGTGGAACAAGTACATTATTGTTCTTAAGAATTGCACAAGTAATATCTATCTAATTTACTATCTGAAAGAGGAGAAAAATATGATAAAGCATTTTGTTTTTGCTGATATTTTTATACACTCAATGGCCAAAAAATTAGGAACACCCTGCTGCTTACTACTGATATCGTGTGGGATCCTCTCTGGTTTTGACCACAGCAAATATTCTTCTAGGCAGGAACTCCTCAAGTTACTGAAACCATTGCTGATGAATGTTAACCCATGCTAACGAAATGCTTCATTTCCTTAGATTAGAAGACTGTATTCCGGTGATGCGATTGTTTATTAACGACGCACAGAGAAGTTTCATAGGGAGGGGGAGGGGATATCAGCGATAGACCTCGGTTAAGTGATGCGGACGACATCTGATTTAGTACCTCCCTTTCAGAAATTCCACACCATACCAACGGGAGGACTTAGGACCTTGACCAGATTTAACAGGCATCAGCCCCGTTTTGCGGCGATTCTTAAGAAGTATCAGTGATCGAACCCATGAATCGACGAAAACAGTACGCGACCATGACCACAAGATTACCGCAGCCACAGGTGGTATTTCGAAGCATTTAACAGACCTTTCAATTTCGTGCTCGAGAATTTGAGATAGAGTGACTCAAGAGATCATTAAAAGCAATTGAAACTCTGAATCATATTTCTCAAACCAATATGAGATAGTTGCCCTCTTCTAAATGCAAAATGTTTTTCTTCAGCACTATTGCCTCTTCAAGAAGGACAAACTATTAGTGTATTTGTGAGGTTCGAAGCTTGACAGAATGAGTTCCCCATACATTCTTGATCCCCAACCCTCCGACGAAGATAATCTCAATCAAGAATCTTTCGGGAACCCGTCCCCTCAGAATTCGCAACCGCTCAACTTTGGGTAACTTATCTTGAAGCTGGAGTCAGCATGGCTCCGAATTCTTGTGAATACCTTCTAGAATCTTATTGATTTTCTTCCTGTCAGTCTCGCAATGGTTTGCGTTGCGGAAAGTGATAAATCTGGATTTTAAAGCTTGTGACGTTGGGCTATTCGCGGTTTTCTCTTCACTAACATTGGGGACTTTTAATTAAGATTGATTGCTTTTGCTAAACAACCTTTGCCCAACCAAAAATGAAACGTGAATGTGTAAATCACACGCAGGTAGAAATGAAGTGAAGCAAGAGAGTTAGGAAATATATAAACTCAGCTTGAGAGTCACGATAGAGAGGTCGAGTGGTTCTAGCGTTTGGCAATTGTTCCAGAGTAGGAGTCGAAGTCGGAGTCGGAGTCGGGAATTGTTACAAGTTATCGGCTGGTTAATGTATGCTAGAAGTCAAGACAGTCTCATTTTGATATTGGTGGTAAGAGTCAGTTTATTACTGATAAATCGAGTTAATAAAGTTAAGGCCTTGTCCGGGAGAGCAATCATAATTGTCGTTATATTAGCAAGCAACTAACCAATTCTGTGTTTATTGTTCTAATGTCTCTTTGATTGACTTATTGACTTTTAATCTTAATACATTGAGTTTAGCTATGGCACAAGAAGTGAACAGGAATAGTTTGCCGTCACAAGCTGCCTTCCCGAAGTAAAAGTATTGGACACAAAATTGGAACACTTTTTTCGACAAAAAAAAAGCCTTGAACATTAATTTTATATTCTTACTTCGCTAACTATTAGAGGGACTCGTATTTTACAGTGCTACTCATTTTTATTTCAATCAATCTTTTTTTTTTCTGTTTCTTTTTTTTCGTCTCCCATACTGTAATACTAAATGGCCTTTAAATTTTGCTTATTCAGGTAAAATATGGCGTAGTTTTGGGAAGTTCCAAAATCTTAAGTATACTAAATCATAAATAGATATACACGTTTCACAGATGCAAATTAATATAAAAATTGTCCCAAATTTCTGCCTGGAAATGTGTTCGAAATTTCATTCAGGTTCTTTGACGTTAGATGAAGACAGCCGTAACAAGTACTCATATTAAAATAATTGGACAGTTTACTTTGATGCAATTTTTAGTGAAGAAGTTATCGGTGTGAAATCGAATTTTTTTTCAAACGTCCCGAAACATACAAGGAAGCGAATCAGTCCGGCTAGAAATAATGACTTTAAAAAAAATTTCATTTCATCATTCGATTCTACGATACTTCCTTAAAGCTTCTATTACCTCATTTCGTTTGACTGGTTCCAAGCTTCTCTTATATCTCGCCCGCTCTCCATCCCTCAATCTGATGTTGAGGTCTTAATTGGTTTTTTAGCCTACGGTTTGATATTGTGTTCGCTGCTGTCTGCTTTACGGAATTGTGTTCGAAATAGTTCTCTAAATATTTTCTTTGACAAAGGCTTATGTTAGATGCATAGTATTTATATTGCCTTTTGAATCACTACTTACAAGATGTAATAATCTTCTTAGCCTTTTTTTTTAAACTGGACAATTTACCCGTCAAATGTTTTAGTTGTCTAACATGATATGTGTTGAAAAGAAATAAGCATTTGTAATAAACAACAGTTATTGTTGCGATAAATAATGATTTCGAATAGTAAGGTTAAAATACATACATTTATCTAAAAATGCTTTTTTTTTTAAAAAAAAAAAGTTTTATTAATATTAGTTCCTAGTTTAGTCATGGTTGTTAAGAAAAAATAGTTCACATTAAGATCCAATTTTGCATTGTGTGGATCAAATATTCATTTTTATTTACACTAACATTAAAACAATTTAAGTAAAAAATGTAATAGATAACTGACCTCTAATTTTAATGCTGATGTATGAGCTAAGAAAATAACATTTTTATTTAGATACCAGTCTAATTTAAAACAACAAAATTGTAAACATTCAAAAGTAATTTTTCAAACTTGTCTTTTATTAATATTATCAAGCAACTAAAGAAAAAAATTAATCAATAACTGACAGTTAATTTTAATACGGATGTATGAATTAATAAAATACATTCTGTATTAAAATACCACAAAGTTTATAATAAAATAGCAGAAATAAGAATCATTCGAAGATTTTTGAAAACCTCTCTGTATATATTGTGTCACCATGAAAAATATTTAAAATCTAAATTAAAAATTTAATCGTAAATTGAACTTTTAATATGGGCATCAGAATTGAGAAATTAATTTTTTAATAATTTTGATATACCAAAGTATTAAAACAACGATTATTATAAATATTCAAAAATAATTTTTTATTTCATTACTGTAGTTGTTTCGAAAAAAATATTTGAAATCTAAATAAGAAATTTAATGAATTGCTGAAGTTTAATTTTAATTTGAATGCATGAAATTAGAAACGCATTTTGTATTAAAATAGCATTACATTAATAATAAAACAATAGAAATTATAAGCATTCAAAAATAATTTTTGAAAACCTCGTTATTTTAAGACCCAAGATAAATATTTAAGATGAACGTAAAAAGTTTAATCTTTTATTGAAATTTTCATGTGGATGTAGGAATTAAGAAATTAATTTTTTTATTAATATACCATTACACATTCAAAGAACAAAATTATAAACATTCAAAAATAGTTTTTGAAAACATTGAAAGATTATTTTGTTTTTAACCTTCACCCCAAAGAACCTTAAATATATAATAAAACTTTCTACCAAAACTATGTACCAAAAAGTCTATGTACAACTTGTAGATATTTGTCAAGAATAGTTACTGTTCTACTCTATCAGTCGTAAGTTTATGTAGTGCTTTAATTATATTGTGTCACCATCAGAATGCAATTCAAGCTGTGGGCTTGTTGACACAATCAATCATGTTGTTACAGTCGGTAGCTGTTTATGTCTTATACTACTAGACTCAGATGCAGTAAAGTATTTCCTCTAACAAATAAACCGAAAATATAGGAAAGGACAGAGCAGGAAGAATTTTGATTATTATTTAGCTAAATTGATAGTCATATATATATATATATATTGATTTGTAAATTAGTTGTTTATTCAGTTTTAAGTAATTATATGAAACATATTTTTTGAATTAAATCATACTTTTAAAATAATTAACATTAATATTCAAAGAAATATATAAACAGAAAAATTTAATTTTTGCATTTTTCAACATTATGGTAGTCATTATTATAATGTTATTTAATTGCTGTTGCTTTTGAACCTAAAACTGTTTTGTAAAACTATTGTGTTAGTTTTAAGAAAATTCATTGTTTTATCATGATGAATTGGTTTCAATAAATTGACTAACGACGAAACATTTACAAAACTAAGAATTTGTTTCAATATCTAAACTAATACTACTTCTTGAAACATTATGACGAATTACAAGCTTTGGAATATATATATATATATATATATATATATATATATATATATATATGGTGGAGTCCATGCAAGATTCAGTGCATTTTTTCACACCAGATGCGAAGCAGATAATATTAAAGTGCGTGTATCTGAACTGATATAAAATATTTGCCCTTTTAAAATTTGAAAATGTGGTGCTACTGGCGTGTAAGTGTGTGATTGGTTTCGCTTGGTTTTGTTAATGTCGCATTAGAAGCAACTCTCGGGCTATTGGTGTCGGACCTCGTCAATTTGAACCTCGTTCAAGTGATGAGGACAACACCTGAGCTGGCATCACCCTCTTCGGACTTCCACACCACACCATAGGGAGGACTTTGAGCCCCGATAGATTTTACGTGCATCAGTCTCGGCTATATGGTGGGTCAAAAGTGGCATCAAGGTTCGAACCCCCGACTCGACGAAAACCGCTGATCGCGAGTTTGCAATCTTGACCACTACGCTACCACAGCCAACCAAAGTGTTAAGCCTCCCTTTTTTTTCCTTTTCTGCTCGAAGATAAAAAAAAAAAAAAGAAAGAGAACGCTTAAAAGTTTAGCTTAATGTTCTTGACACAATTGGCTTCTTAATTTTTCCTGTCCGTTTTGAATGAAATTGCTTTCATATCATTTTGTAGTATCATTGATTTTTATTTTGTAACTCCTTTTTTAATTGTAATTTCTCATTTTGTTT
Organism: Nephila pilipes; assembly: GCA_019974015.1. Lineage (NCBI taxonomy): Eukaryota > Metazoa > Arthropoda > Arachnida > Araneae > Nephilidae > Nephila > Nephila pilipes. The sequence goes on from BMAW01005152.1 coordinate 15,941, forward strand.
TGTTTTTGCATTGTATGTTTCATTTGTTTTAATTATTTCTATAAGTTCCATGTCACATATGTAATGCCCTACATAACGTTTTAACGCTGGGAACAGATAAAACAGATATTGGAAATTTTAAATTAATCCAGAGGAAGTTATCTTAGTTTGTCTTCAAAGAATCTCGAATTTTTACATGTATTTTAAAAGCATGTGGTGCTTGTTAAAAAATATGTTAGCAATGAAATAGCTGTCATTTAATATTTATAATAATAAGAGTGGAAATAAAAAGTATACAAATGAAGAATTCTTTAAATTTTAAATAAGGATGCTATCCTTCATTTGTATAGCCAAGAATTATCAGTGGTTTTTAAATATAATTTTTAACATAATGCTCTTATTTTATTTCATATCAATTCATTTATTTTTAAAAAAATGAACGTTAGCAGAACTTGACATGTATGATCTTCATTTTTTAATTTTACTACCATCGTTTTGTTAATAACACAGTTAATAAATACGAGTTTCCAATCGAAGATACGTTAGAACAAGAATATATTTATATATATAATTAAAGTTACCCTATTCAGAGGCCTGTAGAACCTGTTCTGCTTATCGGATTTTGAGAAACTTGGAATATATGCTATATGCACCAAGGGGGAAAGATTGCTGCAATGAAAAAAAATTAGTACAAATTTTGACCACCAGGTGGCTTTAATCGAATATTCTTTATACAAATCCGTAAAACCTCTATATAAAGTTGCAGTCAAAGAGCCAGAAAATCATTCAGCTTCGTTTGTCATCGTTAATCACGCCCTTACAAAAAAAATGTCGAGCTTTACTGGTAAAACTGTTTTATCAGAACGGCAGCAACAACTTAGCTCCTCTGCGTGAATATCGTCGTTTAAAGGATCTGCGAAAAGGCCCCATATCGACGATTGGTTTGAGGAAGATAATCATGAAATTTGAAGAGACTAGAGATTTGGGTGTGCTGTCCGGAAGAGGACGGAAACCGGTTGGGACTGAAACTGTAAAAGATGTCGCTACTGCTGTGGTTGAAAGAGCCTCCAGTCCATCTATACTTCAGCAACTGGTCAATCAGTGTCACGCGAGTTGGAGATTCCGTGGTCGACAGTACGAAAAATTATGCGATACATTTTAAGATGGTATCCGTAAAAGATCCACTTGATGCAAACGCTGAAGCCTCAAGATCACCAAACACGCCTTGAATTTGCTTGCCTATTTTTGGTGAGAATGGAGGTTGATGACGCGTGTCCTTGGAAAATTCTTTGGTCAGATGAGGCACATTTTTATTTAGATGGAGCTGTGAACGGTCAAAATTGCCGCATATGAGGTACTTCACCTCCTAATGTCCTGCATCAACAACCACTGCATTCTTTTTTACGTGATTGCTTTGTGTGGATTTACTGCTGAGTTTATCCTCAGAACTTTTATCTTTGAAATTCTCACTTCACAAGGTCCTAAAAGATGCTCTGTAACGAGTGCATGGCAGAGTGAACTCCTTCAACAACAGGTAATTCCTGCTTTACAGTAACGACAATGTTTGCAAACCACTATCTTTATGCAAGATGGATTCACTATCTTTATGCAATTCTTCATATTGGTCGCCAAGTCAAAGCACTGCTTAGTGCTAACTTTGGCGATAATCGTGTAACATCCAGACTTTTTCCGCATGCATGGCCTTCTCGTTCACCCGACTTAAATCCCTGGGATTTCTGGTTGTGGGGATTTCTAAAAGATCCTGCTTTTTGAGGAGAAATTTGGACTTTACCTGATTTGAAAGCTAGCATTATATGCCATGTGACAGAAATCCCTCAAGAGTTGCTTTGCACTACATTTGAAAACGCTATAATGCTCTTTCAACACGTTATTGATATCAATGAAACTCATATTGAGTATATTCTATAATTGAATAAATTTTAACGATTCTAACATATTCTGTGTCCTTCTTTGGGCACCACGTTTCTTCCTAATGGTCAAAATTTGAACTATTTTTTATTATAGAAACCTTTTCTCCATGGTCCATATAGCATATTTTCCAAGTTTCGTCAAATCCGATAAGCAGAACGGGTTCTAAAGTCCTCTGAATAGTGTAACTTTAATTATAACCACCAAG
>BMAW01005158.1:0-34060 GCA_019974015.1 Nephila pilipes
ATTCAAGTTCTCGGTCACAATGCGATACAAAACACTACGAGAACATTGAGGAAAGCAGTCGGACAATGATGAAATTGTAAAGCGTCTGTTTTCTCTCACCTTTTCGTCCACTTTCTGCACCAAATCTTTATAACGACCGAAGGACACCCACACCGTTCTTCATCATTCAAATTTGTGCGGCCATCTTTAAATGCTTTCACCCATTTCCTTACCATTCCATCACTCATAATGTTTTGTCCGTAAACTTCACAGATCTCACGATGAATATCGATCGGTTTTATGCCTTTAGCACTAAGAAATCGTATAACAGCCCGTACTTCACAATCAGCGGGACTCACGATTGTCGGAGGCATCTTAAACACTCAGTAAATAATGAAGAATCAGACTGTAATGGCGTCAGTGCGTAGACAAGAGATGTAGGTAACCAGTGAGCATGCGCGGAACGCCGACCGGAGTGCTGCGGCGGCGGAATCGCAAAACGGTACTTACTTAAAAAACATGCCTCATATATATCAGTGTTTGTCTTTGTGTGTTTGGGAGTGTATCGTATTGACTTGTTAGGACATTGACTTGTTGTATCGTATTGACTTGTTCTATTTAAAATATTTAAACAATTGCTATTATTAAAAACAACTTTAAAATTGTCAAGATCATGAAAGAGCGAGAAGTATTTTTTGTACATTGCTATGATTTTGAAGATTTTTTTTAACTCAATAGATGTTCAACATTTAAATAGGGTTCTTGCAATTTTATGCAATAAATATCGAATTAATCAAATAATAAAACAAGAAAAATTCCATGCTATTAATTAAAAAAAATAATTTTTTAGTTTTTGGTCAGGATCTTTATAAGGCAATTAAAGGTCTACCTCAAGGAGGTCCTGCTAGTATTTGCCTGGCTAATTTTTACTTTTATGAAAGACAATGCATTGATAATGATTCTTATTTTATTAATCGTTTATAAAGATGATTTAATTATATTCGGTAAAACAAAGAATTTAAACCTAATATTTCATTTTACCCTGATTACATTAAATTATTAAGAACTCCCATTAATTCCAATACAGTAGAATTTCTCGATCACGATTTGCAAACTTTTGATAATAGATTAGTAAGTAACATATATGATAAAAGAGAGGGATTTAAATACCGTGTAATTAAAATTCCTTTTTGGAACAGCAATTAACAATAGTCTATTTACAGGAATATTTTTAATAAACATTTTTTACGTAATAACAAACTAACCCCACATAAAATAGATAAGTTTGACAACATTTAAAAATTCTTCAGCAATCATTTAGAACATGATTATCCCATATTTTTTTTAAATACTTATATACACTTTATAACAAAAAATAAAAAAACGACGCACCAAGGAGTTGTCGAATAGAGACAAAAATTGTTGTATAGGAAAATTATGAACAGAAAATGATTAAAATTTCAGAAAAATTGAATGATTTATTTCAGAGTTACATTGTTGCATAGTAGCGATCTCAATAAGGAGTTGACCCACCTCTAGCCTGGATGCAAATTGCCAAAACGAAACACAGAGTGATAACGCTCCTTGATAGTCTCCAGCGGTATTTCTTGCCAAATTTACTCCAATTATCAGGCTAGGTCATCAACATTCCCAGGAAGATACAGTCGCCTTCCCATCCTATCCGAGACATGCTCGATTGGAGAGAGATCTGGCTGGCCAAGGAAGTGTTTGACAAGCTGTACGACAGCTCATAGTAACACGTGTCGCATGTGGTCTGCAATTATCTTGCTGAAAAATAAATACTGCATAAGGAAAGGTAGCAAAACAGGTTTCAGAATGTCCTCGAAGTAGTGCTTTCCTGTAAATGTGCCTCTCATGACTACCAATGGGGTTCGGCTAACAAGGGAAAATGCACCCTAGATCATAACTCCTGGTTGAGAGCCTGTGGGGTGTACAATAATGAAAGCAGGATCGGCACGCTGCCCTGAGCGTCTCCAGACACGTCTTCGATGATCGTCAGGACACAGTTGCAATCGGGATTCGTCGATAAACACTATACGTTTTTAGTCAGCATCATTTCTACCTGATTGAGCCAAGCGCCACTATAATCTGGCTCGACATGTGCATGCGTAAGTTGCAGGTGGTGTAGCAGACGGTACGAGCGTAGAGTTCGCTCTATCAGCCATCTGCGAATGGTCATGTTGGACACTCGTGTGTGGGTCGCCCTCTGATGTTTGATAACGAATCTGGCGCTGTAGCAGTTGATCTAGCAATCACTCTTTAATCCCGATCTGCTGTGCCCTGATACCAAAATGCTCTGCAATCTGCCATTGTCCATCCATTCTTGCCAGCATCTTATACTCACCGCATCGCTTCGACCCATATGACGAGCGATTCTACGATTTTCCTAACCTACCTCTTTCAGTCCAATGATACGACCTCTTTCATACTCTGAGAGTGTCACGTAATGAGCTCGAATCCTAAGGGGAGGCATTTTTTCAGTCGTTGAAAGGTATACTAAATCACAATACATCTGAAAATTTGACCATCAGACTAAGAATTGCTTTTTATATACACCTGCTGAGTTTCTTAATTCCGAGGCGCTGTATCTCCCGCTATTCGTTCATTGGATATCAAATATTAATCATTAGCATTTTTCATTCCAAATGTTTTTACATACGAAGTTTCATTACAATCGGCGACTCCTTCTTGGTGCGTTGTGTGTGTGTATGTGTGTGTGTGTGTGTGTGTTTAGTTATAGATTGTAAATTACAAATATATGAAACATATTTGCAAATCATAATCCAATTTTCAAATCCACCATGCAACATTAGGTCTACAAAGAAAACTCTTTAGTGGTTTAGCTGTGAAGAATTTATTTATTTATTTACTTTTACACAGTTTAAAAATTTTACACATTCTTTGGACCATTATACACTTTACCAATTAACTAATTACCAACCAACATTATGCTACGCTTTGCACTTGAATACCAACCAATCATTAGCCAAACAACAGTTCGCCTCCTTTTTACAACGTTTTTCTGAATTTCACTTGGTGTGTGTGTGTGAGTGTGTGTGTGTGTGTGTCATCAAATTTTCGATCGTTAATTTAACCAACTTCCCATCAAGCTAGAGCTTTGAAATTTTGGGAATCGTTCGTACTGGCCTAACAATGCAATATTTAGACGTTTGTGAGAAGTTTTAACTAATATTTCAATAATTTTAATAAGTCAAAATATTCTTTCCCCTCGGCGCTTTTAGGATTGAGGAAGAAATTTCTTTCCCCCTCTGGGAACACCAGGCACTCCCCACGCAGCATGCGTATCGTAAACCTATTGTACTCACAAAGGGGAGATACTATCTCCCCTTTACTATCTCCGAGATAGTAAGGGTTCCTGACTTTTAGACAGTAATCATTCGCAAGAAAGAAAGTTTCCAATATTTGGCGCCGTGTCTTATCACAATAATTTTTTCTGAATTCTGGTTCCCATTTTTTTTTAATAGAATGACTTACAAATTTTCAAATGCATGTTTTGATTTTATGAGTATTATGAATTTTTTAATACGCTCACAAATATCTCTTTTTTAGTAAATTTTAAAGTTAAAAATAACCAACAGTTTTAACTAATATTTCAATAATTTTCTTTAATAAACTTTGCCACCATATAAAAACGTTGTTTTTAAAAACGTTGGTTTTTATATCGAATTATTACAACGTTTTTCTGAATTTCACTTGGTGTGTGTGTGTGTCATCAAATTTTCGATCGTTAATTTAACCAACTTCCCATCAAGCTAGAGCTTTGAAATTTTGGGAATCGTTCGTACTCGCCTAACAATGCAATATTTAGACGTTTACGGCAAGTTTTAAGTAATATTTCAATAATTTTAATAAGTCAAAATATTCTTTCCCCTCGGCGCTTTTAGGATTGAGGAAAAAATTTCTTTCCCCCTCTGGGAGCACCGAGCACTCCCCACGCAGCATGCGTATCGTAAACCTATTGTACTCACAAAGGGGAGATACTATCTCCCCTTTACTATCTCCGAGATAGTAAGGGTTGCTGACTTTTAGTCCGTAATCATTCGCAAGAAAGAAAGTTTCCAATATTTGGCGCCATGTCTTATCACAATAATTTTTTCTGAATTCTGGTTCCCAATCTTTTTTTAATAGAATGACTTACAAACTTTCAAATGCATGTTTTGATTTTATGAGTATTATGAATTTTTTAATACTCTCACAAATGTCTCTTTTTAAGTGAATTTTAAAGTTAAAAATAACTAACAGTTTTAACTAATATTTCAATAATTTTCTCTAATAAACTTTGCCACCATATAAAAACGTTGTTTCTAAAAACGTTGGTTTTTATATCGAATTATTGAATTTATATAGTGATGGCATGTTGTTTTTTCGCATTTCGAGTATCTGATATTCTCTTCAAGCATTTCGTTAGTTTGGAGATTTTTCATCCTTTCAACTCACATATTTGAAATTTTGTAAGTAATTTTTATATTTTGATCCGTTGTTAATTTTTAGAATTATAAATTTTATTTTTCTAATTTTTATCTCTGAACTCCTTAGCAAGTTTTATCATTCACTCTTTTGCTATTTTAAACTCACTGAACTCATGCATTTCTTATGACTGAACTCTTTTGTACCTGGATTACTTAATTGAGCCTACCAAGTAACAAAGAGGAAGATTGGTACCATCAAACTAGTTTAACCCCTCATTTTTGGTTCTAAGCCCTAAATTGCTTTTTGGCTTGAAAGGTTTCAATTTTTCCTTTATATATTTTTCACAAATTCTATTGGGCTTTATATCCTTTTTAATATCTTATAAATTATGTTTTCATAAATTTTAGTGTATATATATACACATCTCTCTCTCTCTCTCTCTCTCTCTCTGTGTGTGTGTGTGTGTGTGTGTATTCGTAAATCAAGAATTCTTAAATATTTCGCAAAAAAAAAAAACAGAAATCATAGAAGAAATATGACTTTGTGAGTTCTAATATGCATAGAATTTTTCATTCCATTGTACTTGAATTCTCTTAAGTATTTTTAAATTGTGATCATTTTTTCAATCATCAAATGTTTTTATCAGCTTTTCAAGCTTGTTGAATTTCATTGATTCTGGTTAGTAGGAATTTTTGCTCTCAGGATATATTTTTTTTTATTTTTCTTAAATACTTTTTACCTCTTTTGTAACTTCATTACAATAAAATTAATCCTTCATCAATCTTATTTCAAATAGGAAAAATAAGATTGATGAAGTATATTTTTTTAGTTTTTAGAATTTCCCTTATAGTTTTAGCGTATTCTTCAGTAGTAATTCTAAATTGATGAGATTGCTTGTTTCACAGCGAGAGCAATATGCACCACCCAAAATTGATTTCTTCGTACACTAATGTTAATACGTATGTTATGTGTTATGCCATTCAAGTATTAGAAGTTTTGAAAATGATGAAATTGGTTTTTGGTATTGATTTACACCACAACTTCGTTCATTTAATGGGTGATCGAAATGAAAAAATTAATTAAGATGTAAGAAGTAAAAAGAGCGTTTGTTACTCTCTTTTGTAATGGAAATCATTTCTTTATTGTGCAAGTAACTATTGAAGACAGTAATAATCAATTTAAGAGAAAAATTAAGATGTCTTCAACCCGGCATGTTTGAAATCACGGACGTGTGGAATTAACGATTTTGGCGGATTTTCCAGGATCAATATAGTTGTAATGGGGATATTAAAGATACATCACTCTCGACTAAAATTTAAACAATTAAAACGCTTAATGTATTCACGCACTCTGAATCTGTACAGATAACATAAGTTTCCGAAAATGTATTTCGTTTTTCTAGGAGCTACAAAATTAAATTCAAACTTTGAAAACTAATTTAATTGCATATTCTTGCATTGATAAACACTTACCACAAAAAAAATTGATGTATTATAATGATAATTAAAACAAGTTGCGATGTGCAGCTCTAGTCACATGCTTATGCTTATTAATTTCGTTAAAATTTAAAGTACAACTATTCTGCTTAGAAAACATTTTACTGTATAGCAAACTGTACGTGCACAGTTGCAATATCGTGCAAATGAGATATATAACCCACTAGAAAACGATAAATACTGAAATATGAAAAATGATGATTATAATAAACACGGGACGAAGTTCAGCGTTATGTCATGAGCTGGAGGTCAAGATCAACAATTTCCCGAATACACACGAAAAATTCCGAATGAGAACAACTCGAGCGATACAAGATTATAGAAAATGCTGATCTATCGAATGTCGGATTACGGAGAGGTTATTGTAACAACGGTGTCAGTTGGACTACGGTACATAATGCGTGCCAAAAATTCAGAAATTTTTTTTGTAAGTTACAAATAAGCTTAGAGATATGCTTAGGCGTTTAAATATGCCTTTATTTCTCACAAATTATTTGTTAGTAACAGTGAGAAATTACAATTAACCGCAGATAATGTTTCGTAAATCTTAAAGAAATGAAATAATATTGTCTTTTTTGTTTAAATAAATTCTTATTAAATAAAATTAACAACAGTTTGGTAAGAAGTATCCAACCAGTTTCTTCTTTTGATCTCAGAAATGCTATTTTCCGTTGAAATAAATAACTTTTGTCTGGTATCTTGGGCAGTGTTACATCATGCCTTTTCTTTGGCAGGCTTCAATTTCGTGACATAAGAGAACTGCCTAAAATTCGCTTAAGCATGTCGGACAAGCATTCCCCACATGTTCTCCATAGAATTAGGATCAGACTGCAGACTGCATATCCAAAACAGATGTTGGGAAAGAGAAACCAATATATGTTGGAAACTTAAAAGGAGGAATTTTCCTGTTGAAATTGGCTTTGTGTGCCAGGTGATATTTCAGAAAATGGTTGTTAATCATTCTCTAATGTACATATATAGACATCTGGTTGTTGACGGAGGAATAATGAGACCCGAACCATAACTTAATTACCGCCTTGGCGCCAGGTGAAAAAAAGAAACGATTGCTTATATAGTTCGTACCAAATACTAATCCGTACATCAGTAACATCAAGATTTTTTATTATTAGGTACTAACATTTACTTAAAACCAATTTTACTCATAGAACATAAGAATAAGAGGCCATTCCAATTGTTCAATTAAAAAGATTCATGTTATAATTACCTTATAAGGTTAATTTAAATTGCTGAGATTTTTGTTTAATTTAAGACTTAAAACATCTGCTTTTATTTTAATATCCGAACAGAATATTATAGTCTGCTTTAATAATTTTTCGATTGTTTTTTTTTAGTTTTTAATTTGATAATTAATTTTTATACCAGAATCGTCTGCTTTGGTTGTGTTTGTTATCAACATCGGCACTTTTTTTTTTTTTTTGGACTTTGGCGTGTTTTTCTTGTGCAGATAAAGAATCCAATAGGATTTTCAAGAAAGTGCTTTCTTTTATTGACATTAATTGCTACTGTATAGCCTGAGACTCGGAATTACTCTAATTTTAAGATACTTAACATTCATTTTGAATAATTGATTTTTTTTTTTTTTTTTGAAAAATTAAAAATTTTTTTAAATTTTAGTAGAGATTTCGGTGAAATTTCAAATTGGTATAATACCAATCTTCCAGATATGTGAGGTACTTCTGAATCTTTCGATAAACTAAATTTTAAGACTCCATTTGCTTGTCAGAATTATATTCTTCGAGATATTAAAACCTGTTGCAACGCAAAATTATTCTACGGACATTTCTTGCGAAACCTCCAGCCTTTTAATTTTTGTATCGCCTCTTCTATTTGTCTTTCGTAGTCTTCCAGTGTGAAACTTACCATAGCATTTTTCACCTCTTAATACTATTTGATAAATATTACATTTTTAATTCTTTACAATTAGACCAATATCAGGCATAGACTTTCCTTCCGGTTTTAATTCCTATTGTTCAACAACCTTATCCGGATTTACCTGTCTAGCTTTCGACATTTCCAATTTGAACGCTAAGCTGTTGCATTTATTTTTATTTTGCTTCCTGTTCGGGACGTCATATCAAAATTTGCACATGACTGATTTATTATACGAAAAATTGTCAAGATTTTACACTTTTTTAACGCACGTAAATTTTAATCATATTGTTTTATATTTAGGATTCAGATACCTTTTTAAATATGAAGAAATTAATTCTTTAAATATTCTAAATCGTATTTTGAATTTTCCCTTTTAGTGAAAGCTTAATTTAAAATTTCGTTAGTGAAAAAAGTATTATCTTAACTTTTCACTCGCTGTGTATTAGTGCAAATTTCAAAAATTTCATTTCAAGAACACGTTGTAATTAAACCTGTGTTTAAATACATCGAAACGGTTTGGTTTTGTGATCATTACTTTGTTTTTTTAATAGTGAAAAATATTTTAATCATTTCACTCAATTTCAGTATGAAATTTGAAATTTCAAATTCTAATATTTAATTATGGGAATTGTTCTAAAACTTATTTATATGTGCCCCTTCTTGTATAAGCAACATTATACTTTCAAATTACTTTTCCTTTCATTCTCCTGCATGCATCACTAAGCATTTTATTTTTAATTTCGTATAAGATAATTGGTTTCCTACTTCTGACAACCACAGTGGGAAATCTTTTTTTTAAAACGTAGTGATACTCAGAGATAATTTCAATTGATTAATTTTATTACATTAATTTTTCGAAACACATACGGATTCTTCATAATGTAAGATTTATTATTAGTTTTTCTTTTGAGTTAAAAATGAAATGGTAAATTGTATTTGAAGATTTCTTGTACTAAAAATTACCAGACATAAAATTACTCGTGTCATTGGTACGTCAAAGAGATTCTACGCCCCATAGTGTTTTCCTTCCTTTAATGGCTTATATTTCAATAGGATAATGCCAGGTAGCCCACTTAAAAACATTTCTATTTCTGCAGCATTTCTACAGTAGGCCTTCGTGTTTCTCCAACATTTCACTGCCAAAGTTTTCACCAGATCCTTCCCCGATAAGAACGTTTGAGCTCTGATAAAGCAGGTATCTGTCATCACTCTTGAATTCGTGCTGATCATCTCACCAATCGAACATTAATCCCGCGGGAGGACATCCGCCAACTCTATTTGTCAATTTTCAGCCGGATAACACCTTGCATCAGGGTCAATGCATTATTTTTATACAGTTATTTATTGACTTATGTAATTGTATTTCCTGAATAAAACATACACTTCTTACGATACTTTTAGCATTTTTCTTTCTATACATTCGCAACATATCTCCTGATTTTCGACTCATTCGGATAACTCCTTGATGAGCCGCTTTTTTTTCTTTAAAAAAATTTAAAAATAGTTAATATTCCTAAAATAAAACAAAATCGAGATTCATATATGAGTCGTTCAGAAGCCAATGCGGTTAAGTCCAAAACACAAAAATTGAGAAAATTAATGTTTTTTGATACATTTGTTTTTAAAATTCTTGGTTTATTAATTTAATTAGAAAAGTGTATAAAGTCTTTTTTCGAGGTGTAAACTCTGCAAAAAACAAGATATGTACAGGATGTGTAAATAAAAACGTAAGTATTTATTAAAATAATGACAGCATCTTAAAAATTTTAGGACTTATACCTTTTGGCAGCTGAAAAATATAAGAAATTCTAATTAGAAGTAACGGTTACAGTTACTTGTTTTTCAGTGTTACCAACAAGTATCAAAAGAAGAAGAAGAATTTAATTTTTATTTCAAGGTTTATGTAAAAAAATATTGATAAAAGGTGGACTTATTCGCAATGGCTTCTGAAATTATTATACAATATATTCAGAAGCTAATAAAAAAAGGGCTGTCTAACCTAGAAAAAAAAAAACCAACGAGTAAATCCTTTAATAACTAAGAAGATTATTATTTAATTCATCAAAATTTCCAAAACTCGGAATATATCAAAAAATGGACTTAACCGCATTGGCTTCTGAGCGGCTCATATATGAAGAAATACTTAATACTTAAATTAAAATATTATTAAGAAAAGTCTGAGGTTTATCCCCTTTCTAGTCGAAAGGATATTGGAACGTGAAAAGATACTGTAACAGTCAGATATGGAATACACGTCAGTCATAGTAACAGATAATAGTGAATCTTGGCGATGAAAGTAATCGCCAATCTTGGCGGCAAAAGTAGTTACTCCAAGGAAAAACATACAATTTATTACGCATACCAGATCCCGAATTCTACCAAGACAGACACATATCTTCGTTAACAAATATAAATGATGTAATAAATAGTTATAAAAATTAATTTAATGGATAATAAAAAAAAGAGTGATATTACAAAATATGGTGCACCAAAGTAAGAGAACCATTTAATCAATATTTACGCAATCTCTTCGTCGAATAAGTGTAAAATAAATCAATTAATATCAAAATATTACCTCACTTCATACAAGAACAAGTATATCAAATTCCTTTTAAACCACAGGCCTATTTTAAGAAATGAAAATCTCACGCACAACATTCTATACGGTTACGATAATTAGCCACAAAAGGGGCTATTGATTATTGCGGGTCGTTTCGGCATTCCAGATCATCACTTTACATTTTTTTATCGTTTGCTTCAATTTTAATTGCATTTAGCTTAAATATATTCTATTTAAAAATTTATCGTTTGTCTTAATTATAATATCGTAAAATTTAACTATTCTCCATTTCTCGATATTCTAAAGGTTCTGGCAGATTGTCTTAAAAATGGACTTTATCCATGATGCTTATATATTCTCCATAATAAAATGAATTGATTTCCTGCGTAATAAAAAGGATTTTTTCCCCTTGAAATTGAGGCTTATGAATTCTATATTATAGCTCAGTATTTGTATAAAAATTAAGAGAAATCTGAACTATAAAACGAAAAAAAAAAATTTAAATTTTGGTTAACACAAAAGAGTGAAGTTATAATTATGTTCATAAGAATTCTATGACTATAAGAACACTACGCTTCTTCAAGGTTGTTACTTCAGTAAATTTAATGCAAGATGAATATTAATCGTTCAATCATAATTATTTTTGTATTTTGATACTATTTTCTACTCATAAACAGATGTACAAATACAAAGGTATCTCAATGTCAAAATATGAAATCTATTGCTCTTAATTTTAAAAAATGGGAGGATTATTTGTCAAAATATGAAAAGGGAGGGTTATTTTATTGATGTAAAATAACTTCACTTTGCTTCGAGACGGACGTCTTAGTTAGTAAAGAGAAATTAAATAGCCCCAAATAGTCTCTTATCAGTGATTTAAAAAATAAAAAATATCTCATAGGATGTCATAATGTTATTTTTAAAGTAATTATATTTACAAAGATTAATGTTTTTTAAAGTCATAGTTATTTATTTTGACATTTGATAAGTTTCTCCCTAGATTTGGCAGTGCTGCTATTTTTCATTTTAAAAAACATCGAGGCATATACATATAGAAAAACATGATTAAAAAAAATATGCTAAATAGAATGCTTACCCTCTGATTCTATGAATTAGAAATGAGCGCAAAATGTGTCGTAGTCATTAAGGCTTGCAAGATAGGATGTTTGATACGTAGGAACTCTCAATTTTGATTTTCGAAGAAAAAACGGAAAAGGTATTTGGTTTCGTAATTTTAACGACAACATCACATTACACATGTTACATCCTTTCGCCAAATTTTAGATCAATATATCAGGACTTTATTTGTAAACACATATACTCACTTATTCAACGTTTCGTTAAGCGAACCGGTTGGTTGGTTGTTTGGAATACAGAGAACCAAACCCTCATGGGACCTGCTATGCTAGACGGAAGAAGAAAATATTATCGTATTTTCGGATACAATAATTTAATATTTCAAGCTCAAGTTAGAAAATATAATGAAGCATAGTGAAATTACATGTATAGTGTAAATGAAAAATATTTGTTTGAAGGGATTTTCCCAATCAAAACTGATAAAACCACAAACGTAAATTTTATGACAGTTAAAATTTTGTAAATCTATGTAATCATGAACTTAACTCTTAAGAATGGTATATTTTAAATCAAACTTCTGATACATAATTTTTAAAATGGATTTGTTGGTCTGTCTTTCACCCAAACCCACACCATTGATTATGCCATTAAATTTTTTTTAGAATGCTCCGCTGATGTTTGGAAAGAACCTTAAGCACATACCCACTAAAAAAATCAATTTGTTTTGTTGTGTTGTTACTTTTCGAACTTCTTTCCCCCTTTTTCACAATTTTTTGTATTTTCAGGTAAATACGACATTTCCTTTACAACAATTTTCATTCAAAAACATAAGCCTATTTAACCTAATTTGATTTTTTGAAATGAGTTCATGAATAGCAAAACCAATTTAGGATTTGCTCCAAATCAAATCTTGTATAAAATTGGATGTTTAACTCATGCCTGTCCAACCCAAAAGACTTTGTGACCTTCTTTGGAAATACATTTTACCAAAGATGGACCGTATATGTGTGTGTTTGTGTATGTGCGCACGAGTGCAAATGATGTATTCGAAGCTGATTCAAAATCTCACGTTAAACACTAGTTACTACAACTTTCCCCTTTCGAGTCGTGAGAAGCGACTAATCCTTCCGTATCTTATTAGAGAAATCAAAAAGATTCTACAAAAAAATTGTTGAAATCTACATTTTATTTAATTAAATATATTTACCTGAAATGCAATTTTAAGAAACTGTCCTGTAGTTACAGCATAAAGCATACGCTAAATTATTAGCGATCGAAAGACACCGAACCGTCAGTGTATCTGGAACAAAATGCTTCTGCGTCAAATATATTAGGCTTGCTGAAGACATATTGGCTTTGCTATTTGTCATGTATCACGTGTCGCATTCAATCCCTATGTCTAAGAATGCACAATCGCGCTCTTCGGTAAGTGTTCTGGTTAGTTTAGATTGTGTATAGCCCTAAGGTACCCGATGGCCCGTGTTCTTATTAAAACAAGCTTTCTAATTGTTTCGAAAGATTACTGAAAAACTGAGATCAAAGTTAAGTCAAATAGTGAGATATTCCGATGCTAGTAGGCTATGATACGAACAACTTACTGTAGAATATTCTTTGGTACTTTATGTACAATAAAATTTTAATCTTTATTTAAATGACTTAGGTCTAAGGGCAACAAGTTAACACTTGGCGTACCACTTGTGGCCCGCGGGCCACGAGTTACCCAGACCTGGTTTAGCTTTTTTTTTTTTTTTTTTCTTTTGCTTCTTTATACAAACTCCACCTCCGAGTTCACCGCTCCCCACTGAGTTAAACACCCCACTGAGAGAAATGTTGGAAGTTAGTGATGTTTCAGTGCGTTACCACTTAATATTATTTAGAATAACCCGCCTCATAGTCCAGCAGGTGATTTTTTCCCATTTTTTTTGGTTCCTTACAATATTAGTTTCATTTTTTTCCTATCAAGTATCCATATTTTTTTTAATTTTACTCCCATATACCTTTTATTTTTTTTCTGGTTATGGTAGCCTAGTGGTAATGGTCACAAGAAATCAATATCTGTGCTATTTCATCCAGTCGTGGATTCGAGACCTGTTACCTCGAAGGACATGCCGCGTAGCAGGGCTGATGCACATTAAATCAATCGAGATTCTATTATCTTTCAATACCATGAATGGAAATTGAAGAAAGATTATTTGCTCAGGTATCGTACTCGTCCTTTAAAGAATCACAAAATTACGAGACCCGTTACCAATAGCGACCATGTTGCTTCCAAGTGTGACATTAATAAAGAATCAATCAATCATTTTTTTAAAGAAATGTAATTTCGCTAATTTCGCATAATATAAAATTCCTAATACATATTTCCATTTTGTTATGTATGCTGTTAATATGACTTTTTACGACACACAGTAAAAAGTAAAATAACCAAAAACATAAAAAATGTCAAGTATGAAATATAAATTGCTCCAAGAATATTGATTAACTGTAAAAAATGTTGAATAGAAATACTATTAATAGAAGAATATAGAATTATAAATGTTATATGAAACATCCTAATGAGACGTTAAAGATAAAAAAAATATACATATTAAATATAGAACAAAAATGTGTGCTAGTAATAATTAAATATATAATAATTTATAAAATATGTAAAATAATAAAGAAATGAAAACCATTAGCTGACAATTAAGTGAACGTATCATAAATATAAAGCTTTTATAATTATAAGTGTAAAATCACATGCTAAATAAATGTATATAAAATATAAATATTAATACAGAAGAGAAATTATATGCTAGAGATAATGTTAGACAAGCTAAAACAATTTAAAAATGTAATAAAATAAAAAATTTAAAAATATAAAAATTAATACAATAGAGAATATATATTCTAGAGATAATTTTAGATCAACTAAAGAAATTTAAAATTGCAATAAACTAAGAAAATATAAAAATTAATACAGAAGAGAAATTATGTGCTAGAGATAATTTTAGAAAAAAACCAAAGGAATATAAAAATGTAATAAAATAAAAGAAATTAAAGTAATTAAATAGAAAATAAAAGCAAATTGAAACCAATATGAAAATAGACTATAGTAAAAAATGGGACATAATGTTAATTAATGTTGTTACAGATTTTAAATTATAGTAGCATGGTTATTTTAAAAATAATAGCTAAACTAATTATTCTTTTAGGAAATCAGATATTGCAATTATTTTGGAAAATCAAATATTAAACGAAAAATTTGATTGTCGAAAGAAGGAAGAAAAATAAAGGAAATTTAAAAACTTAATATCATGAATAATGAAAATTACAACTAAAATCTTATATATAAACATAAATATTCAATAAAGAACTAAATAAAGAATATAGAACATCAGAATTAAGATAACTATCATTTTTGAAACAATAATAAACGTTATAAGTTCCTTATTTCTCTTAATCATTTCGGGTTTTTTTCTTTTATGATGATCGTGTGTTTGGTTTATTTATATGGCTGAATAAATGCTTAATTTTTTAAGCATTAAAAATATGAATAATATTATTTTATTCATTGTCAGTTTATTCATTTTTGTTATAAATATTGATGAATGGAAATCTTATTAATATTATTTTTATTTTGTTTTATATGTTTGAGGAAAATCTTTCACAAAAGAGTATGAATGCGGAATAAAATTCATGCTGAATGAAATTTATGATATGGCGATATGATGCTGAATAAAATTCATGATATGACGCATTGATTTAAAATGCAGTCAAGTATATTCATATTTCCCTTCATATGTGTTTGGATAGTGCTGAGTGTAAAGAATCCACTAAACATATAGAAGTTAATACGTACCCTTCTTCTGCAGCAAACAATGACAATCTCCCGCGACAAAGTTTTCAGACTGCAGAGCCGAAAACATAGGACTAGAAGATATCAAAATTATTTGAGCAACAATGAAAAGTACATTCCCTCTAACGACATTAACATGCTTTCATCAGTACAGCAAATAATAATTAAAATTTTCGTAATATATTTTATACGCAGTGAAGAATTGAAATCAGAGATTTTCCGCCGATGTTCAAAGTGGATAAACGTCACACACGAAATTGAGGTATTTTTAAAAGACTCTGTTCTGGTATACAGTGATTTTATGAAGCCTGGAACATACGAATTACTTGAAGGAAATGTATCGATTTGCGCTACTCCCGATTCTTACTATGATTTCAATTTAACTGATGATTATGATATTCTGAAACATAGGAAGACAAGTTACAATAATGAGTAAAAATGGTTCCGCCATTTCTGAAATTACGCTTACTGGCCATTAATTCACATTCTGTCTAGTTCCCTGAGAAACTTAACAGGATATAACTTAGTTTCCGTTATTTTGGCGTTCTTGAATGGATATTCTGTTGAATTGATTGGCCGGATATCGAAAGTCCTTGGAGTATTCTGTATCATATTTGGTGTCCTTCGGCATAACTTCCTCCTCACTGCCTTTTTTTTTGTGTGAGTGTTATGGCTTTCGACGTGTAGAGAACTTTAAAAATGGATACCACGAAACTGTCATTCTTTTCTCACAATATAAAGAGGAATCAGTTTATTGTGCACTCCATTTACTCCTGAGGAGTGCCTTTTATCATTACTGTTATTTGAATCGTTATAGATAACACAGTAGGATCGCCAAATTGGCTAATGCCAAATTTTGGAAGATGGGATATTTGAGGGGACACTATATTCTTTTCCAGACCAATTTTCATCTTATATTTGGCTAACGGTTTCTTCTTCTTTATGAATGCCTTCATTATCAAGATCAAAACGGTGGAGAATATCAGCGATCAGCAGAAGTACAGACAGCCATATTGAATTTCATATTATATATAAGATTAGGACTCATTCGGGTGTAACGTGGCTTATTTGAATAATCACCCCCGTATCTATCGACAGAAGCTTATGGTTTATTTTCGATCTGGTGAAATCTCTACAGGGACTTTTTATATTTTTGCTATTCATTTGATCGGGGAAACACTACAAATATGTTAGAGAGAAAGTTAGGGTTCGTACGCCGAAAACTTCAACTTTTGACAGCAAGACAAGGCTGTTCGGTAGCAGGCGTTTATAGACCAGGCGCTAGTTTATGTGTTTGGGTACAAGGTATAAATATCTACTTTTTCAAAGCTTGAATGATATATTTTGTTTATCGGATGTATAAATATCATTTTTTGTGTTTTATTTGAAATAATGATAAGATGTGCAATGAATCTGTCTCTTAGAAGATGATTTTTGAATTTTAGTCGATATTGAAGTAATGGAAAATTGTTTTGGAGTTTCATCGTATTTCTTTGGAAAATCAACAACCTGCTCAGTTAGATGCATCGTATTTCAATGCACAAACAGTACTATGTAGCACTCTTTAGAAATAATGAATTGTTTATCTTTCGGAAATTTATCTCTCAGCATAAAAAACATTTGATTACTCATCTTATAGATAATTCAGTACTTGAATTTGTTTTTTATCAGCAGATCTATATTGTGTAAAATGTTAATTTAACTGATGTGATGATGGGAAAACAATCGTAAATTTTATTTATGTTCGTACGGCATTACTTAACTATAATGTGGAATTAAAAAATTATATTATCCAGTGCAATGTTTCCCTTATAGCGACACGGGATGTATTATGAGAATTTTTAGGAAGTATCTTGTTCAAATGCATACAAATTTTGTTTTATCTTACAAAGTCATTGATTGAGAAGTGTTGAAGACTTAAAATAAGCGGAAATATTATAAATGAAGAATGTTCTGCACTAATTTCAGAAGAAAATTTTGTTCTAACTTTATAAAAAAGTGTCAAACACCTGAGAATCCCTTGAAATTTGCTTTCTTTGGGAATGAGTTATTAAATCTATAGAACACTCCGAATTACATACACTTTGTTACGTCATGTCATTTCACTTAAAATAACTTATTAATTCCCTTCGATCACGAAAGGAAATTATTTGTATATTTATGGTTTAATATTTAAAGAAATCTTTCATTACGGAAAAAAGTTCGTATTTTTACGAATTTTATATTGAAACAAACATATCTATAAATTAGAACAAATTTATTAATTAAACATGAAATTAACTATTCAACTAAAGCCTTCGCTTGATTAATACTTTCCATTAATAACGTGGGTGGTTCAAAAAGTACTTGTATTTGAAGACAGATGGTATTATTAAAGTAAATTGTTGTTACGATTATATGCTGCTATATTTTAACACTAGCCGAAACAAATTTCACATTGATTCAAAAGTTAGCGCTGATTTTGTAGTCATTAATTGTTAAACCAAAATTTGATTCCTGCAGCGTCAAATTGTCACCATGCATGATAAATTGATTCATCGTTATACATCAAAACAAGCACCTATCAAAACAATAAGTTGCTTCAGGGGAATCTCATCCAAAGAAGGCGAGGATGATCTCATCTACCGGAAAAGTTATGAAGAAGAATTTATGAAGTACGGAAGGCATCACGATCACAAATACGAATAATCAAGACGAATGACAGCGGTCTTTTGAGTCATGACTAAAACAAACCCTTTTCTATGCTACGAGCGCCATCTCTTGGATTTTCTAAGGACTTAGTAAAAGGCCTTTGTACGTAATTTATCTACTGATTTTATAAATCATGTAAATAAATAGGTATTTAATTAAAAAGATATGAATGATTTACTTTCCTTAATAGTAACTACTAGAATAATCTTATTTTAATTATTAGTTCAAATTATGACACCGCTATATACTACATTATTTCTTAGCAACTTTAATAAATGTAGCAAAATCCTAAAAATTAAGAAAAAAATCTGACGATATTCTTATAAGCATACATTATATAACAAATATTACTCCACATAAGATATATTTTCATGATATCATAGACTTGATCTAGCTTGGCTAGGCACGGAGGTGAGCAACAACAACCGCAAAAAAAATCATTTTATACATTTTTTTTTATTTTCTACTTCAGTCGGCTCTATTTCTTGTTTAAATAAAATTGCACGAGCGAAACATATTTCAGTGCTGAGAGGTAACCCTTATCAAAAATTTGCATGTATGTAAACGATCAACGCATCAAACTCGATGATATTGCATAATCAAAACTGTCGTCTAAACCAATACTGATAAGGTGTTATATGGGGTAGTTGTTATGTAAAATATCTTTCATAATTTTTTGACATCTTATTTACCCTATTCTCTCACAAAATCCTCGATTTCCAAAAAAAGTAAAAGAAACTAAAGTCTTGTCCCATCCTCGTAAAATCAACAAGAAAATTACATTTTTCTCGGATGTCTTATGATCTAAAATCTCCTCACCAATATTAACTATGCATCTCTGTTCATGATCAATCCTAATTACTGAAAATTAAAATGCGCAATTTTAATCCAAAACTTAAGATTTTTCAGGCGTAGTAAAAGATAATGACTCCGTTTGAGCAAAAATCGGACTTAACACCTACAAAAGGTTAATATCTGGGTAGAAAAAATATCAGAAATTACCATAAATATAACAAAAACTTATGTTAGACAGTTAGAAAAAGTTAATAAATTGTTATGTTTAGAAATAAATTGAAAATTTGCCATCGAAAGTTACTGATTTATACGACCATAGAATATCGATAAACTGTTTCGCATATCGTAGGATCTCCGAAACTTATATAATTTAGTCTAAAACTGAACGACCCTTCAAATTAGTGATGAAAGTTATACCAATTAATACTCCAACAAACATCTCAGAAATGCTTAAATTATAGAGTGTTCAAGAAGAAAAAATTTTCCGAACCGAAATAATCCCAATAAAAAATCATTCTTTCCCCTTATACATACTAGTTCAAGGAAAGAATGAATAACATATTTATTTGAAATTATCACGGCTGTGTGCGTCTTACGATCATGAAAATTAAAGCATTAAAAAGAGAGAAAACCAATACAATTTCTTAAACGTCATTTTAATCCCATTTCGACAGATATTGGAAAATGACGTCGCTGTGTATCTGAAATGTTATAGGAAGCTGGTAAAGCCGTGAAGTCTAAATCAGTTTGGCGGGGAGAAAAAACTCTCAAATACAACTTGGATAAGCTGCCCACTTTTCTGATAAACAAAGAATAAATACTAGTCATTTGAGAGCATGGAGAGACTAAATGCACCTTCGCTAAAACCATTGTGAAACTAATAAATTGAAGGAATTACAAAAATTAAATAAGAAAATTTAAAATCATTTCCAAAGAAGTGTTAAAACTGTAGGAAATACTTCATAATTTTAAAAACTGTACATCCAAATTAAAAATGAAGCATATTTAGGTTTTAGTCAAAATTGTGGATTAGATGGATTGTTTAACCTGTTTAAGAATCTTTAATTTCCATAATATATCTGTGACGTTGGGCCATTTGCGGTTTCTCTTCGCTAAGCTTGGGGACTTTTAATTAAGATTGATTGCTTTTGCTAAACAACCTTTGCCCGACCAAAAATGAAACGTGATTATGTACAGCAGGTAGAAATGAAGTGAAGCGGTAAAGTTAGGAAATATATAAACTGAGACTGAGTGTCGCGATATAGAGGTTGAAGTAGAGGTTAAGTAGTTCGAGAAGTTGAGGTTGAATGATTAAAGTGTTCAGCAAATTGTTCCAGAGTTGGAGTTGAAATCGGAGTCGATAATTGTTACAAGTTATCGGCTGGTTAATGTATGCTTGAAGTCAAGATAGTCTTAATGGTAAGAAGTTTGTTAGATTACTACTGTTAGATTGAGTTAAAATTAGTTGGCCTTGTCCGGGAGAGCATTTATAATGTTCATTATATTAGTATCCAAATAATAAATATTGTGATTATTGTTCTAACGTCTCTTTGATCAACTCTAACGTCTCTTTGAGACAAATAGGAATGGGTCGCCGTCACACTGGCGCCCAAACCTTCCCATCCCTGGAGAAAAAGCCCTACCAAGGGTATTAATTTTTCCAATTAAGCATTTCATTGGAACTGGGAATGTTACGGAATTTCTACAGAGTGTTAATGATATCATTGCATATCACCAGATCCCGGCTGAACTGCATTGCGCATATTTACACAATCATTTAAGAGGCAGAGCGCGCGATTGGTATGACGTGATCGGTACTGACTTTAAACAGGGAGAAGCTACTGACTTTGAAAACATACAGGCAGCTTTAAAAGAGGCATTTCCGGTAGGGCGTGACCGTACGCGATTAGAAGCGGAATTCTACTCTGCTAAACAACGAAAAAATCAACCTCCGACAGAATTTGTGTATTACATGTTAAAAATTGCGCTTTGGCTAAATTTATTGATACCTGAGCCCGAGTTAATACAGCATATAATGTTGAGAATATCAACGCCTGTTCTGGAGAGTTTCTACAAGCGATTTCTTAATGAAGGAGCCACCGTAAAATCGCTTATAAAGAAGACTCGCTAG
Organism: Nephila pilipes; assembly: GCA_019974015.1. NCBI lineage: Eukaryota > Metazoa > Arthropoda > Arachnida > Araneae > Nephilidae > Nephila > Nephila pilipes. The sequence continues at coordinate 20,913 of BMAW01005158.1, forward strand.
TTACTGAATCACGTGTTAACGTGACCTCACTCTATAAGGTCACAAACGGAAAATAAAAAGAAAATTAACAATTTTACTGTTAAGTATCAAATTTATAGTCTACATTATGCGAGAAACGTGTTTATCCAAAGCATCATAAATACTAAATGGCCTCGGCGCTGATTTGTAACGTCACAACTAGTAAGGTAACTTCGTCCACTCTCGTATATTACGTGCCTACGGAACTCTTCCCCGATGCATTGCTACGGATTTTCTTCAATTCCTTATTATTAGACTAAACATTCATATTCAGCAAATAAAAAAATGTCAGTAAATTAATCGAAAAAGTATGTGTCATATACATAGAGCCTTTAAAAATAAATATAGTTTTTTTAAATAATAATCACAAGGATGTGATCATCAATGTAATATTTACTTCAAACATGTTGCAATGAACATAAACATTTACTACATTTCAACAAATAAGAAACTTTTATATTTTTATTGTACCTAGAAAAATAAAAATTAAAACAAAAATAATTAATGTTCAATATTTTATTGTTAATTTATACACAAAACTGTGCAAATTTCTTTATCATTATTTTCTTAGTTTTATTCAGAATAGTTTCAAAAAAGAAATAAAAGTAAAAATAGTTTTTAAAATGAAAAATGCAGCACCAATTTAAAAACAATACATTTATTGGTATCATACACAATCACAAAATGAAAAATTACCATTCATTTAATTTAAAAAAATATTTTTAGGTAAATTACACATATATAATTATAGATACATACATGAAAATAAATATATATACATTAAAAATGAGTTCATACGTAAAAATAAAGCAATTTATTTAGCTAATAAATTATGTAGTTTTCCTTTATTTGTTTCCACTTTTTTAATATTATATCTCCCTACATTAGTTATGTAATGCATCAGAAATATTTTTCAAAACAAAAAAAGCAACACAAGTTTAAAAATAATAAATTTATTAATATTATACACAATCAAAAAAAATTACAGTTAAATAAATTTAAAAAATATTTTTATATAAATCATAAATAAAGATAAATTAAAGATAAATACATATACATTAAAAATGGGTCCATACATAAAAATAAAGCAAGCTATTTGGCTAATAAACAATGTAGTTTTCTCTTCTTTCTTTCAACTTTTTTTTAATAACATTTCCCCCCTGCAGTAGTTGTTTGATAATGCATTTGTAGAAGTGGGGATAATATGCTTTAAAATTAGCTCAGAAGCATGATCATTGTTGCAAGTTTCATCACATAAAAAAATTCATTTGAATTTATCAAACTAATCGATATTTCAGAAGCAATTTGGTGTTGATTATTTTGTGTAAGGAACATATTTTCATAATCTTTTGAAAGAAGTTTCTGAACTATTAAATAGTTGTAGAGTACTGCTGTGATAACATCTGGGGTAGGGCACAATAAACTTCCTTTGTCTATATTACGTATTAAATCATAGTTAGAATTTAGTTCAAAAGTTTTATTGAGAATAAGTGATTTGGAACAAAAGTCACATTTTAACTTTTTGAGTGCTGCTCTTGAACGGACACCAGCAAATTATGTTAAAACAGATAAATAAGGTTCAGCAACACAAAAATCTTTTTCAGATAGTGATATATTAAAATCATGTAATATTGAAGACTCTAAATGTGAATTCTTTTAAATCAAAGTCTTTTAACTTAAGATGCTCATAAGTGTACCAAATTAATGTAATAGGTAAAAATTTTGCATTCTTATTTTAGCTTCTACTTCATAAAGCTGCCGAATTGATATTAATTATTGAAAACCTGAAAGTGTCCTATATTTCTCAAAATGACTTTCTAATGCATATGTTTGGATTTTTCCAGGAAGAAAATACTGAAATTTTAATTCGCTTATACAATATTTTGACATTTCAAGTAAAGCATATGTTGTCTGAATAAAAGGAAGATGTGTTTCTTTAGTTAGGGTTTCAGTAGTACAATTCTTTTCTTTAAACGAATCTAACCATAACAAAATTTTGTATAAAATTCATACCCTTTGTTATCTGGTGATAAAGTAATCGGTTGTTGATGAGGATCAAGAAAATGTAATCTACGTCATCAGGTGCAGCAATCTGTAAAACGGGGTCGAACCAAATTTGACATTGATTCATAAGTTAGTTTTGATTTCGTAATCATATAATAGTCATTAGCTGCCAGATTAAAATTTGATTGCTGCCATGGGGAGTTGTCGATGTCATTTTGTGTGAATTGTCACCGTTGATGTGACCTGGATTCATCGTCTTGCACCAAAATTCAAGAAAAAATCAAACCGTTGGATTGCTTCCATTGAATCTTTTCTAAAACAAAGCCGAAGATGGTCTCATAGACTCGAAAAGTTATGGCGAAGAATCTTTGATTACCATAAGGCGTTATGATCAACTATGACTTATGAAGCTGTTTAGTGGGTCATAATACACACAAAAAACAAACCATTTTCGATTCTATGAGTGCCATCTCTTTGAATTTGAAAGAACTTAAAGAACGACTATTGTATGATATTTATATGGCCGAAATAGCCTATACGTTATGGTCACTAACTCACTAATAGCGTTATTTCGTCGAGACCTAATTCCACTTAAATAAATCCCACATTATTTTTCTGTTAATGCGTGTTATATATGTTGAGATTTCATGTCCTCTCGTGGCGTAATGTGGAAGTTTTCAGAGGGAAGTGCCAGCTCAAGTGTTGACCCCGTCACTTGACCAAAGTTCAAATTTTCGAGGATTTCTACAATAACACTCTGTTGCTCTTAAGTACATTGTTTATGAACAATCAAACTATTAAAAACTTTGATGAAAACGTTGATTTGTAAAAAACCCGAGAAGAAAGTTTAAAGACAGATGCACCGAGTGAATGCGCGTCATCCTTGTGACGGCTCAAAAAAAACATATTGAATTCCATTCCTTTGATGACCTCTGTTAATTGAATAATGAATCTTGATAAGGTACGTTAATTGGATGGGGCCGTGAATCTGAATATCGAGTGTCAATTAGCCGATTTATTTTTACTTTATTTCACACGAGCTTTTATATTTTAATATCGACTAGAAAACAAAATATTGTTTCGAGGATTTTTTTTCTACATGACACAATGGAGAAAAACACATATTTTTCATTACTGAAAAATTTATAAAATAAATTAAAGTTTATATAAATACAACAGGTAAATGCAAAAAAGAGACACAAAGTTAAGATTAAAAGAGATGTAATATTTAAATAAAATATTTCACGAACTCTTAATATAAATTTTATTTAGATTCATTTAGTTAAAGTAGTTATTATCTTACTTATTTTATATTGATGCTAAAACTAATCAACTAATTATTTTATCTCCGAAATAAAATCTGAAACACATTATTTTTAGTAACTTTAAACAGACTCGTATCTTTTTATACACAAATATAATTCAATAAAATATAATCAAAATTTATCTACACATTTTACAAAAGTTATGCTGGAATAAAAGGAATTATAGTTATTCAATAGTTCAATTTGTAGTTATTCAATTAAAATAATCAGTAATTTTCCGTACATATTTTATGTGATAAAGAATTTTATATATAGATCGTTTATTTTGAGAAGGGCGAATGCCCATTTTTTAAATGAGATATCAAATAATTTGGGAGAAAAATTCAATGGAATCATTTTATTGAAAGCTAATTGATATTTAATATCTTAAAACATGGTAATACTGGGCTCAATTTAGAAATATCAATGAAGGAAATTGCTTAGCGATTGATAATGAAACAATAGTGTAAGTCCAATTCCCATAGATATCGTGGAATTGTTATATATTCCTATTATTATACATTATTATATATATTAGCATATTAGGAGCGAAATATGTTAAACGATGGCCAATAAATTTGCAACACCAGGTAGAATTGATCTGAAGAACGTCAAAAAAACATGAAAGAAAGAAGAGAATACGAAATGCAATTGATTAGCATTGCAGAGTATTTAGACGACACAGGGAATGAAAAACAGCATCAGAAGCACTGCGTAAAAGAAATGTTGTATAGTGGATTTCTCATTCGGAAAGCATTTTGTAAGGTCAGAGTGTGCTGAGAATATCGTGCTATGAATAGAATAAAAGAAATAAATGCTTACCAGCAAGTGTTGGATTTGGAAAGAGGCAAGATGGTTTTATCGTTCTGTGATATTGCCCATACGCTGATCGAAATCTAACCAAGGTCATGGGAATATGGAATCAATAGGTTGCTGATGGTCATAGTTAACGGCTTGCAGGATCTCCACGCCCAGCCATGACTAACGGAAAGACATATTATGAGATCGGCCCTTCAAAACCGTGCATCCACATCACGGACCATTAGTAAAGAAATTGGCAAGTTTGCAGAACACCTAGTACATGGAGGCTTCGATGAGACCGTTCTTCGTCTGCTTGCATTCGGAATCAGCATAGGTTCCCTGCACCTGTTGTGATGTCTTGGGTCGCCATTGGGTACGCGACAAGCACATCTCTAGTTCGGATCGACTTTAATAGGAACGCGTATCGGCACATTTGTGACATCTTACGTTCGGGGGTTGTGCTATATGTTCGAGGCCTGCCAAATGCCATTTTTCAAGAAGATAATCCAAGACCACATATTACCAGTCGTGTTCTGACTTTTTTAGATACACAGGGTATTCAATTGTTTCCCTGACCTGCACGGTCACCATATCTGTCAACTAATGAAAGGAGAAGTGAGGCAGAGACTTGAAACAGCATGAAATGAGTTGCCCATTTCTGTCACCAAAGCCCATATCGACTCCATGTGTAACCGGGTAAGGGCTGTTTTCGCTGCCAGAGATGGAAGCTTATTCTATTCGCACTCCTGTAACCTCCCAAATTGTTTGCAAATTCAATCATTTTGTATATATCCCCAACAGCTTACGTACATAAATATCTTTGTGTGTGTGTGTGTGTGTGTGTGTGTGTGTGTTTGCTTCCCTTCATGGTGATAGGATTTTAATGGCCAGAACTGTATCCTTTAAACGAAATAGATTTCATCACTTCCATTACTCACGAAGGCGTAGGAAATAGCTTTTTACTGTCTGAGACTTTTACAAAATGTGACGAACTCAAAGTCGTGTATTTACATAGAACAATATGTGCAGAGGGCAAAATCGAAATTTACGAATGACATTTACATGGTTGAGGTCTATTCGTTGTTTGGGGGAAAAAACATCGAAGTAACTGGTCGTAATTTTTACTTTTCGGGCACTCGTATCTTCAAAACGATAGGCGCTTTGCAATTATAGAAAAGGCATTACGAAAAAAGCGTTTCTGGTACAGAATTTCTCTTTTAAAAATATCTACAAAACACAGTTCAATAAAATGGAAAAACAAACATTATGTGTACAAAGGAAAACTGGCTGATAATATATTGCATGATGTTAAACAAAAGTATAAAGAAAATTATTTATATAAAACATCAATATGGAGGCCACAGAATTTTAAAAGCCAGGTTTGTCACCCACATGTCGTCGAATATACAATTTTAAAATAATTGCCTATGTATGATGATGGCAGACGTATTACATATGAAAGATATAAGAATATTGAGCAGTTAGTACCATATATACATCCTTGCGCATCATCAATATTCCAAACAAGTACCGCATAAAGAGGATAAATAAATATATAAAGGGCCAATATCAAGCAAATACTCGTATATAAATACTCTGGTTTGATTATTTGCTAATATGTATAAGTAAATTTCGATTATTACAAAATACTTATTCAGGGATATTTATTTCTTTATAATTTAAATTACATGATGCTTACAACTGATTAATCACTAACAATGTGCATATTTACAACCAGTAAATATGTATCATTTAATTGAATTTGACTAAAAAAAATTTGAAACCAAATGAAATTGATAAATTCGTAAAAATATTGCCAAACTTGACACATTAATTCATGCTGTTGATTTGACTAATATTCTAACATTTCATTTTTTTTAAACAAAAAAAATAGTTCCTATATCAGAATCGCGGACGATAATTCAGTAATTTGTTCTAGACCTCTAAATTGCAACGAAATATCCATTCAAAATGAAACAAATAATATGGTTTAAAACGTTGTGAAATAAATAATATTTCGAACTTCAAAGGTGCGATTAAAAGAGTAAAGCAGAATAAAAAATTATGCGGATTGTTTTAAATCAGTTAATGAGGAAACGAACATATATTCACTTATAGAATAAAAATGGTTCTTCTGCAAAATTGAAATTTTTCACCCGGTTATTTACATATGTATTACGGAGATTATAAATAAAGGTTACATCCAATGTAATATACACATTTAAAGAACTGACACTTTTATTCCATTGTGTCTTTAAGTTACTTAAATCAACATTCGCCATGATATCTAACCAATGATTACAAATTGAATTCGAAATTTAAATCATCTATAAGTTGAGTTATCACATGTTTCTGTTTGCTGAGAAAATCCCAAAGTAAAGTAACATAATATTCATTGTTATTCTGAAATAGTGATTGTGTTCACTTATGCAATGAAAAAGGTTCAATGTAATTCTTCACACGGTTATTTAATTTTTTTTACGGAGATTATAAATAAGGATTTCATCTAATGTACTACATGTACTTTAAAAGAACTAGCACTTGGTTTTTCATTGAAACTTTAAGTTACTAATATTTAACAATCACCTCAATATTTGACTTCTGATTACAAATCGAATTAAATCATCTATAAATTGAGTTATGACATATTTATGTTTCATGAGAAAATCCCGAATTCAATTCACACAGTTTTAGTTGTTATTTGTAAATAACAAAGAATATAAATTATTTCTTATAAGTTTCATGAAAATAATGTTGTTGTTGTAATTTGTATAAAAATAATATAAATTTTTTCTCTAATTAGTGGAAAGAAGATGAATCGAATTTCCAATGATATCATTATTATGAAATAAAGCTAGAAATTAACACAACTTTCAATGATAACAAATTCAATTACTATTTTAGTATCACTATCATTTGAAGAAGATTCTACAATCACATGATCTTTATTTCGTCTTACAACGAAATCTTTCAACAAATATTTATAAATCAGACTTACAACGCGATTTATGTCTGAAAAACCTTGATAAAGTAGTTAATCAAAGAAACTTAAACACACAAAATCAGTTTTTTTTAAAAAGTCTACTGATTTTCTTTCTAATATGCTTGAAAACTTTCCTGGAACACGTGAACAGAAAAAAGATGGAAAGTCCGTGTAGAGAATTCAGCACATTGAAAATAATCCACAACATTCCTTCTTTACATAAGTTGGCGATTATACCTATGAGCCATGTTATACCCATTATGAGTCCTAATCGTACGTATAAAAAGAAGTTTAGTCTGGCGGTCTGCTTCTGCTCATCGCTGACATTCTTCATCGTGTTGTTCCTGATAATGAAGGCACTCATAACACAAAAGACAACATTAGCAAAAAGCAAGGTGACTGCGGGAATAGTATAGAAGATGGTCTTGGCTGTGCTGCTCGTTAAGCAACAAACATCCCATCTTCCAAAATGTGGCTTTATCCAAGATGGTACTTTTTCTGCATTATCTATAACAACTGAAATAACAGTAATGATCAATGGCATTCCCCATGAATAGATGGAGTATATAATGAAATGATTCCTCTCTTTGTTGTGAGAGCAGATTTTAAATTTCGTGGTAGCCAGTTTTAAAGATCTCCAGACGTCGAAAGCCATGACATTCATACAAAAGTACACAGTGAGAAGAAAATATAACTGGAGGATACCAGATATAGTACAGAATACACCTAAAACTTCTGGTATCTGGACAATGACCACAAGTGAATATCCAATTATTAGCGCCAAACTCAAGGAAGCTAAATTATATCCCGGGAAGTTTCTTAACGAGGGTATGAGGCAGAATGTGAGTAAATGAACAGTAAGCGCCACGACAGAAATTGAATTACCAACTATAACCATAACAGCATCTGGATTGTGATGCTTTGAATACAACAGAATACCAGAATCATCTATTGAATTGTAGACATTGTACTTAACGGAAGTTCTGCAAGACAATAACATTCCATCGCGTAATTCAAATGTTCCAGGCTCCATCAAATCATTGTATGCAAGAGCCGAGCCGTTAGAAAGTAACTTAAATTCGTGTACACCGTACATCCACTTTGAACATTGACGGAAAATCTCTCTCTTTAATTCGTCGCTATAGTTGAAACAAATTGTATCATTGTTTACTATTATTTTTCGTTCTGACCAAAACATATTAATGTTGTAAGTAGGAATGTACATTTTCTTCTTGCTAATGAACTTGACATCTTCTAGTCCTATGTTTTCGACTCTGCAGTCTGAGGGTTTTGATTGTGTGAGATTGTCAATACTTGCTACAGAAGAAGTAGACCTATTAACATGGTAAAGGCTGTTTTGTGTGTTTAAAGAACTCCCTACACTCGGCATTATCCATCCGCATATGATGATGAAGTGAAATGCATACACATTTGGCAACATATTCAGTAAATGCTCCATTTCATGATTTCTCTTCAGAATCTATTGTGTTTGATTAGGATCAAACCTACAAAACAAAAAGGATAATTAATTAGTTTTCCGCTGATTAATAGCTACTATCAAAATGGATTAAATCAGTCATTGATCTAAAAACAGATTCATAGTATGACGATTTCAAAGCAAACTTGAAATGTTTTTAAAATACCGAAAATTCTAATTGTCCCCCCAAAAAAAGGAAAGCAAATTCTAGTCGTATACAAAACAAATTAGAACTACTTTACAGTCAGTATCATTTCAACAAGATTTTTTTAATTAAAATAATAATAATAAATAATAAATCACATTTATTAAATAGAAGCCATATGTAAAATTAGAATTTAATTCTAAATCAGATATTATTATTAATTTTAGCATTGTAATAATTTAAATCTAGCATTTAGAATTATTTATGCATCATCAAAGGTTTGCATTTTTCAAAAACAATATAAATAAAATATTATGACGAATATCTTCTACACTTATATAAATTACAAATCTGAATATCGGCTTTATAGATTACATTACAAAATAAGCAAGAAGAATCGTATCATTCATAGTTCCGCTGCTTTATATAGGCAAGATAACGTATAATATCATAAGTATTGGATAAGTAAAATGTTAAGTAATTGTATAAATACTATTGGAAATATTATTGGATTGTATGTATTATTGGATAAGTAAAATGTAAATGTTCTGAACGACATTTTTTAAGATGACTAATTTATAAAAAAAAAAAAAAAAAAGGATACATTTCAAAAAAATCACTATCTGAATCAAATTATAGATCTAAATTTAATCTGAATAATTACTCTTTCTAAAAATTCGAAATTTTTCACATTCCACAACCTTAGATTTAAATAGGGGAGATGGTTATGGTTCTTTAATAGTTGCAACTTAATAGCTATAGAATATGAGTTTGGAATACATTATTTTTAGTACCGTCAATTTCACAAGTTGTGCAATATGAAAGTTAATGTAAAAAATATAAACCATACACTTTAATTTATGTTACTGTCTATATATATATATATATATATATATATATATATATATATATTATGTATGCTCAAAGCTACTTACATTTTTATCTTTTTTTTTTTGGAAAAGCTCTATTGCTTTCCAATTAATCCTTTACAAGTTCTATACAGTGTATAACAGTGTGGCCAGTTAAACTGCTGTCGGATGTAACGTTTCAGAAATAAGTATCTGAAAGTCAATTCAGTGTTGAAAGGTGAATATTGTAATAACACACTATTTTCTCCCAGAATGACACTATTTTTTGAAATTTCCACCTTGGCAGTACTTCAAAAACAAGACATTGCTTCAATTATTCAATTTTGGTAACACAGATTCCGAGAACAAAAATTTCCTAAGCTTATAGAATTTATGTTGAGACAGATCTTCATATTATGTCCTCTTTTATATAATAGTTATGAGTATTTGTATTCAATATTCAAATTTATTTTTCTTTATTGGTTTGTTTAAAGTGAGTGCATGAGAACTCCCTAAAGATTCATCAACCCCACATTCGGCAGTTAGCTACTAATATGATAATATTCGTAAGGCAATGTATCCACAAGCAAATGTTTCTTTTTTAAATTTTTTTGTATAATATTAGTTGAAACAATCAGTACAATATTTCTATTTCGTATTTTATGGTAACATTATTAATTTTTTTAAGTAATAGATAAGGAAATAAAACAAATACTTTTTGTATACTGATTAGTTAATTAATCAGTACACATTTATTTTTACAATATTAAATTTGCTATAATTTTACAAAAAGAAATTAAGTGACTTAACAAGTTTAAGCACATTCAGAAATTTCAGCTTCCTATATTTTATATATGTATATTATTTATATGGAGTGGGTAAATTGTCCGTAAGAACTTTAAAAATTTATGAAATCCGGAAAATTAAACAAAATAAAAAACGGTTTGCAGGTTCAGCATCGATTAGTCACGGGATTTCTTTTAAGATAAGAAGAAAAAAAATTCAAAAATCTGCGAATAGGTGGGATTTCGTACTTGAGTGAAAGAAAAGACACTGAAATAACAAAAATAATGTTACGAAATCAATTATTATAGCATAATGTGTTCCACGTGTCCAACACCACAGAGAATAACACATTGAAGGTGTGTCATAAGTCCAGCAACGGCAGAGTGCAGAATCTCTGGGTGTATGCATGGCAGATCTAGACGGATCGCATCTTTCAATTCTGACAAATTGGATGGACGGGATCGATACACCCGGGATTTTAAATACCCCCCCCCTCAGTCAAAAGTTTGCTGGTGTCAGATCTGGAGACCGAGTAGGTCATGGAGACTTGCAACGTTTGTAAAGATTCTATCTTCCCCGAACGTCTGTATCAAGAATTGCTTGACTGAATTAGCAGTGTGACTCGTTGCTCTATCTTGCATAAACGTAACAGTAGAGAGCGCATCTTTTTCACGCAAATATGGAACAACCATTTCGCGCAGAAGCGTTAAATAACGCTGAGCATTTACTGTCACCTTTTTCCGCCCATTTACTGGACACTGTGTTTCAAAGAAGAGGGGTCCTATGATGAAGGAATCTGTAAACCCACACCACACTGTGACTTCGGGGGAATGCAGTGGTTTTTCTGTGTACACTCGTGGATTTGACGTCACCCAGATGCGACAGTAATGGGTATTACCATGGATCAAAAAAATGAACTTCATCTGCCCACAAGATGTTAAAAACCCAAGAGGAATCTTATTCAAATTTGGAGAGAACCCATCTCGCAAATGCTTCTCTCTCTACGATATCCGACGGTAAAAGTTCATGGCAAGACTGTAATTTGTATGGATAGTGATTAAGAACTCCATGAAGAATGTTGCGTATCGAGGATGGTGATAAGCTAAGCGTCTATCTGCTTCCCGTGCAATGTTATTCCCTACAGAGGATTCTGACGCTAATGTTTCGCGCACCGAAAGTGTCTGCCTTAGACTTGGTCGTCCGGACCTTACACGATCCTCGAGCGATCCAGTTAAAATTTAAATCGCTGAACAAGCTTTCTGAGGCCTGCCACTGTTAAAGGCCCTTTTTCCAGTCTTCACATTTTTCTGAAGTCGGAATTTACGCCGTGCAACAGTCGCTGATTCCTCGTTCATGTAAAACAGCTTCACCAATAAAGCTTTGTCTTTTCCACTCAGCATGCTTGTTCACTTAGTCGGCATGCAACGGAGAACTGGATCTGGATCAAGAGCATCAGAATTTATAATCGCTTGTCTTTTTACATATTTCCAATTAAATCGTTTGTACCAGCGCCATATGCCAGTTATTTTTTAAGTTTTTTTTTCCGATCTTAAAAAAAATCCCGCGACTTATCGATGCTAAACCTGCTAACCGTTTTTTATTTCGCTTAATTATCTGGGTTTTATAAATTTTTAAAGTTTTTACGGACTTTTTGCCCACCCTGTTTAACAGCCACACTACTCACCCGAGAAAGCTACATGAGGCAGTGTATATAAGTAAGATCCGTTCAGTTTTAAACAGAATCAGATATTATCCAATAGGAAATATTTAGACATTTTATCTTCCATTTTTAAGTTAATAATTTATCAATCATGTTTCTTATGCCCACCATCAAATTATTCGTGTATAGCAATCAAAGATTTTAAAGGATATCTATAAACATAAGACTTCATTATTTGGAAGAACTGTAAGCTATTTTCATAAACAAAGCGTGCATTTTTTAATACTAGCATTGCCAAAAATATAGGTTTATATCGTATATCCTATTCATCAATGCATTCAGAACAGCTAACATATTTGATTATAAGAAAATTGAAGTAATTAAAATATTACTCAGATTATACAGTTTAAGACTTGTTATGATAATATAAAAAGAAAAGAACATTTTATTTTCCAATACTCATTTTAAAACTAGTCATATCACGTTTTATTTCATACGTCATTGTGTATTATCTATCTCTTCTTTTCATCTTCCTTTACAGTAATTTAAAAAAAAAAAATGTAAAATTGCAATTGGTGCAATATACACGGTTTCGTTTCTTGCACTTCATAGTCACAATCACTCACTTATTTGAATGCTGGTGATGCTGTTTTAAGTTTAGAATAACAATTATTGTACACACACACACACATATATTACTTAATCCAAATTTTACTTTCTATTTAATCTTTGTTCTCCTGACTTATATATAAGACGTTGAATAATTATTATATTTCTCAGCAAAAATAGCCCAATATTAAAATTATAATCCCATTTCATTTTTTTTTTGTTATAGCCCAAATTATTTCACGCGCTCCTCTCAATCATACTTAACCTAAAGTAAAAAATACTGGCTTAGCAATAATTACGGTAACTGGTCAATCCAACTCCAGAATTTTTCAATCTAGAGTCATTTTTCAATTTAGAGTGTGTAGACCTACGATATAGTTCCCTGGTTTTGATCTTAAGAAAATAAAGAATTAAGAATTTGAACATCTGAAAGACTACATATATATATATATATATATATATATATATATATATATATATATATATATATATATATATATATATATATATATA
>BMAW01005158.1:52557-67587 GCA_019974015.1 Nephila pilipes
CCCAGTAAGCATACGACAGAAATTGAATCACCAACTATAACCATAACTGCACCTGGATTGTGATGCTTTGAATACACAACAGAATACCAGAATCATCTATTGAATTGTAGACATTGTAATTAATACTTGATTCTGCAAGACAATAACATTCCATCGCGTAATTCAAATGTTCCGGAAGCTCCATCAAATCATTGTATGAAGAATAACCGAACCGTTTGAAGGTATCTTAAATTCATTACACCGTACATCGACTTTTGAACATTGACGGAAAATCTCTCTTCAATTCTTCAGTGCGGTTAAGACATTTTTTTACATTGTTTACTGTATTTTTCGTTCTGACCAAAGCATATTAATGTTGTAAGCAGGAATGTACATTTTGTTAATAATGATCTCCACAGCATATTATTTCCTAGTCCTATGTTTTCGACTCTCTGCAGTCTGAGGGTACCTTGTGTAAAGTTGTCAATACTACAGAAAAAGTAGACGTAACACATGGATCAATAAGTCCAGACTGTGCGGTCGTTTTTGCGATTTCCTCCTTCAAACGCACCAGCAAGTCAATATAATGGCTCTTTTGTTGATCGATTTACCTTTTTCGAGGTAGTCAATGAAAATCACGCCATGCGTATCCTAAAACTGAGCGCGCCATGGCTTTTGCCAGCTGACTGCTGCGTTTTCGGACGGCTTTCGCCAGCTGTGCGCCAGATGACTGCCGCTTCGACTCTGTAGTGTAGTGATCTGTATCCATGTTTTCGTCCATGGTCACGTAACAACGCAAAGAAATCTTTTTGTTGCGGTAAATAACGTTCACGTGCTTTTCTGAATCATCGACTCGTTGCTGTTTTTTGACATTCAGCAATCGCGGCACCCTTGAAGAAACCTTTTCATGCTCATTTTTCATGAAGGATAACTAAATACACTTCCATTTGATATCTGTCTTCTCAGCAATCTCTACGGAGCTTCACTTTACGATTTTTTCATTATAATTTTTGTCACTTCACTCATTTTCGGTGTAACGGCTTCCACAGGTCTACCCGAGTTCCGCATCATTTGTGTCGGTACGACCGACGTTTAAACTCGGCAAACCACCGACAAATCGTTGCTTTTTTGATGGACCGAAGTCGGTAACATTTCAATCCATTGTTTCGCTTGCACGGTGTTTTTACCCATTAAAAAACAATGTTTTTTATCAGAACTGAAACTCGGTTTTTCCATTTTTAAACAGACTACAAAACGACTTTACTCAACCTCGATAACTCAGCTGTTTCTGGTCCGATCGACTTAAACTTTTGACACGTTTCAAGCAAAGGTTAGTACTCTAGAAAGACCTGGTTACTGGTTTACTACGAGCGCCATCTCTGGGTTAGTCTCGGGAGTTATTGATTGATGTGTTAAAAAAAAATTTTTTGCAAAAAAATATTTGTTTCAATATTGGAGCTTTCAGGGGTTATTGATCGTGTGTTGTGTTTGTGTTGTGTGTGTGTGTGTGTGTGTGTGTGTGTGTGTGTGTGTGTGTGTGTGCGTGCGTGTGTGTATTAAATAAGCAAATAATTTCTAAATTAATCCAATTATAATTTTTTTTTCATTAATTTATTTGCGGAGTCAAATAGTTCTTTTTCAATAAAAAATGAAATAAAAATAGAAAAATAAAATACAATGCACCTTCAGCAAAATAAATGTAAACATTCTGTGCAAAGTTTTACAGAGAACAGATTCAGCCACCCAAGGTGCGCTTTTTCAATAATTATTTTTAAATTACTCAATTAAATACAAGAATTAAAGCAAATGATAAATTATTAAATAGAATATTTTTGATCTAAATCTAATTAAAATAGAAGCAAGCGATGAATTATTAAATTAAATATTATATCAGCTACATGTAATTAAAATTAAAGCAAGCAATAAATCATTAAATTGAATATATTTAAGCTAAATATAATTAAAATTAAAGTAAATAATAAATCCTTAAATTGAATATATTTAAGGTAAATGTAATTAAAATTGAAGCAAACGTTAAGAAATGTAAAGTCATCTGGTACGCCAGAAGTAATCCACATAAAACAACAACCCCTTATGTGGCTAATTAATCATCAAATATTAGCAATTCCATGATTTCCATCCTGTTTAAACGAAAAGAGTATGAATTGTAAATAAGTCAGAGTGAAATATTTCTGGTTCCTATAAAAATTATGTCGATTGAAATAATATTTGGCGATTTGTCGTTTCCTTCCGGCTAAGAGCTTTATACCAAATATTGTTATTAATACACAATAATTTCCTAATTATGAGTTCGTAGACTGTAGCAAAGAAAGGACAAAATAAGACCTGATGAATAAAATTTGCTATAATTACCGTAAATGCAGAGGTATTTTTTTTTTTTTTTTTTTTTTTTTTTGTTTTTGTTTTTTTTTTTTGCTTGATATATACCGTAGTGTAGCTACTGTACTGTATTGAAGACTATTAATAAAAGTGACTTGTTTTCAGGACATCACATTTATTTGCGCACTTCTTTTCAAGCATAAATTCAAGACACAATTTTACACAAGAACCACTTATCAACGTTCGTCTTAACCTCTTGGAACCAAACTCAATACTAAATTTCATATCCGTTGCCAGTAAATTATCTAAAATCAAAACTATGATCTGGTGTTGCCAAAAAAAATATCTTAAGGCTACACGGTACTCTTTTTCAAAATTTTTTTTTGGAGACAGTAATATTAAAAGTAATTTATGTATTGTTTTCATACTATATTATTAAACTGATTCTGAAAATAAAAAGTCAATTTAACTAGTCCTTATTTTAAAATTTAAAAAAATTTAAAAATTTTGTTTTTTTAAACCCTTATAAAATACACAATTTTTGAAATTTTTTAATTATTTTGAGTGATTTATATTTCATACATTATTGCAAACAAAAGATAGTATGGATTTAAAAATCTGTTCCCTTGTTGATTTTTAATAATTATTTTTCTAGCTAAACCTGGAAAAAACAGGAAAATTTTTAAAATATTAACTTTAACATTTTTTAAAAAAATAACTAGGGATCCCAGACCTAAATCCATACTAACCTTTATAGAACACATATATCTCAGTATGTATAAAAAATTTCAAGACTCTATCTTGAACAGAAAAAAAGCCTTAGGGATTAGAAAACACTTACATCTTCAAAAATAAAAGTCTGAGAAAAATGCATTTAAAGTTTTTAAAGGCATAAAACAAAAACTAATAATGCTTGCAAAGATCTAAATTTTTAATATATTATTTAACTACTTATATAATATATGAAAACACTACTTTAATTAAATATAATGGCAAATATTTTTATTTATTCAAAATATGTTATTGCAAAATATCGATATAGCATTTGTTACGACGACAGATTATTCAGCTTAAAGTTAACATAATAATTTCACAAAAGTTTTAAAACACAATACACTTATAAAAAATAATAATGATATAAATAAAAGTTTAAAAAAAGTTAAAAACTACCAGGTTTGTACATAGCACCTAATTTTTTCTGAATTTTAAATCGACACAATTTAGCAAAATTTATTTTTTTCTGCGCAACTTTAAAATTTGCAGATTTCCTTTTCTTTCTGAAATAGGTTCTCCTACAATGAATAAAGTACACTAAATGTTCTGATGACAAACTTGTTACAAATTCAATTAGCATCCTGAAATGTTTTTAGAGCTTTTAATGTTCCAACAATAAATTCAGGTATTGCACTCGATATGGCAATCAACACGACTCCTAGAAGCTGTATTTTCTTTGGAATATTTGTCCCATATCATCGAATGTAATGCTTCATTAGAATTATGTGTCAAACCTCTGACACATGTGCTTAATAATTCAGTTGATGCTAATCGCTGATAAATAGGCAAGATTTTGGGCAAATATTCTTCGTTGATTGTTATTTTTACCCAATCTTTGTGAATACCTGATTTTTTTCCACGTGCTAATGATAACTGGTAAAAACACCAAGAGTCAAAGAGCAAGATTGTGTCCCGGAAACTAATACTCTCAGATCTTTCCCATAATTTCACAGCTGCATTTACTTCCATTGCACTAGATGATCCGACATGTGTTGTACTACAAACATTTTGTTGTCCTTTGTACCAAATATGAAATTCAGCACTTTCTTCTCCAAGCTCAAATTTAGTCTGTTCACATTCTCCACGTCGCTTTGACATTACTTCGTAGTCTATCACAAAGCCAGTCAGCAAGTCGATAACATATCCTATTCCGATATTTTACGTTGACGTATGTTCTCTTGTCAACCAGCTTCCATCATATGACATTCCAATACCGACTATATCTTTATCATTCCTTGAGCCCTACGCCTCAATGACATCTTTACGAATATAAAGCAACGGCTGATTTGACCCAACAAGATGTCCAATCAGAACTTTTGGCTCATAATGTCTTTTAAGTTTTACTAAACATTATATTTCAATTCATATGCATGCAGAATTTTTCCAACGATGAGTAGCCAAGTCACAAACTTAACATACTTGCACTAATCTCATATTTACATCAAATGGAACATTAAAAAATTGATGCTTGCTAACATTTGATATTTGATGTAATATAGCATCAATTAATTGTTATGAACATGTTTCACTCTAGGTTTGGTCACAATTAACACATACAACATTCACTTTATATGCAAATCTATTTCTTTGACCATAGCAAAGTTTTAAAGATGCAATATGACAAATATTGCTTAAATTATCTGTAAACAAACATTCAGTATCCACTATAATGTAATTTGAAACATACTTTTATCTGCAGCACTCGTATTCAAAACATTTGTTTTCTGAAGTTTTGTAGTTATTTAGAATTGTCATTTTTAGCAGTACTCCATCTCTTAGAAATGTTGCTTCTCTTCTCAAGCTATGAAAGTTTTGTCCGTGGAATTTTCTCAACAGAAGAAACTTAACTTAAACAATTTAAAAAAGCTTTTAAATTATAAAAATTATATGCAGAATAAATATTGGTCTTGAGAAATACCTTTTCTTATCAATTTTGGCTAAGTAACTATAAGCACATCAAGAACTCAAAATATAAACAAACATAAATGATTTTAGTAGTGAAAGTTGAAGTTAATATCTACTTCTCAGCATGTATCGATATTATTTAAAAAATATCAGTAATTAATTAAATTTAAGAATGGAAAAATGCTTTAAAATGAAACCGAAACTAACCACGCCCCCCTCAGCTGTCAAAAATAGTGACTGACAATGCTCAGAAAACTTCAAATATCTTAAAAACTAATTGGTTAATAGATCTAAAATTTGGGGCCAAGATTCCCAAATGTATGGGCTACAGGAAAATGCAAAAAAAAATTTTTCGATAAATTTGTCATTTTTAGGGTACTGTGTAGCCTTAATAAAGAATATCGAAAAAGGTATTACTTTCAGTTAAAATCGCCTGCTTTTAAAAGTAGAATAGTTAATGTCTTAAAAAAAGTATCGCAATAAATTAAATCGTCTGCCTTTATAAGTTGGACAGATAATATCTTAAAAAAAGTATCACAATCGTTTGTTTTTAAAAATTGAATATGTCACACTACTTGTATGCAAGAAATTTGGAGTCAAAAAGCTTTATCGCCAAAAAATACAATTTGAGCTTATACTGTATTTGGCTCCTATAATTTAGAAATTAAATAATCCAATAATAATATAATAATTCTTTGAAAGTAATAATGAGAATGTTAGATACTGAATTTAATAGGTAAACAAAAAAAAAAAAAAATGCAGAAGTCATATTGCTTTCAAAAGAAAATCAAATTACTTTAATAATGGTGGAGCGGGGAAATTATTTTCAAATCTAAATTAATATTCCAATTGTGCTACACTTTTTCTACCCTATAGGGAAGTTTAAAAGAATTTATAAGCATATTTAAATATTAAAAAATATATAGAATATAACAGCAATTGCCTTGTAAATTTGAGTGATCCGTACAAACTACATAAATTATATTATCTATAATTAAATATTTTTAAAATGATTTAAGAAGCATAGGTGGGAAGTCCAATGAAAAAGGTTTCATCATGTGGAGTAGTGTTGAAATTTGGAGAAAGCAATACTGATTCAAGTGCCATCTTCATCCTCTGACTAAGGCTGAAAATTACGCGTATATTTTACATTAATATCATAAGGTCAAATGAAAAAGTTTTCATTGTCATAATTAAATAATATTACATACATTATATGAAAGATAATTTTTTTATATGGACCATTTATTTTAAAAGTGGACTAAGTTTATATTTTTTTTGAATGAGGTATCATAATTTGAGAAAAATTTATTATAAATGTTTTATTTATAACTATTTTATAATAAATATCATAAAACATGGCAAGAAATTGATCATTTAAAAATTGGTCAATTAAAAACAATTTGCACGGATTGATTATGAAAGTTGTGTAAGTCTAGTTTTTATGTATGTAGGAATTAATACATATTCCTATTATTATACATCATTATATTTATTCGCATATTATAAGAGAATTATGTAACGTTTAAGCAATAGTTTTCATAATTTCCACTGCAATAAAAATAGCATGCATACTTGAGACGAAACTAGGGCTTCTAAGGGATCGTAGGAAATAGTTTTTTTCTGTCTGATACATTTACAAAATGTATCTTCTCAAATTCGTGTATTTGCATACAAAGACATATGTAATGGGCAACATCAAAATTTACGAAGGACAGTTATGTGGTTGAGAGCTGTCAGGTCCTTAAAAAAACATCGAAGTAATTGATTATAGTTTTTTACTCTCCGGATATTCATATCTTCCAAACGATAAAGACTTTGCTACTATAGAAATTGTATTACGAAAAAAGAATTTCTTATACACACCACGGAATATTTATGAAGTTATCGAACAATGTAGAGAAAAACAATTATTATGCTTTATATGAAATGAATCGCGAGAAGTTTGTTTTATGAAAAAATCTACCAAAGTATTCAAAAACAATAAAATGCATAATATGGGGAAAAGATAAACTGTGTGAAAATATGTTGGATGAAGTCTTGCCAAAGTGCAAAGAAAATTATTGGTACTTTTCCATTTCGCCAGCGCAAGCAATAAGGTCGCCAAAAATGATGCAATCTACACCGAATGGAATATATGTATTCTATGTGTTATTACCAACAAAGTCTGCTAGGAGAGATTTGTGCTAGCGAAATCGAAAAGTACTAAATTATTTAATATAAAACATAGGTGGAGGACACAAAATTTAAGACATTAGGTTTATCTCCTACATGAAGGGGGAGACCCCGAAAATTCGAAAAAAAAAACACCCTAACGATTTTGTATTATGTTTACAATCCTATTACAAACAAAAAAATATATATAAAGATATTGAGTAACTAATGTTGAGTAGCTAATTGTAATTAATGTTTAAAATAAAAAATACTTCTCTTATTTCATAACTTGATATTATTAAAAAAATTTTACTTGTTTCATATATGATTTATAACAAAATATTTTAAGGGATATTTAATTTTTTATAATTGAAATTCAGTGATGCTTACAACTGATTCTTTATGAAAATGGTACTAGTCCATTTACAGCTGGTAAATATATATTATTTTAATAAAATTCACCTAAAAGGTTTTTGTAACCAGATTATAAATTGATAAATTTGTAAAATTACTGCCAGTCTTGATATAATTAATTTATATTTTTGAATTATCTAATATAAGCCTTTAATTTCTCAAGACAACAAAAAGTGGACTTGCACCACATTCAAAATAAACATTTTAAATAAATAACATTTTGCACTCACAGGGTAGGATTTAAAACATACAGAAATATAAATAACACTAAAAAAATCTAGTTTTTTGAACATGGGTTTTCTTTCAAACTTCACACTTTGCTTTTCACTTTAATTTTTATATCTTAAATTCTAAAGAGCGAAAGGGAACGTTGAGTCAAATGAAATTTATTAAATAATTAGTTTTAATAAAGTATTTTATTATTTGACGCATGTTAAATTCATCATCTAAGTTTAATATGTGTAAAAAAATTTAGCACATTTAAGCAACATGTTAATCAATTAATCTACATGTAAGTAAAATTAATGCAAACGATTAATTATGTTTTTAAATTGAATATACTTGAATTAAATGAAAAAAAAATAAACCAGACAATAAATTATTAAATTAAATATTATATCAGCTACGTGTAATTAAAATTAAAGTAAACGATAAATTATTAAACGACGGAATCAGCGACTATTTGGCGACTTGGCGAGAAACTTAGAGAAAATTTAATTCATTTAATAAGTAGTTTTAATAAAATAATTTTCATAATTATAATTAAATTATCGTATTGTCATCCAAACAAATCGTGTATAGAACATTTCAGCTCAATTTAACGCTTTAAAATGTGAGAAAAAAGCTTTTAATAATTTGACCGAGACATACAATGCGTGTAGATGAAAAGCCATTAAAAATAGTTAAGTCACTCTCTCGCTAATCCTTCTTAGGTCAATCCAAGTTAAAATGCATTAACAAAGCCTTAGTAACCGAATCACTCATTATGATTCGAACACTTCTGGAAAACCGCCGATTCTTATCTAATTACTTTAATTGGGTTTTGCTTCAATCCTAAAGGTTGCGATAAACCAATTTACAAATATGTATGAGCTCGTCATTATTCTCTATCCTATTTTCTTTTAAATCTATTTCACTTATATATCTATACATCCAATTAAATTCAGTACATTTCTTCTCTTCATCTAATTTACCTCATAACATTTCCTTTGAACTGGGATGAAATTGTAATTTAATGCTAATCAAATAACCAAAAAGTTCCCGTGGTTAGTGAAGAGAAAATCGACAATAGCCCAACCTCAAATGTATAATTCACACACAAAATTTGGCTTAAGTTGAAATTGAAGAACTTTGAATAATATATTAAATAAAAATATAAAACGCTTTGTGCCCATACGCCCAAAGTTACAATGCGAGTAAAAGAAAACCAATGAAAAAATGTACGTATCGCTTTGAATCAGATAATAACCAAAAACTCAATGTACACTTGCGGAATAAAAGCAGCTGTTTTTCAAAATTGCAGTTCTTCACACGGTTATATACATAACAGTGTTACGGAAATTATAAATAAAGGTTACATCCAATGTAATATACACATTTAAAGAACTAGCCTTTTTTTCCCATTGTGTCTTTAAGTTACTTAAATTAATATTCGCAATGATATCTAACCACTGATTATAAATTGAATTCGAGATTTTAATCATCTATAAATTGAGTTATCATATATTTCTTTTTGCTGAGAAAATCACAAAGTAAAGTAACATAGTATTCATTGTTGTTCTTGAATAACAATGATTAATCAATGAATATAGATTATTCATGTTCATATTTAAGAAAATAATGTAAATGTCACGGTATGTACAAAGAAAAGCTATGAACCAAAGTTTAAATGATATTTTTATTGTATCGGCAAAGAAAAACGCAGAAACCTCATGCAAATTTCAATGACTTCAAATTCAAATAATATTTAAGCGTCGTTTTCATCTGAAGCAGATTCCACATTCCCTTATTCTCCTTTGCGTCTTATAACAACATAATATCTGCATATCACACATGCAACACGATATATATCTGTCAAACGTCGAACAATTAGGTAATAAAAGAATTGTACGCACACGTATTCTTTTTTTTTTTATTAAAAAGCGTACTGCATATACCTTGTTCATCATTTCACTGGCCCTGACACGTAATTTTTCAAAAATAATTTGTGCTATTACTTTGCCACTGATTTTATTTTCATTAAGTGTTTACGTGCCATCTTACCCTACGATTAACAAATTTAATTTCCGCACAACTTTTTTAAAATGTGACACTGTTGCCTTGATGTCAAACTTAAAAGCCTACGGTGAGCCAATGTTGATTTTTTCTCTAACATGCTTGAATACTTTCCTAGAACACGTGAATAGCAAAAGGATGAAAAGACCCTGTAGAGAATTCAGCAGATCGAAAATAATCCACAAGATACTCTCTTTAGTTATGATGCCGATTATACCGATGAGCCAAGTTACACCCATCATGAGTCCTAATCGTGCATATAATATGAAATTCAATCTGGCTGTCTGCTTCTGCTCATCGCTTACATTCTTCATTGTATTGCTCCTGATAATGAAGGTACTCATAACAAAGAAGACGCCATTAGCCAAAGTTAAGGTGTAAGCGGGAATACAAAAGAAAACAGCCTTGGGTATGCTGTTTGTTATCCAACAAATATCCCATCTTCCAAAATCTGGCTTTATCCAAGATGGTACTCCTTCAATGTTATCTATAACAACTGATATGCTAGTAATGATCAAAGGCATTCCCCATGAATAGATGGAGTATATAATGAAATGATTCCTCTTTTTGTTGTAAGAGCAGATTGTTAATTTCGTGGTAGCCAGTTTTAAAGATCTCCAGACGTCGAAAGCCATGACATTCATACAAAAGAACGCAGTGAGAAGAAATTGTACCTGGAGGACAGCAGACACTATACAGAATACACCAAGGACTTCTGGTATCTGGCTAATGAGCACAAATGAATATCCAAGTAGGAACGCCAAACTCAGAGAAGCTAAATTATATCCCGGTAAGTTTCTCAACGTGGGTACGAGACAGAATGTAAGTAAATGACAAGTAAGCGCAATGATAGAAATTAAAGAACCAATTTTACCCATCATTATAACTGGATAGCTAAACAGAATATTCTCATCATCTGTTGAATTAAGATCATTGCTATTGATGGAAGGTATGCCATTCAATAATATTCCATTGCGTAATTTGAATGTTCCAGGCTGCTTCAAATCATTGCATACAAGAGCCGAGCAGTTACGAAGTGTATTAAATTCGTCTGCACTGTTCATCCACTTTGAACATTGACGGAAAATCTCTCTCTTTAATTCGTCGCTACAGTTGAAACAAATTGTATCATTGTTTACTATTATTTTTCTTTCTGACCAAAGCATGTTAATGTTGTAAGCAGGAATGTACATTTTGTTCTTGTTAATGAACTTGACATCTTCTAGTCCTATGTTTTCGACTCTGCAGTCTGAGGGGTTTGAATGTGTGAGATTGTCAATACTGGCTGCGGAAGTAGTAGACGTATTAGCATCGTAAAGGCTGTTCTGTGTGTTTAAAGAACTCCCTATACTCGGTATTGTCCAACCGCATATGAAGATGAAATTAAATATATACACACTTTGCAATATTTTGAGTAAATGCTCCATTTCATGATTTCTCTTCAGAATCTATTGTAAATTATTTGGATCAAACCTATAAAACAAAAATAGTTTATTAATTAGTTTTTCGTTGATTAATATTTATTATCTTAATAGATTAAATCATTTACTAATCTGAAAAAGAGATTCAAAGGTTTCAATAAGTACGATTTTAAAACAAAATTGAAAGTTGTTTAAAAGAGCCAAAACTCTCACCATCCTTTAAAAAAAAAGCAATTCGAAATGCATGTAAATTAAATGAGAAATAATTTATATTTAGTGTAATTAATAAGGACTTTTTGATTAAAATAATGTCAGGTAATAAATCGCATTTTTTAACTAGAAGAAATACGTAACATTTGAATTTAATTCTAAATCAGCTATTATTATTGACTTCAATTATGTAATAATTGAAACCTGGCCTTTAGAATTAGTTATGCTTCATTAACAAGTTTGAATTTTTCAAAAAGTATATAAATAAAATCTTATGACAAGCCTCTACAAATAAATTACAAATCTGAATATGAACTTTATTGAGTGCATTACAAAATAAACATGATGAATCATATCATTCCTATTTCAGTACATTTTTAAGGCGATATCACGCATAAAATCAAAAGTATTGAATAACTGAAATGTTAAGTAATGATTACCCTATCACCGTTTTTAGATGACGCATTTATAAAAAAAAATTGGGATTCATTTTTAATCATCCAAATCTGAATCAAATTATATATCTAAATTTAATCTTATTGCTTATTCTTTCCTAAAATTCTACAATTAACCTCCCGGGACTGCGAGGACCATAAAAGGAGATAAATAATTTTCATTTACTCTTATTCTTGTGCTCGGAAGGGATATGTTTTGAATAATTTTGAAGTGTATTGAGATAGTATTAAATATGTCGTTCCTCACAAAATGACCTAAAAATGATTTAATCGAGATTGCGCTTGAACTAGGCGAAATTGTCCCTTCGGTTGCTACCAATGTGACAATAAAGGCAATTATAACTGAAAGCGAGTAGAACGAAGAAGATTTCGCAAAATGATGTCTTAAGAAGATACTTTAGGACATGATTCTAAAGAAACAATAAAAAAAAAGAGATAAAGAGAAGCAATTTGGATTAGAAAAATTAAGAATGGAAATCAATTGCAGAGCGGACTTCTAAACGCGAGTTGTTAATAATATTATCTGTCCAGAAGTAAATAAGAGCCATTTTGAATCAAGAAATCTGACTCTAATATTTGATTTAAAATACCGTTACAGATCATCCTTTTTAATTTTATTCGAAAGACAAACCAAATGAGCTGAGCATAAGGAAGATTATTATGTTCGTCAGCGATTAGGATTCTTACACTATGAAATCAAGCAACCAATCACCAGGGGATCAGAAGAAGAAGCGAACGATCGTAGACACGTTAAAAATTTACCAAAGCAATTGAACTAGCAGAAAAATTAGATGAATCCGAAACCGTTGGAACTGGCATTGAAACTGGTGGACATGAAAATAAAAATTCAAACTTTCGAATTATTGCGCTGATCCTAAAAATTATTCACGAAAAAATTCAAAGTCTTATGATCACGACATCAGTAGATTTCAGTCTAATAAATTGGAGGACAGAAATCCAGCGAACTATAAATTCAGTGTAAGAAGAGGCAATACAAAACGTATAGATAGCTCTGGAACTTTTAAATCGGCCACTTGCAACGAAATGAACGAAATGCTTTTCTTGTAATAATTTCGGTCATTACAAGAAAAAGAGATTGTTCCTTTCCATGCACGTTATGTGAGGAGTCGGAAAACCACAAAAGATATTGCAAGAAAAATAAAAATGAACCCAGAGCAAGTACTTTAAGCGTTTGTGACCGAGAATCGTCAGCGCTTGACACATACTCGAAAACTGCACACATAAATAACCACAGAGTCATTTTCCTACTTGATCCTTGTGTTGTTTACTGAAAGAATTAGTTGCAAACAGCTTAGGATTGAACATTTCTCCTTATAAGAAAGATATATAGTCTCGCAAAGCTTAGGAATGATAGTGCTAGATTTTAAAATAGAAGATTTTGTGGGAAAAGATATTAATGTTTTAATCGTTCCAGACTCAACTCAACCAGTTGATTCATTGGTTGGAATTCCGTTTTTAGACCTATCTTATATTGGTTATGCTAGAGTAAACAAAAATTTACACATGGGTTACTTAAAAAATTACTCATTAACCAAATAAAGAATTAATATAGAACGCCACATATAGAATTAAAAGCGATTGAAACTACACAAATAGTAAGGAACAGTGTAAATTTTGTAAAAGTAAGAATGGAGGAAATATACTATGGGTTAGATATTGAAGAAAAAGAAGGAAAGCAAATGGGTGATGAGAAAAAGATTTCAGTCTATACAGAAAAAGTTTGAATTTGATTTGAGAAAAGAAGGTCAGATATTAACTAGAATTCATGGATAAAATGCAAAGTTAACACAATCCCTACGAATCAAGATGCCATTAACAGAGAAAAAGAAGTAGCATTATTAGAAATAGAAAAACAAATGAATGGCAAGAAAAATGAAAATTCTAATCTATTAAATGAATTAGAAAAATTGCGGAATGAAACTTGTACCTTAAATGAAGAAAAAGAAGGAATATTGAAAAAAGAAAAGTATAACATGAAGAAAAAGAAGATTTGAAACATTTAGAGAAAGACAGAAATTTACTGAATTTCAAAAGACCAACGAGAAATGTTTAAATGATCTTACATCGGAAAATATTTCTATTGGGAAAAAAAAGGAGAATCAGAATTAGAAGAATCAAGTGAAGACGAATGCTTTAGTTAATCTAATCAACTGGAGAAACTAGATAATGAAACAGTTGCTTTTAATAATGGGAAAGAAGAAACGTATCAAATTAAATAGAAAAGACGAGAAGAATTGAAAAAATTAGAAGCGAAGAATCGGAGTGAAATAATTGATTCCGAAGAAAAGACTTAAGATAAATAACAGAAAATATACGGAAACATACGGAAGAATTCCAGTCGAAATATGATATTAGTGAAATTCTAAGAAAAGTAAGAAGTAGTAAAAACGAAGGACCATAACGGAAAGCAAAAGTTCGGAAGAAATACTATTACACAGATGGAAAGGGAACGGTTTTACCGCAATCAAAGAAGCACTGTCAAACAACTCAGATATAATTTATACTTTTCCAAAAGAAAAAAGTTATGATGAGAGAGTCCCCCTATCTAAGGATAGGAGGAAGACGGCAAACCCCTTTTGAACCCGAATATCTAACAGGACTTAACTCAAGGATAAGGAGTTCATCTCCTTCAGTAACAACGGTTCGGGACACCTGCAAAGCTATTCAACTGGAGGAAAAGCAGAAAGGCCGATTCTACATAGCCACAGCTCAAGGTGTAGCGACACCATCACGGGGACGATGAAGATGAGGAGGACTCTTCAGACTCCCCGAAGGGTATCGATGAAAACCTGGAAACTCATAGCTTGACGTAGCGAAAAAAATCCATAGAAGGGCAGCAATACAATAAACCAAAGACCGGACGCACGTTTATTGACCAACGGTCACTCACATTGAGGGAAAGACTTTCATCCCCTCCTCCAAAGGTTATATGTTCACGAAAAACCAGACTCTCTCCACCAATGGAACATCAAGTGGGGAAACATACAAATAGACAACGAACAGTAAAAGAAAATTTCCCATCTACTTTAATGAGAGGTCGGAGAATTGAAGGAAATGTCAAGATCTACGGTTTTGTAGACAAA
>BMAW01005161.1:0-15532 GCA_019974015.1 Nephila pilipes
CTCAAATTACAGTTTATGATCACATAACAGTTGCATTTTTGTTTCTAAAAGTAACAGTTTTGTTACAGTAAATGAATGGATTTTGCGTAAAATCAAACTTTGATGGATCCCCTTGGCGATTTTTTGGAAATCGCGCCAAGATGGCGCCAAAGCGGGTGTTTCAAACTCGGAGCTTCCGAAAGAGAGAAATTGGCTCTTGCGCCATAAAACCTCACAGTCACTCACTCACCGAAAGAGAGAAAAAAAGATGGCGTCGTGCCTGGAAGGCAAATGAAGTACCAGAATGACACCAAGGTGGGTATTTCAAATGAGAAGCGAGAAAGGATGGCGTCGAATCCCCTTTTAACAGATTTTATAGGGTTACCATAAGCACACCAGCATGGTAACCACATTGGCGATTTATCGCCAAAAGAAAGTTAAAGTTTGCCAGGCCCCCTCCAACTTCGATTCAACCGAATTTTGAATCGGAAGTTTTGTAACAAAAACTTCATTAAGTGTAAAATAATATATAAGATGAAGAAAATGATACTTGCAAATAAAGGAGTGCTTATTTATTTCCCTGAAAATTTTAATTGATATATATTTTTCTGTTTAAAATTCATTTTCGATACAACAACACACACACACAGTATCGGAAAATAAATTCAAAACATACTCACTGGATTGTTTGATTCTCATATTTGATGCAGTAACAGATTCACAAATAAATACATGACACTCATTTTTCTATTCCACACTCATAATTGATACAAGATTATATTCAAAAATAAGTATGTGAAGTTTCCATTTTGAGTACGAACAAAAATGAGTATGTGCGAGACTCAAATATGAGTATGTTGGGATAGGAACTATTTTGAGTATGTGACGTATTCAAAAGTGAGTACGTGAAGTTGCCATTCTGAGTATGTGCTTGTTACTAAAAATGAATATGTGCGAATCTCAAATTTGAATACGTTGGGATCGGAGCCATTTTGAGTATGTGAAGTATTCAAAAGTGAGCACTTTCTACTCGATTTTGCATACCCGTTTTTCGCAGTGTGTCCCTTACGTATAACACATTTGTCTAAGAAATTCAAGAAAATTGAATAATTCTTAATTCTTCTTAAAATTACAGATAATTAAAAATATACTTCTAATTAACAATATATTTCCTACAAAAACATATTAATGATTTATGTTTATCAATTTAAATGTTATCGTTATGATTTACATTTCTTTTCGGGGCTAAAGTTTTATTTACTTAATCAACGTAACCAAAGTATATTTTATGAATAAAGAATTTTAAATTCTATTCATTGAATTAAGAACTGTATCATAATCATATTTAAATATTGTTTATTTTCACAACATGGTAATTAAAGGTTAATGAAGGTGAGCACACTATATATAATAAATGCAGTACCTTTAAATCGCTTGTAATCGCTTTGTATTATATCAGAGTAATTATTCTTCTGTGTTATATTCAAATTTTTATTTCCTGTTCATTACTAAAAATTTTGTAAATAATGCATTTTTGAAACTTTTAAATAATATTTTTCCTATTACATAATATTTTTCTTATATATATAATATGTTGAAATTGGTGTGAAATCATTTTTTCAGTTAAGTAAAAATCACATAGACACTTTAGAGTTAACAACGTAGAAGAAATACTCACGGAAGAAAATCAGTACTTATATATATTTCTGTTTCATATTTATTTAAAGCCTTGTATATAACATAAAAAACAGTATTCAAAATGAAAGATATTGGAGAATATAATATAAAAATCAAGGTTTTGTTGGAAAATTGAGACGTATATTATAAAAACTGTTAAGTAAACAAAAGATATAAGGCGCTGAAAATAAAATTGTCATGTTGAGCAAACCAAACGCTAAGTAATTGTCTTCGAGAAAATGCGTTAATGTTTATAAAATAATTAGAAATACTGAATTATTAAAACTGCTGATTTCTTAAAAGTTTTCAAAAAGTCCTTTTATGACTATGAAAATGACTTTTCAAAGGAAAACTTCAATAGAAATATGCATTGTAAGTAATTAAAAAACAAAGCATCTAATTGATGTGTGAAAGTAGATATTTACTTTCAGTACAGCGAATTTTAATAAACAAATTCTTTTTCATTGAAAGGGATATTAAAACGTCTTCTTAAACTACCGTTTTAAGAGAAAGTCTTGTTTCAAATTTCACAAACAAGTGGTTTTTCTTTCGTATGAATACGCAAATGCAACTTTAAATTACTGCTATGAGAAAACGGCTTGTTGCAGATTTCGCAAACATAAGGCTTTTCGTTGGTATGAATACGCAAATGCAACTTTAAAGTAATCTTTTCAGAGAACGACTTGTTGCAGATTTCACAAACATATGGTTTTTCGGTGGTATGGATTCGTACATGCTTCTTTAAATTACTTCTTTGGGCAAACGCCTTGTTGCAAACTTCACAAACATAAGGCTTTTCTTTGGTATGAATACGTAAATGTGTTCTTAAATGACCGTTTTGAGAAAAAGCACTTTTACAAATTTCACAAACATATGGCTTTTCGTTGGTATGAATACGCAAATGATACTTTAAAATACTCTTTCGAGAAAACGCCTTGTTGCAGATTTCCCGTAAAGCTTATCGTTGGAATGAATAAGTAAATGTGTGTTTAAATTACATCTTTGAGAAAAAGCCTTTTTGCAAATTTCACAAAGATAAGGCTTTTCGTTGGTATGAATTCGTAAATTTGTTCTTAAATGATCGCGTTGAGAAAAAGCTCTTTTGCAAATTTCCCAAACATAAGACTTTTCTTTGGAATGGATACATAAATGCCTCTTTAAAGTGCTACTTTGTGAGAAAGCCTTTTGGCAAACTTCACAAACATAAGGCTTTTCTTTGTTATGAATTCGTAAATGAATGTTTAAAGTACTTCTCTGAGAGAACGCCATGTTGCAGATTTCACAAATATAGGATTTTTCGTTGTTGTGGATGCGTAAATGTGTTTTTAAATTACTACTTCTTGAGAAAGCCTTATTGCAGATTTCACATACATAAGATTGTTCGTTTGAATGAACCTGCAAATGCATTTTTAAACTACTGCTTTGTCCAAAGGTCTTCAAGCAAATTTCGCAAACATGTAACTTTTCTGAAACGTGGATACGCAAATGTCTTTTCAAACTAAAACTTCTAGAAAACTCCATATTGCTTAATTTGTAACCATAAAGGTATTCCTTAGTGTGAATAAGAAAGTTTCTTTAACTGTTCAATACGAAAGAAATCTATTTTGAAAATTTCACAATTGTAAGACTTCTTTAAATTGAGTTCAAAAATCCGTATTGTAACATGAGAGAAAAAAAAGTCTTGTTTAAATCTTCGCTGGAATAGTACTTTTCGTTTACAACTATTTGTATTGTGAAAGAAAGCAATTAAATTCTTGATTATAATCCTGCACTAAAGTTTAGAAATTGTTTCACTTGTGAAAGGGTACACAGTCCACAGTACATTTATCTTCAATGCTATAATGGCAATCTTATTTCTTATTTTCTCGTTTCAAAAAAAAAATATTCGATGGCTTTGAAATAGCATTTTTGTACATTTAATTCCAAAAATAAGTATACACCTCATTCTACTAGACAAAAAGCCTCAATTTTTAAAATAAATAGGATATATATATATATATATATATATGTGTGTGTGTGTGTGTGTGTGTGTGTGTGTGTGTGTATTTGGAGATTTTACCTTATTGATTGCGAATCACACTTCAAGTTAATGGAAAATGAATTTTGCTTTAATTTAGGTTACAATTTTATAGACCTTTTTCGTGTCTTTTAAAAATTTACATCACAAATATATGTATGCAATCTGAAAATTTAAACGTTGTACGTCATTTAAAAATCTAGATATACTACTTTATGATTATGTCGTATTTTACGGATCGTTCTGCAGATATTTCTGCAATTTTCTTTGTTAGACACTAAATAATTATATAATTTCCTAATAGCTAAACCAGGAAAGGACCTATCAGAAGATCTGAAACATTTAATTTAAAACTGCTCAAGGAGAGCAAGTCTCAACGGTATATTTGAAAGATCATCAGGAAAAGTCAATTTGCATTGCAAACAGATGGGATAAATTTCGGACTGAGGGCAGTACTAGAAAGCATGTTAGAACTGGTAAACCACAAATATTCTCTGATAGAAAAAGTCGGGATACTGTTTGAAAAATTAAGGATAATAAAATTATTAGTGCTCTAAAATTAAAATCTGATGCAGAATACCATTGAGTTAAATCTTGCAATCCTGAGACAATTCGCCGTGCTCTACGAAAGGCTGAACACCATAGTCGGAACATGTGGAGAAAGTCGTTCCTGTCTTTCAGGAAAAAGAGACCTGTCTTTGCAAAAGAGAATGCAAAACAGGACCAGATATTCTGAAGTTTCAGATGAGATAATTTTTTCAGATGAGAATAAATTTAATATCTATGGATCAGATGGACTCCTAAGAGTGTGGAGAAAAGCAAATGCAGACCCCGAACCAAACAACAGGATAGGTACTGTTAAACATGTAGTGGTCTCTCAATTATGGTTTGGGATTGCATATCAGTGGCTGATCTAGGTTACTTAGTAATAATTCATGGAATGAAGAATCAATGTAGTTAGCTAAAAATTTCAAAAGATAATCTGCGTCAAAATGCAGCAAAATTAGGACTTCAGAAATCGTTTATGTTTCAGCAAGTTAAGGATCCGAAAAATACAGCTCAAATTGTACTAGAATGGGCTGTTCTGCATTTTCTTAAAAAAATTCAGAACCCCTCCTCTGTCAGCCGATATTAATCCCAATGAACTTTATGGGATTATTTTAATAGACAAATTACGAAAGAAGATATTAAAAATAAAAATGATCTGAGAAGAAATCTTTTGAAGAAGTAGCAGAAAATACAATTTTCTGTATCACAAATTTTAGAGTACTTAATGGCATCAAGATTAAAAGCAATGTTAAAACCAATGTGTAGCCCACTAACTATTAATTTTAAGTTTTTGTGAAAGAAATTTGTAGAAATTATATTTTTTCTCTTACCCTGTTTTTTGTCTGCATTCTTATTTTAATGACATGAATAACATGTTAATTTTAAATTAAACTACTATTGCAAATTACATGACTGTAATTTTGTAACATTTTTTGATTTAATATGAAATTTAAACTAGCTGTTTTTTATATACATTTAAATTTTGAATATAGAAGGATTATATATCTCTTATTCCTTCAAAAACTTCAACACTATTACTGTAAAAACTATTTTTAGGGATTCAGTGTATATACTCGAACGCCCCAAAAATAAATTAAATTACCAATCACCAAAACTAAATTCCCATCGAGATTTTTTTTTCAAAAAAAAAAAGAATGCTTTACGTAATGATTGGAAATCAGAAATAGCTTTGAAATGTATATCATGAAGATGTATAAATACCTTCTACGAGAACTTTTAGAAGGGTAAATGGATCGAGTTATGTTACTCAAGAAGGGAAGGAAACAGAAAATGCAAAAGTGCCCTGCGTGTTATATCACGTTTATTGTTGAATGGTTTGATTTAACGAAAATCAGAGATTATACATCTGTGTTCCTGATTTCATGAAACACAAAGGGAAATGTTCTTTCGCATTTTTTCTTAATCAAAGCTTATTTTCCATGAATAATTAAATAAAATATTAGTTTGATAAATTGATTTTACTTATATGTAGGAATGCACAGTTAAATTGGAGGCAGAAATCAAAAGACAAGGGTAAAGTCTTCGTAATGTTATTTTATGTAAGACATTTTAAATGTTATTCTAGATATCTTAATCTCATAACTCTATTTTTGGTAAGCATTGTTTTTAAAGAAGAATTGCTTGTTTCTTTTAGATTGAATTTATTCTAACTTCACAAGAATTTTTTGTTTAATAAACTTTCAAAATTATTTTCCTTTGCTATATTTCGATTTGATAAATATGATTATTAGCCAGAAATACTTTCTTGATTTTTCAATATTGATATATCTGTTTCTATGTTTGAAGGAAATATCGTCAAATGTGAGTACAAGTTTATTATGGATGCACCTTGGATTGCACATTCGGAAGTGATGTATATCTTAATCGATTGAAAAAAAGTCCTGATTGAGGTCCTAATATGATTGTAAATGCACATTTTTAAATCTTTAAAAAGTGCATAGAAAAGATTATAGGTGATATTGAAGAAATTACGAGGTATATTGGCTAAAAATCCTAATTTAAATATTATTCTTACCTATATAATGAAATAAATATTCGAGATCGTTAGTTTTAAAATACTTATTTTACATTTTTTTCTCGTCTGAATAAATTAAATGAAAACTTTTAAGTTATAAACATTTAAATTCATCCTATAGTGCTATAAAAAGTTTGCATTATCCCAAGAATAATTTGAGATTATCTTCCTTAATAACTGATAATTGAAAGATACTTGATGTCCTGTGAATGTATATGCTTGCTTCAAATATTAATCTTGAACTGATGAATTTGAATGTGATGAGATAACCTATAATACATTATTGAAGCTATAGATATACCTAGAGATATTTCTTTCATTTGATAAAAAGCAAACTCCTTTCACACTGTATAGAACAGTACTTTTGCATTTCAACATTAAATTACATATATTCTTCAACATTGCAATGCATCTTGGTAGCCAAAAAATAGCGCGAGTTCGTGACCAACGTCGATTCAGTCGAGATGTGCATTTGAATCCTAACTGCTTAAAAGACACGTGATCAGAGGCTGCTGCCAGTGGAATCTTTCAAGACTCATAATCCTCACGTTGACATAGAAGTGCTGGGTACCACCTCGAAATTGTCCTCAAAACTTTATCGTGATTAAATATTACAAGATCTGTCACCAATACCCTTCGAGATGTTTCTAATCGCGACGCTGATAAACAATGAATCGATCAACATTGCATGAGATTAAAAGCAAATCATGCAATAGCGCTCGAATGCATATGATTGACATGAATTGACTTTTAAAATGTTTTCAAATTTGAAATAAAATAACATAACATATAAACAAATATCTCTATAAATTAATAACACAATTTATTAATAACTCTATATTTAGGAGACTAGTCAAAATGACTATATAAATTTATTCTGCAATTTTTAAATGAGAACATTTCAAAGATACTCTAACATTAATTTCGGGAAAATTTTCACTTTTTAGCAAAACTATTATTTTAGTTGGTATAGCATATTATTCACTGTATATTATTTTAAAAAACAATTCTTGTGATTGCAACTAATTTTGGAAAAAAAAAAATGTTTTGCAAATGAAATGTCTAAAGAAAAATTTCCTTAATTCAATTAATTTGATGGAATCGACCCAATTTAATCTCCTTTGAACCGTAATTAGAGTTAATACTTTTATTAATAAATAAGTTAAATATTCGCATTGATGTTGATATATAGTAAGCCAAATAAAAAGATCCTGAATATATTCTTCAATATCGCCTCAATTTCTTATTTCCTTGGATACAGCCTATACTCATGGTATTACCTCCAAAAAGAGAATAGACGTCATTAAAAGAATAGATAAAATTTTATGAAGTAATTAATTATTTATAACGAACTTTCCATTACATATCATATTAAATATTTATAACGAACTTTCCCTTCCATATCATATTAAATATTTGTAACAAACTTTCCCTTATATATCATATTAAATATTTATAACGAAATTTCTCTTATATATCATATTAAATATTTATAAAAAACTTTCCCTTATATATCATATTAAAGATTTATAACGAACTTTCCCTTATATATCATATTATTCTAAGAAATTCTAGAAAATTGAATAAATTTTTAATTCTTTTAAAAATTACAGATAATTAAAAATATACTTCTATTTCATAATATAATTTCTAAAAAAAATATATTAATGATTAATGTGTATGAATTAAAATGTTATCCATTGAATTAAAAGTTTTCCAATTTTATTTAATTATTAAATGTAACTTAAGTTTATTTTATGAATAAATAATTTTAATATATTTATTGAATTAAAACTGATCCATAAAGAGATTTAAAGATTATTCCTTTTCTCAAGATGGTAATTAAAAGATAATGATGATTAACACGATATATGTGATAAATGCAGTACCTTTATATATGGCAATCGCTTTGCAGTATATGATTGTAATTATCCTTCGGTTTTACATTCGTCTCCTAAGTTTCAGTAAGTTACTTAAATTTTTGTAAATAATGCATTTTTGAAACTTTTAAATAATATTTTCCTTTAAATATATATATATATATATATATATATATTATAGACACCCACCCACACACGCATATATATATATATATATTATATAAAATACGTTCTTCGGTATGAAAACAATTTTGCAGGTAAGTAAAAGTCACTTACATATTTTACATTTAACGACGTAGAAGAAATACTCACGGAAGAAAATCTGTACTAAAATATATTTTTGTTTCATATTTATTTAAAATAATTAATCAAACATAATAAACACTATTCAAATTGAAAGGCATTGGAGATAACAAGATAAAAATGATGATTTTATAGAAATTTGAGACCAATATTATAAAAACTGTTCAATAACCAAAATATACGAGACGCTGAAAATAAAACTGTCAGTTTGAGCAAACCAAATGCTAAGTCATTGTCTTCGAAAAAATGCGTCAATATTTAAAAAATAAATCAATACTAAAATAACAAAGCTGCTAATTTCATAGAAGTTTTCATATAATCCTTTTATGAATATGAAAATGCTTTTTCAAAGTAAAACTTCAATAGAGAGAGAAGGATTGCAAGCAATTAAAAAAAAAGCATGTAATTGATGATTGAAAGTAAATGTTTGCTTTAATTATAGCAAATTTAATAAACATAATCCTTTACATCGGAGTTGATATCCAAATGTCTTCTTAAACTACCGATATCTGAGGAAGTCTTGTTTTAAATTTCACAAATATGCGGGTTTTTTTTTTGGTATCAATATGTAAATGTCTTTTCAGATTAGAGCTTTTTGAAAAATCCATTTTACAAATTTCACAAACATAAGGTTTTTCGTTGGTATGTATATGCAAATGTGTTCTTAAATTCCTAATTAGTGAAAAGGCCTTTTTACAAATTTCACAAACATATGGTTTTTCATTGGTATGGATTAGCAAATGATTCTTTAGTTACTATTTTGAGAAAACGCCTTGTTGCAGATTTAACAAACATAAGACATTTTGTTGGTATGAATACTCAAATGCTTCTTTAAATTACTACTCACAGAGAATGCCTTATTACAAACTTCACAAACATAAGGCTTCTCTTTCGTATGAATACGCAAATGTGTCCTTAAATTCGAACATAGCGAAAAAGCCTTTTTACAAATTTCACAAACATAAGGCTTTTCGTTGGTGTGCACCCGTATATGTGATCTTAATTCATCATTTTTCGAGAACGCCTTGTTGCAAACTTCACAAACATAAGGCTTTTCGTTTGTATGAATACGCAAATGCAACATTAAAGTACTCCTTTGAGTAAACGCCTTGTTGCAGATTTCACAAACATAAGGCTTCTCATTGGTATGAATACGCAAATGTGTTCTTAAATTACAACTTTGGGAAAAGGTCTTTTTACAAATTTTACAAGCATAAGGCTTTTCGTTGGAATGAACTCGTAAATGCTTCTTTAAAATAATATTTTGAGAGAATGTCTTGTTACAGATTTCACAAATATAAGATTTTTCTTTGTTGTGGATGCGTAAATGTGTTTTTAAATTACCACTCTGTGAGAAAGCCTTGTTGCAGATTTCACATACATAAGGTTGTTCGTTCGAATGAACCCGCAAATGAATTTTTAAACTACTGCTTTGTCCAAAGGTCTTCAGGCAGATTTCGCAAACATGTGATTTTTCTGAAACGTGGATACGAACATGTCTTTTGAAATTAAAATTTCTAGAAAACTCCATATTGCTGAATTTTCTACCATCAAGTTTTTCCTTGTGTGAATAAGAATGTCTTTTCAACTGTTCAATACGAAAGAAATCTATTTTGAGATTTTACCAATTGTATGACTTTGTATGTACAAATATCATTTTTGCAACATTGCAGGAAAAAAACTTTCTTTAATCTTAGCTGGAACTGTACTTTTCATTTACAACTTTTAGTAAAATAAAGCAAATAAATTCTCGATTATAATACGGAACAAAAATTCAGAAATTATTTCACGTGTAAAAGGAAACACAGTCCATATAGAAGCTTTACATTCAATTTTATGATAGCAAGCTTATTTTTTATTTTCTCGCGTCGAAAAATATTCGATGGCTTTGAGGTAGCATTTATGTACACTTAGTCACAAAAGTAAGTATGCACCTCGTGTCTCTAGTAAGATTTTAAAATAAAAACAATATATATATATATATATATATATATATATATATATATATTTAAATGAAAATGGAAAATATAACTTATTGATTGCGAATTACACTTCAAGAAATTTGAAAAATAACTTCAAAAATAACTTTAAAGATCATTTTCTTATCTATCAGTAAAAACTAAATCATAAAGATATGTATGGAATCTCAAATTTTAAAGATTGTAAGTTTTTCAAAAGTCCAGATACAATATATTATGATTATTTTCTATATTATGGATAGTTTTGAAGGCTTTTCTGCAATTTTTTGTTAGACACTAAAAAATTATGTAATTTACTAACAGCCCCACGAAGAAAGGACACAGCTGGAACTGTATTCTTTTACAGCTGGAACTGTAAAAGAATATGCAGCTCTATAATTTTCAAAAGAAGCTCAAAATCCCTCCTTAGTCTCTCGATATTAGCCGGAATGAACTCATATGTGATTACCTTGATAGACAAATTGGGAAACAAGAGATAAAAAAAAAAACAAGAGTTATATCAGAAGAGTACTTTTGGAGGACTCGCAGAAAATACCACCTTCTGTGACCCAAATTGCAGAGAACTTCATGCCATCAAGATTAAAAACAGGGTTAAAAGCCAAAGTCTACCCTAAAAATTTCCAATTTTTTATATTTGTAAAAAAAGTTATTAGAAATTATCTTTTTTCTCTTTCCCTGTTTTTATTACGTTCTTATGTATTTTCCCTGTTCTTATTTTTTGACTTGAATTATATGTTAATTTACTTTTGGAAATTACATGTTTTTATTTTTGTGATATTTTACAAATTCATATAAAATTAAAGTTAGTTTTTTTAAAAAATACATTTAAATTAGAATATAATAGCACTATATATCTCTTATTCTTTGAAAAACTTGAACACTATTACTGTGTAAACTACTTTTTGTGACGCAGTGCATATCCTCGACCACTATGAAAATACATTCAAATACCAGTCAGTAGAACTAAATTACCAACTTGATTTTTTTTAAAAAAAGGCTTTACGAAATCATTGGCAATCGGAAAAAACTTTGAAATGTGTCTCATGAAGAAGTATGAACACCTTCAATGAGAACTTTTAACAGAGTGAATAGTCTAAGCTATATAACGCATGAGGGAAATAATGTAGAAAATAGGAAAGTGCCCTGAATGTTATGTCATGTTAATTGTTGAATGGTTCGATTTAAAGGAAATCAGAGATTATATACTTCTATGTTCGTAATTTCATGAAACACAAAGGGAAATGTTCCTTCGCAGTTTTTCCTAATCAAAGCTAATTTTCCATGAATAATTAAATACAAAATTAGTTTGATAAATTTGTTTTACTTATATGTAGGAATACACAGTTAAATTGGAGGCAGAAATCAAAAGAAAAGCGTAAAGTCTTCGTAATGTTATTTTATGTAAGACATTGTAAATGTATTCTAGAGATCTTAATCACATAATTCTATTTTTGGTAAGTATTGTTTTTAAAAAATATTTTTTTTGTTTGTTTTAGATTGAATTTATTCTAACTTCACGAGAACTTTTTGTTTAACAATGTTCAAAATTATTTTCAATTACTATACTTCGATTTGATTATTTACCAGAAATACTTTTTTAATTTTTTAATATTGATATATCTGTTTCTATGTTTGAAGGAAATATCGTCAAATGTTAGTACAAAGTTATTTAAGATGCACCTTGAATTGCACTTTCGGAAGTGATGTACATCTTAATCGATTGTAAAAAATCCTGATTTTCAGACAATACCTAATAGGTTGCTAATGCACATTTTTAAATCAATAAAAAGTACATAGAAAAGATTGTAGAAGATATTGAAGAAATTATGATATATATAGGTACAAAATCCTATATTAAATATTTTTCTACCTTACATAAAGAAAAAAATTATTCGCGACATTTAATTTTAAAATACTCATTTTTCACTTTTTTTTCTCGTCTGAATATATTAAATTGAAACCCTTAAAATTTTAAGCATTTAAATTTATCTTATAGTAATTTAAAATGTTTGTATTATTCCAAGAATGATTTGAGATTATGATTGCCTAGATGAGAGAAAGTTGAAAGATACTTGATGTCCTGTGAATATATACACTTGCTTTAAATATTAATCTTTAACTGGGGTGAGTTTAAATATGATCATAAAACCTAAAATAATTTATTGAAGTTTTCTATAATCTTTGATATTCCTTTCATATGATAAGAAACAAATTCCTTTCATATGATAAAAAACAAATTCATTTTATATGATAAAAAACAAATTCCTTTCATACTGCATAGAAGAACTATACTTAAATGATCACGGACTCTAGTTGATCATTTGCATTTGATTGATCAATTCCTTGATTAATGGATTGATTTATTCGTGTTACGTGGGATATAAAACAACACAGTATATATTATCCCCTTTCGAATAATTCATTGATTTTAAAAGTTATTGGGTAACAAATGCCATTGTCCCTTTTTTAATACATACAACAAATGCTTTTTCAATACTAATAGATTAGTTTTTGTAAAGCTCATACAACAAAAAAACTTCGAAATAAAGCTACCCAAATATTTATATTCTGTGAAAAATGTATTTGAATACTAGTTGGAAAAATATTAATTTTGTCAAATGTGAGAAAAGAGGAATTTAGAGATGGGAATGAACGAATTAATATCGATATTGATTTCATTTTCTTCTTTTGAACCGTCTATCAGAATTTTTTTCAGATAATTTTCCTTTAATTCCTTTTGCCGATTTTCTTTTGCCATGAATGAGTCATGTCGATGATAAAATTTGGTATGGTGTGTTTAGCTTTTTTTTCTTCGGGTTAGTAAAATTAATTTAGTGAGCTAAATTCTATGTAATTCTAATTTTTCAAGAACTCTAATTCCGGTGTAAGTGTTCTATTTTTAAACAATCAATTCGTCTGAATCCCTCCTATACTGTATATCATCATCAAAATAAGATTTAATATGTTCACCTGAAAAACATGTATGTAAACTTGGTTTTGTAGCGAATAAATCTAAAGAATAAATGATTTAATCCTTTGGAGTTAAAGAACTTTTGGAAGAAGAAATTTATACTTAAGTTAAAAAAATTCTCTCCCATCCCTCGGTTTATAGTTATTAATATCTCTCTCATCTTGGGATGTTATAGTGCTTTTATCTAACTCGCGAAATTTATTTTGAGTTATAATAATGTGGGCAAACTAATGACTTGAATTCTGAGTTTTGCTGTAATCCATTTTATTGGTTTCATTAATTCATTATTATTATTTTCTGATTCTTTCCCCTATGTGTTTTTAGTACAATTGGTGGAATAAAGTTGTTTGAGCAACCTTATAATTTATTGAGGCAGATAGAGCCGAAAATAACTCACCTGTATTGTAAATTATATTTGAATGTTGAGAGAAGTTCATTATTTCTATAAGAAATGGATTATTTTAATTTGTCGATAGTATTTTTGGTACCACGCTTCATATACATAGGAAATTTCTTCAATTTTCGGCAGTTTTCGAGGAATTCCTTTTTTCCGCGGTAGTCTAGTGGTCATGTTTGCGGACTTGAGGCCTGCGGTTTTCGTCGAAGCGTGGTTTCGAGCCTCGATTCCACTGAAAACACGCCATGTAGCCGGGGTTAATTCATGATAAATCTGTTGGGTCTCAAAAACTTCCGTGAAAATTAAGAACACGTTAAAATTAAGAGTGTTGGGGGCTGGCTCAGATGTCGTCCTCGTCTTATGACCGAGGCTTAAAATTATGACTTCCATCACCAATAGCCCTCGTGTTGCTCATAGTGTGAGGTTAATTAAACGAAACCAATCGAGAATTTTTTCGTCAGCAGTAGGCAAGCTATTGATTGAATTATTTTCTATTATGTTATTATTAGATGCGTTGAAATCGGATCTCGTGTCCGTCAATTTGAGTGCGTAGGAAAATATGTTATTACTCTCGACAAGAGCTCTGAAAATGCTACTTGGGAAGAAACCTCCAACAAATATTAATTTTGGTGTAATATTCCTCCCGACTGCGATGTTTGCCAAAATAAACCTTTCAAAAATCAGCCTCTTAGAAATGAGTTCATTTATCTTCCGAAAAATGCAATTCTCCAAAATCATACTTAGATTTGAAAACATCAATCATTTCTAGCGTTGTTTCAGTCCAATCGTAGAGTTCGAGTCCCGATGCCACTAAATAGAAAATTTTACCTCGATTCCTTAGTTTATCTAGGTTCTTTCGTGAAGTATTGTTAGCTTTCGGGCTTAAATTAAATTATCAGTAAATCTTTGTATTTAATTAAATGCCACTTGTCACTCCTGATTTCGTTCAGAAGTGATTTGTGGAAAATAGTTTAAACTTTTTATTTTCTGATGTGTGTGTGTTAAAATAATCAAATACGATCGTGAATTAAAATTGCGAGTATGTTTACTAGTCGGCAAATATTTAGTCTACTAACAAGTCATCCAATGTAATTTTCAATAGATCTAAAATCAATCTTTCCTACAAATCGATCGATTTTAGTTTCATGATCCATTACAGAAATATTATTAGTAATTAAATGAATATTTTTAAGAAAGCAATAACGGCAATTATAAATTATTGGAAAAAATAGAATATTCTTAATATAAAGTAAAATATGTACAAGTAAAATTAATTACTGTTTTCTTCATGGTTTTCAGTGCGAAGAAATGAAATATAAATATATTTGTGCTTATTTATATGTCTTTTTTAATATAGCGCCACGCCTGAGATCTACAAAAAGCTTTTGGTGGTAGACCTTACAAATTTAAATCATCTTTAAATGAAAAGTAAGATATCTGTGGTATTGCATTACATTTCTGTCGTTTCATTTCAGGGTATACGAAGATTTTGTGACTCAGTTTCAATTAAGAAAAGGGAATAACAATACTTCCTGAGACGGGCTTCAGTGGTGCTCGAATTCGATGCAATGATTCTAGTCGTATAT
This sequence comes from Nephila pilipes, assembly GCA_019974015.1. Lineage (NCBI taxonomy): Eukaryota > Metazoa > Arthropoda > Arachnida > Araneae > Nephilidae > Nephila > Nephila pilipes. The sequence goes on from BMAW01005161.1 coordinate 15,374, forward strand.
CACCTGCCATAATGCTGATTAAGTTACTTATTTAATTACCCTAGTGATATCAATTTTTTGAAATAAATGAGGAAAACTTGACCTCTTTATACTCTAAATTTATAGCATTAGAGTAGTACCTGTATTTCAAACGACTTTATTAACGATAGAGGCATTGTA
>BMAW01005164.1:0-27555 GCA_019974015.1 Nephila pilipes
CATTAATACAGAGTTTTTGAAGCATCCATGTTTTATATTCGTGAATTCTTAATTTTATGTAATTAAGTATTACACTGTTATTCAATTTAGACTTTGCATTCGAATATAATTCGTGTTTACTAACAAATGCTCTTATAGCTCATGAATGATATTAGTTTTTACTAAGAAAATCATCCCTTGTAATCTCTGAAGGAATTAGTTTATAACACTCAAACATTAAAAATTGATTTTGCTCAACATTAAAAATTAAAATTCTATTTTATGCATGCTCAAACATTAAAAATTTTATTTTATAACTTAATATTATCTGATTAAATGTCTTGAATAGCTTCTAATGAATTTCTGTCTGAGAAAAATTATTTTGCTTTTAAGATTTTCATGATAAATTGCATTTAAAGTTGCTTTATATATAAGTGTTTGTAAGAGTATACAAAACTCATATCTGCATTCTTGAATCTTTATCATACACACGTGGGATACTTCCCCTCCATCCCGGAAGATCTCCGAGATTTGGAGGATTCATTGAGAGGGCAGTAGCAGGAATGAAGAAATCGGATGGGCCTTATGTGAGTGATTGTATTTTGAATGGTGCAAGAGCCAGATGTAACAGTGCTGTGGAAAACAGCTATGATCGTGCTTTAAAATAGAAAAAAAGCTAAAAATTGGTTGACAAAAGTGAGGGTCAAAAATAGAGAAGGATTTCTAGGTTATCCTGAGGAGGCATCACCTGTGTTTACAAAAGACAGTAAATCCAATGGGAAAAAGATCACTTGGGTGCCTTAGGGTCATGTTGCCCGGACCTACCAAAAGAAGGCACACCCCTGAGCTACTCTGATATGATCTCCAGTGGTAGGGTGTCCGGCTATACTCCCAAACATTAGGTATACATTTCAGTCGTATCTTACGACATGTATGAGCTACAGTAGAACTATTCTTTCACATTCAGTCGCCAAACGGGTAATGTCTCATGCGGTTAGTTAGCCTCAACCGTTTTTCTGTAGTTGACAGACTCAAGGTCAACGAGAACAAAAAGAACAGTAAGAGGCTCTCGTTTCTCCGTTTTCGATTTTGATTTTGAGGCACTATAAGTGTTTCAATTACCTTCCCGACAATAGCCATCACTAAGTGGGACAGAAGAACATTAGGATTTCGTTACTGAAGCATATTATGAGAGCAACTGGTCTGTTATAGCGACGCAGAGAGCGTTCCGTAAACACTTCGCATTCAGTCGGAAGGCATCTGAACCAGATCGAAAAATGATTTTGCTATGCATTTCTACCCTTCGGGTAAATAGATCCACACAGAGAAGAAAATCACCTGGCAGACCTAGGATCATTAGAACTTCAAGAAATGTGGAAATTGTTAGCGCATCTATTCAGGAAATCGCCAAAGCGTTCCTGTTATAAGCATGACAAGAAATCAGAGGTATTGTAGGAGTTTTAGGAGGATTCTGCATCTTATTTAAAACTGCATTCTTACAAGATTATGCTGATATAAGAATTAAGTGAGAGAGATTTTGACTATCGTAATGCCATAATTGTGGAATTTTTTTTTAACATGGAAGGGAACCTTTTGAAAATCGATGGCATTCCTTCTCAGGTAACACTAAAAGTAAAGAACTACCAGGAACGTCTTTTGCAATATAATAACTACGACGGACACTATATTTGTGTGTCATGTACATTTTTAAAACTCATAAATAAAACTGCATCTTATTTAATTTTCAGATGTATCCATCTTCTTCTAGATACATTTTTTTCATGGCTTATATCTGCTCAAAATGTGGGAGATTTTATAAGAAATGAACAGAAAGTTTTTAAATAGTTTGGATTGAATGCTTTAAATTATAATTCAGCATTTTCTTTTAACTTTTAATTATCATGTTCAGGTCAACATTTTAAACGACATAACATAAATTCGAGAAATGCCGTTCATCCCAAGCGTACGCCATTTTTTCAAAAGCTATTTTTAAATTCGAAAAATTGTTTTATCATTGTGGGACTTGGCTCTCGTCATACAAAGAGTGAGCATTGTCTAACTAGAAAATTAAAATTATTCATACATATGGGTATTGCCTTATCTCACTGCTTAATATGAAACGAATATTAAAACAATAATTTTCAAATACCAAGCGGCAATGATAGCCTAGTGGTCCTGGTTGAGGACTCCAAGCTGGAGTTTTGTTCAAGTCGTGGTTTCGAACTTTGACGCCACTAAAGGCCTGCACCATGTAGCCGGAACTGATGCACGTTAAATCCGATGAGGTCCTAAGTCCTATCATTCGCTTGATTGGGGAAGTTAGGAGTGGATCGAGCCAGCTCAGGTGTCGTCCTCATCACTTGAATGAGATTCAAAATTACGATGTCCGTTGCCAATAGGCCTCGTGTTGCTTCTACTGCGACGTCAATAGAACCAATCCAATCCAAATATCATTAACTAAATTTCTTGGTAATCTCTATAAATTTATAGTTTTATTCTACTTATGAATCTCTCTACTCATTTTGTCTGTCTGAAGAATGTTTTACATGAATTCGTTTTTGTCCTCAAACATTGTTTTCATTAACAATAATTGAGATATGCTATTCTTATCTTTCAAAATTTATAAGTGTATAAAACCTGAAATTTACTGCTCTTCATATTTTTGATATAGTTTCATAAAATCTGTCTTATTCATTTGCGTTAATATCCACTTTTATACGGTAGAATATTTGATGCATATATTACAATCGAATGATAAAAGGCGGCTGTATTTTTTTCATCTAGTTTCGATTTCTATTCAATTCATACATTCAATCAAAATAGTGTTTTAATACCTAGAAGTATTATTCTGTCGTAACTTCATTCGATAATTAAACAAATGCTTCGCAGTACAAAGCATCTATATCGATATCTTATTGTGTTTGTGAAGGCACACCATTCCTGTTTGCCTCTTGTGCCATAGCTAAACTCAATATTTTAACACTAAAAGTCAATAAGTTGATCAATAAACACAATAAACACAGTATTAACACAGTAAACGTTAGAACAATAAACACAGTATTTATTAGTTGCTTGCTAATATAACGACAATTATAAATGCTCTCCCGGACAAGGCCTTAACTCGATCTACCAATAATAAAATAACTGACTCTTACCACTAAGGCTATCTTAACTTCTAGCATACATTAACTAGCCGATAACTTGTAACAATTCTTGGCTCCGACTCTGGAACAATTGCTGAACACTAGAATCACTCAACCTCTCGAACCACTCAACCTCTCGAACCACTCAACCTTAACCTCAACCTCTCTATCGCGACTCTCAGTCTTAGTTTATATATTTCCTAAATCTCCCGCTTCACTTCATTTCTACCTGCTTTCGTTTTACATATTCACGTTTCATTTTTGGTGGGGCAAAGGTTGTTTAGCAAAAGCAATCAATCTTAACTAATTAAAAGTCCCCAAGGTTAGTGAAGAGAAAACCACGAATACCCCATCGTCACATGTTTTTTTATCAGTAAATATAATGCTAAGGATTTAAAAATTACTTTACAGTAAATTCTGTGTATCCGAACGTACGGAAATATCGAACATCAATATAGTTATACAGGGAAACTAAATTTAAATCACTCTAGATAATAAATTAAGCGGCTAAAACACATGATTAATGAGTTTATGCACATTCTGAGACTAAATGGAAGACATAAATATCCACCAATTTGTTTTGTCATTTTACCAATTAATTCTCGCCTGTTCCTAAATCAAGAAACTTAATTCTATTCAAATAATTTGTCAATTAAAATTCCCGAAATGCTATATAGCGTCTCTTACCAAATCAGTACTCACCGTATCTGACTTTCCTCTATCCCATCAAATTCCAAGATTACTCATGTGGTCAAGGTCTCGAATTTTCGTACGCCGTTGTTCCGGCGTGAAAGTTTCTAATGTAGAAAATTCGAAATCTGAATTTAATAAAATAATACTGACTTACTTTAATAATACTTCTTACTTTAATAATACTTCTTACTTTAATAATACTTCTTACTTTAATAATACTTCTTAATAAAATAATACTTCTTAGTTTGGAAAACTTTTTCAGCTCACCTCTGTGAAAACATATAACAGAATTATATATTTTAATCAATTTCAAGGATCATCCTAGAAGGAAGTATACACGAATGGATCCAGAAATGAAGACTGGATTTGCCATGTCCGTTTTTCTCTGGGAAATCCTTTATAAAACTTATACCTTCAGCTTACAGCTAAATAACACCGAGTCTCAAGCATAGACATCTGCAATCAGATTCTCCACCAAGCCAACACTATTGCTGAGAGATAATTTGTTGCGTCAATTTTGTTGTGTAAAAGCTCTAACAATAGATCTACGTTTCTTAATTCTATCTCAAGGGTGGTGACCGGATGTGAAAGAACAAAATAACTGCTTGATTACACATATTGACAAAATAGAGATAAAATTATTAAATTTTACATAATGATGCACGATAGCAAAAACATGAATGTTATGACTGACACAATTTTTTCTATGTATTGCTCGATGTGTACGACGTTACACCATAATTGATGAACGTCTTGAAGAGAATTAAATAAATAACTGTTATTACAGAGAATTACAAGTATTGCATTTCTCCTCTCCATTTCAAAATCAGATATTTAGAGTACTTATTGCACATTTTTATAAGCTCGAGTGTTTATTGCACATTTACCAAAATTCATCAGAAAACACAAATTTGTATAAGAACCAACAACAAAAAAGAAAAAAATATAAAAACAATTTAAAGATGAGCTGAGATTTCTTTGGTAAATATACATGCTGGGGATCTATATAACGATAGCAATATGACACGGATAAATTTCGACGATTCTATGGCTACAGATTAAATTATTGTGCTTACTGAAAAAATTCATTTGAAGTCGCATTCCTACTAATTTCTTCTAGCAAGCGGGTTTTCCTTAGAAAATTCAGATCAGTTTCCCGAAAAGCCGCTGAGGTTTATGTCAAGCTCTAAGGGTTATATCACAGGCCACCAAATATACATAAAGTGTTGATCTATGGTGAGAAAATAATGAAAGTTTTTTCCCTTTCAATTGGAAAATTCTCAGAAATAGTTCAAGGAGCTCTGAACAAAGTGTTTATCCAATACAGGGAGTTCAGACACAGAAGAATATTGGAAAATCTACTAATGAGGATATTATAAAGAATCACTTAGTCAACTCTGGTTCCAGGATTTCAGGACTGAGACCCCAGTGTTTTTTTCAAATGACCAAAATGTTGTTCCAATAACTAAACAATTGCTTCTTGTAGTTGAATGAAAAATGAGTTTATGGCGGATTTTTTAGTCATTGCGGGAAAATGTCACGAATTAGTGCAACAAGAAATTTTAATGGATTTTTTTGAAGACTTGAATCCCTAGAAGAATCGAACCATATGATGGAAGTTAACTAAAAGTACCTTATTTTATGAATTTCAATGTTTAATATTATAATTGTGTTGTTTTGAGTAGGGTTTAAGGTAATGGGTCGTTTCCGAATTTCTCTTTCCTAACTTCGGGGACTTTAACGTAATTTGAATTGCATAAAATTACAATCTATTGCCAAGCAAAATGAAATGTGATTAGGTAAATTAGATAAAAATAGATGTGAAGTGAATTGAATTAGAAGGAGTGATTTATAAATAAAATAGAATTCAAAAGGAAAATAAAGAGATATTGAAAGTAATGCAGGCTGATAAATATTCGTAAGTTATATTAAAGAATCACAGTCAAGCTTTAGGATTGAAACAAATCTAAAAGAAAATATTAAGAGAAGAAACAGTTGCTTACGAGTAGTGGTTAATCAGAACGAGGGAATTGGTAAGCTAAGACTTTATTATTTGATCCTAATTCAGAATGATGAATTGAGATTCGATAGAGAGCGAATTCAATTCTTCAATGATTATCAATAAAGTATTTTATCTTGCTTTTACGTACCTTCAATTGGGGTCTGATAATTAGAAACTGTGCTTAGGAAGAGACAGTAGAATTAAATCATGAATAAAGGCATTACAAGTTTAATTATTGTGTCATTTTTAATATTGTGCTTTATATATTTTAGTTTATATTAACACACAAAAAATTTTATGTTTTGTTTTTTAATATTTTTATATTTCAACGAATTTAATATTTTACTACCTGGTACTTACGATTTTGTTCGCATTGAATTGTTTCTTATCTTTTAGTTTCTGAGAGTGCATTTAAAGTTAAAATTATGACATCAATTTTTAGTTTTGATTATGATATTTTTGGTGAAGCTATAGATTTGAAAATACCTTCTTATCCCATATCTGTCCTATAAAATCAACCTGTTTAATAAAATTCAACTCTCTATGTTAAGCTATAGAAGGTGGATTGTAATGAGTGAGTGACGAATTTAAATTTTAGTATAGATATTATTTAAATTTAATCGAATTCAACCATAGGAAAATTTTGCATCGCCTACCAAAAAAAACGGAAGAAAAATTACTGAAAAAATATAAAAATGTGTAAATGCTCTCAAATGGTTATATTTTGTCAACATAACGAGTGCGAGTTTTGAGACCCTTATTTATGTGAGATTCATGGGTGTTATTTCGTGTATGAAACTAAATGAAATCAAATTGATTTCTTAATAATTCTACCTATAGTTTCACTTTGCTCCTATCATCATATGAATATCACTATTCAATTCAGCAAAAAAAAAAAAAAAATCGAATAACGTCCTCATTAAAATTGTTATGTAGGAAGTGTTAACGATTGAGAATAACCTTGTCCAGTAAGTAATCATAAATCACTCATTTCGTCCCATTATGCGTTTTTGGATAAGCCCAAGAAATGAGAGAGTGGTTGTGTTTCCATCACTCCAGTAGAAAAGCATGTGTACCAAGTGTTTTTACTCCTTCTAGAGATGACAGTCTTAAAAAACATGAGATTTCGCACTAATACTTTAATGTACAAGAATCAAAAGTGTTTAGTTACTGTGCGAAGCGCCCGGCTTTGGTTGTTTAATAACACAGACTATTCGTGTTATAATACTACATATTTTTCCAAGTGAAAAATTTTTCTTCCTGTTTTCTATTTAAAAGAAGAATACTTATGAAGTCGATAAAATAAACCGAGAGCTTCTGTTTACAATTCTTATTTTAATATACTTAAAACTTGATTGATTTCTCTTATTTAAAAAGGCAAACATATTTTCTTATATAAAAATATTGCAGTGCAGACTTCTTCCTAATACACCAATTTAAGGAATTTAAACAAAACTTTTGAAAGGCAATGGAAAAAAATTGGCTTCATTAGTTATTGCTTCTAATTAACTTGCATTAATACATAATTTTCTTTTATTGCTAAGTATTTCAACTTCTTTGTATTAAACCACGCCAATACAGTATCAAATATTGGCTTATAGCCTAGATTTATAAAAAGAAAAGGCTTACAAATATAGCCGTGCAGTGTCCTAGTTTAAAAAGTAACTGTATAAAACCAGTTCATTATATAATGGATAGCAAATTTTACATTAAAATGAAAGCCAACCTGTAGCAAAAAAGGGGGAAAAACTTTTTTTGTGAAATAATTGTTGTCTTAATATACTTTTAAGTTATTGCGTTAGAAAAGTTTTAAAAAATTATTTCATAAATGGAATGGCATGTATGGAATGGCAAATTATCAGCTTCAGTTGAATTTATCTGTTAATTGTTTATTTCATTGAAATATATTAATCATACTATAGTAATATTCGTCTTATATAATTTTTACAGCTTTAATATGATTCATTCTTTACAAACTAGATGTCGTTTAAGATGTCGTCTAGATGTCCCACCCCAGAAAAAATAAAATAAACATAAGCTAATATCCAACCAATATTTCTAAAATAGACAATAATAGCAAATATTCTTATTATTTTACATTTTAAATTTGTATGTTTTTTTCCATTTTTTTTAAATGTTTTAAATTGCATGTTTACATTATATAATCATGAAATAAAATCTATTTTCTCAGAGTATCAATAAAAGTTCAATTTCATCTGGCCTTTTCCTCTAAAATATCGTGTAAATCAAAATACCTTAACAGAGTTGAAAATTTAATATAAAATTAACTGCTTGGCTTGCTAGGGTACAGTTTTAACCAAACTACTTCCTATGTAGAAAAGTTTTGTTTGTAAAAATAAAAAAGTTACTTCTAATTTTGCTCATACTTGACGCTGTGTCGTATAAACTACAAAAACAAAAAAACTGACTATTGAAATTCCAACGCATATGTTTGTTTAAATAGGTATAGAGCTTTTGTGCAGATACCCTTCATCAATATGTATAACCACAACTGCAGTATTTGAATACGTATCTACATAAATTTATTTTGTTGTAGTCTCGGCAAAAGAGAAAGGGGTGATGATACGATACCCCACATTAAGCTGCATGAAACGTTGATTTTCCGGCTATCACAGATAGTTTACTAACTTAATACAAGTTTTCTGTCCCCATACTCTCGTGTCGTGCTTAACGTTTCCAGATGCACGAAAAATTGTTTCTCAAATAAAAGTAATGAATATATAGCAAGGAATAGGCATTAGTATCTATACGCTCGAGCTACTTGATGGCAAAATTCAAACAATGCAGTATGTCAGCAACGTGTCAAAACTACAATAATAGTACTTTGTATGCTTGAAAATTCAGTCTTTCATGTTGAACTCGACATAGGGTCGTACACGGAATGTTAAAATTGTTGCAATGCATTTCTCGGTGATAGTCTACGATTAGAAGCAAATGTTTGTCACATTCGTACAGCATTTGTTTGGGATATACTTTGACTCTCTCACTTTTTAAATAATCCAAAAAAATTATAGTTTCTAAAAAATTGAGATACCATTCTAAAATGCTATTTCCAGACCAAAGTTTTTTTGTTTTGAAAAAGGAACTTCTTTTAATTTACACAAACAAAAGTTTTCATTGTGGGAAGCATTTTGGTCCAAACCACACTCTCGTAAGCAATTACATTGATTTCATATCACATATATTTTCGGGGTTTTACGAATAAATCACAACCATCATTATCATATTGGCCAAAATAACAAGAAAGCTAAATGACGAACATAATTAACAACCGCATTAGACAAAATTATTAACTGTAACCAAATTAGTTCTTTTCGTTCCGTTCAACACAATAGAATCGTATAAAAACAGACTTTTGCAATAAACTATTAAATGGTTAAGACATCGTAAATTGCTTCATTATATAAAGTTTTATCTAATCAGAGAAGCACATAAAATTTCTTTTGTGTCCCAATAGCATTATAAATTAGATAAGACAATCGAATGCCCTGAAATACCTTTGTCTAGACAGTGTTAATCTAAATTATATTTGGATTGATTTCGTCCTATTTGATGTAATCTGTTATAATAAATGTTGAGCATAAAACGACATAATGTTGTAATAGTTATGGATTATTGAAGTAATATATATATATATTGCAGCAATTATTATAAACATTAAATTCCTGATCCTTAATCAGACTGTAAATTTTAAATTTTAACGAAGAAATGAAACTATTGCGGGATATATGACATAATTAAAAATGACATTGTTAGTTTGAGAAATTCATAAATGTAATTTAATTAACAAGAAACATATAACACTCTCAAGTGTTTCATATTTATTTACAGTAAATATGAACGTTTATGAAACAAGTTCACTATTTTTTATTTACAGTTTAATAACAATGTTGAAATCTACTTAATCTTGACGTCTATATTTACTTCCTTTATCAAAATTGAATTTTAAATAGCAAACAAAACTTCTCATCTGCAGGGACATACTAAAAATATTAAATGAATTAGACATGAAAAACTTGCAACATACTAAACATTGTACTAACTAAGTTTTCTTAAGAACACTGATAACATTATAATTGCATTACAATTTCTTTATTTTGTTTTATTTTACTCAAACAAAAAATAAATATTTAAATTATTATGCTTAAATTGCTTATTCATTATAATTGCTGGAGTTCGTCTTATATTAGGTAAACCGGAAAGTACTATTTGTTAATGAAGTTAAAGAAATAAATTTTTCATACATTTTATAATATATATTGCGTAATATAATTTATTTCGTTACTTGGATTGATCTACAAATATCCTACACGGATACTTCACGAATTAAGTGAGCAAACTTTGACTAATCGAGTGTCATCATACACACATCTACACATCTCTCATTATTTGGAACACGAGCGAATCATTCTTGGACCGGATGATAGCTGGTAATCAAAAGTGGATTACTTACGAAAATATCGTAAGGAAGCAGCATACAAGGAGCCAGAACAACCCGCCCCCTCAATCTATACACCGAGATTGATCCTGAATAGGAGAACATAGTGTATACGGCGAGACTTGCAAGAAACAATATGTTAAGAGCATTTAATACCTGACGAAAAAACCAATTCGTAGAGGTACTGTAAACAAATGGTTGACTTAAACAAAGCACTCAAAGAGACGAGGCTTGCGATGTTCTATAAGAAATGCATCATACGGTATCATGATAGTGTAAGACTACTTGCTGCTTTGGTGATTTGCCAGAAAATCGCAGAGCTAGACTGGAAAATTCTGTTGTATCCGCCACACTTCCCTGACTTATAATGCTTTGATTATCAGCTGTTTCTCTATCTACAAATGGTTTTGAAGGGGGGAATTCAAAACCGAAGCATACATCTACTTAACACTACTTAAGTTCTTAGCCTCTAAAGACAAGGCATTTATCAAAAATTGCATTTACAAACTACCATCACTTTGGCAAAAGATCATAAGTATCAGCGGAAAATATATTGTACAACAAATGTTATTAAATGAATGAAAAATTTATTATTTGCTTTCTCTTCACAAACGGCAAATATACACTCAAGAGCCAAAACATTATAACCACCTGTCAATAATGAGTTGGCCCACCTTTGGAGAGCAACACAGCTTCAACCCGCCTTGGCATGGATGCCACAAGTCCTTGGTAGATGACCGGAGACAGATTGTACCAAATGTTTAAGCAACGGTCACGCAAATCCAAGATATTGCGAATTGGTGGTCTTTGAAGTCTGAGCTACCTTCCCATGACATCTCAAATGTGTTCTATCGGATTGATATCCGGTGAGTTAGGCGGCCAGGACATTAACTGAAATTCAGCATCATGTTCCTGGAACCACTCCAACGCAATTTTAGCCTTGTGACACGGGGCGTTGTCGTGTTGGAACATTCCATTTTCAGCTGGTAAAACAGAAGCCATGTAAAGGTGCAACTGGTCCGCAATGATGTTCAGATACCCTGTAGCATTCATGGTCTGCTCTACCATAACCACGGGTTCCAGAGATGCTCAAGAGAACGTCCCCCAAAGCGTAATACCACCGCCACCGGCCTGTGTATGACCTACTGTACATTGATGGAGCAAATGTTCGCCTGGAAGACGGCGTATCCTGACACGGCCATCGGCGTGATGAATGACAAATTGTGATTCATCTGACCAGGCAACTCTTTCCCACTGATTCATGGACCAATCGCGATGTTCCCGGGCCCAACCCACGCGCAGTTGGTGATGACGCTTGGTCAGCAAAGGCACACGAGTGGGACGTTTGCTGCGTAGCCCCATATCCAACAGTGTCCGCTGAACAGTGTGCTCCGATACTGTTCTACTTGGCCTGCATTCTATTGGGCTGTAAGATGAGCCACTTTCTGGCTCCGGTTTTGCTTCATCATGCGAGACAGTCTTCGACGACCTTTTTCTTTGATAGCGTGTGGACGTCCAACACCATGTCGTCAACTGCTGGTTTCACCGTAATTCATCCATTTTGCATAAGTACTGACAACTGTAGATCGCAAACAACCCATGAATCATGCAGTTTCGGAAATACTTGTTCCGAGCCTTCGAGCCATTACAATCTGCCCTCTATCAAAGTCGCTTAGATCCGCAGCCTTTCATATCACACACAAAAGTAAGTGAAAGAATGATTTTTCAGACTCTCCAGCAGCAGTTAAATACCACTTCCACCTGATCACGTGCCTTCCACGTCCTCCAGGCGAGTTCATTGCAAAATGTAGGGGTGGGCATAATGTTTTGGCTCTTGAATGTATATATAATTTTTTCTACATATAGAACATAATTTAAAAACAAACTAAAATTTATTAAATCGGGCTTGCCTATGTGTGAATTATTTTAATTTTTTTAATAAAAATAGATCCAACAATTTAAGACTAAATGGTGAACTTTTGCGTGATAAAACCAAATATGAAACATAAATGTAGAAAAATAAATCTGGGAGTAATTTTTTTATAAAAAAAAATATATATATATAATTACAGTGGCATAAGAAATGCCTTGTCTTCTCGAATTTCTTAAATTGTATTTTAAAAAAGCTATAAATTTGCCATAATAAAAAGTTTTGCATGTAGGTAGTTTTATTTTGAAATGACAGGGAACATTCTTTCTTTTTACTCAAACGTTATTGACAAGCAATAAGTACAACAGAATGGATAACATTTAAGTGTTAGTTTGTGACGTTGGGCTAATCGCGGTTTTCTCTTCACTAGCCTTGGGGTCTTTTAATTAAGATTGATTGCTATAAGTAAACAATCTTTTCCCAACCCAAAATGAAACGTGAATATTTAAATTAGAGGCAGGTAGAAATAAACTGAAGTGGAATAGATATGAAGTATATCAGCTAAGCTTGAGACACACGAAAGAATTGATTGACTCCAACGTTTAACAGTTGTTCTAAGGTCGAAGACGGGGTCAAGAACTGCTACAAATTATCGACAGCATAGTGAAGTCTAGAAGTTGAGACAGCCTCAACTTCACTGTATTGGTAAGACTCCGTTAATTTGATATTAGTGGAACAAGTGAATATACTTAAGGCGATATTTTGGGAGAGTCGGTATACATTTGTTCGTTATAGTAGCAAGTTGTCAAATAAATATAGTGTGAGAAACCTGTCTAACGTAATCTTAATTGACTTATTGATTCTTAGTGTTAGTATATTGAGTTTAGTTACGGCACAAGAGGCGAATAGGAATAATATGTTCGTTTAATAATACTTGATGGATATTAAATACTAATTTTGATTTCAAATTTGTTTGGATAAACATCTGCGTGATTTAACTCGATCTATTCAAAAGTATTTTACGAACGAGAATTTCAATAGAATGAAATTCTCTTACTTTCGATAGTAATATTTTATAAAGTATTTATGCATAACTTAATCAAAATGTATCTTCTATATACTACAATACAGAGTTTCTGTAGTGTTTATACATTCGTCCTCTAGGAAAAGGTCGAAAAGTTAAGTTTTGTATTCGATTACATGTTTACTTCTCAAATAATGATGATATGGAACTTGTAGTTACGGGGAATGCTGTTTAAGAAATATAAATAAAAGTAACAGATACATTGGAAAATCACAATGAATCAATGACTTGTAACAGAAATCAGTCTTTCACAACCAACAGCAAATTTAAGTAGATTTTCACTATTTCTTTCTTACTCAGTATCTTTGTCTTTTTATAGAATAGGAATATGTTGCAACTATGTGTATTGATACTAATCATCCTATTTGTGTGGGGGTATATAAAACCAAGATATCTGGATAAAATTTATTCTGTATATCAATTGACCCTTAATGCTCTAAATTACTTTTCATTTGTTTGGTTTCACTCGCAATGTAGAGAAAAGTAACACGTAAGGTAGAGAAAATAGAGTTCAATCTGCTTTCTGCAATTAATGGTCTTCCAAAGGTCAAGAAAAGGTATGAGAACTGTCTTACTTTATGTAAAAATGTCTTAAAATTAATAAATAAAAATTTCGTTTCTATTTCGATTACTTTTAGGAATAATTAAAATTTTATGACTATTTTAATAATACCTAAGACATTACGTTTACTTTGGGTTACTTCTATAAACGGCACATTCTGAAACAAAGCAAATCAGCATTAATAGCTGCAACTTACAAGGATCAATAAATACACAGAATAAATCTTATCCTGAGATACCACGGTTATTTCTTTGTAATATTTAAATCTATATGGTACCCCTCACCTTTCGATTGTAAGCAATTTTAAATAGTTTCAAAATATCGGTCATTAAAAGTTTTATTAAAAGTTTTAATTAATATTTTCGAAGCAAGGGTCATTTGGTATGAAGATGTACAATAATCGAAGCTTTCACGAGCTCTGAATTTCCTCCAGGCCTTCCGCTGCAGAGTGTCATTTAGCTAAACCTATTGGTATTTTATCGATGATACTTTAAAGTATCTTAGGAAATGAATAGACCTTAACTAATGAGGAAGGAGATTTTAAGGCAGTTTCAAATGGACACTTGCTTAATTTTCATTCGTATGACTTATTCGAAATTTCCTCAGCTTGAATCAAAATTCGCTTCATGACTGCACAAATGTTCCAGAATTTTACTTATTGACTGTCATGATATTACTAATGATGTTATGTAAGAACCAATGTTTCAGTAGTGTAAAGGAAATTTTGAGATAGTGTAAAGAAAGTCAAAAAGTGAAATTTAAGTCATTTTCAATACTTTACATTATTTATAATGTACCCTCCCCTATACAGCGTATCGTGTACGATTTTTATGGATTTTTAATTCTTAATTGTAAAATAGAAATTATAGATCTTAAATATTAATTCATTTTAAGTATACCAAAACGCCAATTGAAACTTGTTTCTTTTTTAAATTACGGGTGTTTAATATATTAGTGTAGAAGAATTTTCAAACATGTGAATAAAAAATCGAAACTAAGAGACTACTTTTAATTTTTCTTCAAAAATTACTCTTAAATTACTTTAAATTATTATTCCATTCTAAATTATTCTACTTACTCTAAAATATTATTTTACATACTTTTATTCACGAATTAATTTGAATTTGTTTTGTTTTCATTCATGAATGATTATTTTCATTTTACTTGCTTTTTTCAAAAAGTGAAATAGTCACACATAGATTTTTTGCCATAAGTAATGTCTGAAAGTTTACATTTATGTGGTACAGGTACCAACAATTTTAATGCAAATTTAACTCTTACAAAAATACTCGAACTTTGAGTTAGAAGGAATGTGTAAATTAAATAACTGATATAATAAATGAAATTTTAAAAGTTTTGATAAGAGATTCTTAAAAGAATGAGAACAATATTCCTCCGTACTTTCTAGATAAGACGTAAAATTGT
Source organism: Nephila pilipes (assembly GCA_019974015.1). Classification (NCBI taxonomy): domain Eukaryota; kingdom Metazoa; phylum Arthropoda; class Arachnida; order Araneae; family Nephilidae; genus Nephila; species Nephila pilipes. The sequence continues at coordinate 15,218 of BMAW01005164.1, forward strand.
TATTAAAAATATTAAAATATTAAACATTTACTTTCAAAAAGAAACAGAAGTAGAAGAGATAAACATTTTCTTAATAAATTAAATTGATAATATCTAATATTTATATTTATTCCTATGAGACAAGTCATATATATTTAAAAATTTATAAGGTCTTAAAATAACTTAGAATTATTTATTTTAATTCTTCCCATTTAAGATACTGAATAGTGATATACAAAACATAAGACGTTTAAATATGTTTGTGATTTATTATTTCATTTTTCTTCTCAATGTAAATAAATGTCAACATTGAATTTTTAAAAGGCCTAAAATTGAACAAAAATGATGGGTTTCTATTACAGTTATTTTAAAATGCGTTTTTTATAAAAAAAAAAAAAAAAAAAAAAAAAAAAATCAAATGCAAATTTAATAGCATTATGCCTCAAAATTTGAATTGCTTTAGGGTGCTTGTGTGTGCAGCGGCGGATTCAGAAGAAATCGGAAAGGAGGAGCACAGCTGTTTGTTTCTTAAAAAGTTCAGAAGACTTACCTGTGTTTGTTTTTTTCATTTATTATTCATGCTTACTTAGACCTTCATAAAAACCCAAATATTAACTTATGAATCAGATTTAAATTGAGAACAAAAAACAGGTTTAAATTGAGAGTACGATAGATACTAATAGCTTATCCCTGTGTATGGGTAAAAAAAGCAGCAACTTTGAAGTAAAATTACAAAACAAACACTTTTAAATTTGGTATGTGTTGCCTGTTCAAGTACGACATTTTATCTGTGCAGGAAATTATGCCGAGGAGTGAGCATGTACCCCTGGATCCGCTACTGTACATGCATTTATTTGTAACTATTTCCCAATGGAATCGTTCCAAGAGGACTTCCATTATTATTTTTTTTTATCTTCAGATGTTCTCGGTGATTGCATTACCGCTCTATAATATTATTCATTACTTATCAACTGAAGTTTCTCTTTTTATAGCAACCACCATACGACGTGTAATCCAGCCATGTGGGAATTTGCGAATTTGTTCGTCACTATTTGGCTTTTGAGCCATATCTCAATTTAATATGTTAAACCTAAGTGACAAAATGTTATTTCAGAAAACAAGCGAAATTATTTTTATCAGTGCAGAATAACGAAAGTCACTCTCTCTAGAATTCTACCCTAAATCATAATCCTAAATTATGTTTAAGAAAGGAAATATGTTATCAATCCACTCTTTGTTGATTTCAGCACTATCTTTGATAGTAACCACATAGAATAATGTGGTTAGCGGAATTCTCTCTCTCTCTCTCTCGAAATTATACAAATTCAACCAATCAATTTAAACTTACGGAGGTTGTCTGAAACACACAAAATATAAGAAGTGAAGTTGTTTATTATCACTGCAGAATATCCTCTCTACAACTTAAACCGAACTAATAGTTTTAATTTATGATTTAAATAAGAAAATTCTTATCAGTCCACTCATTTTGATTTCACGAATTTCTTCGACAGTTACCATGTAGATTAATGCTATTAGTGGAACTCACTTCAATCCCCAAAACTAACAGAAAAATTTCAAGCTCGGTAGCAATTCTCTGACTGCCAATCCTCATTCTCTATTTTCCTTCATTTTCCCTTATTTGTGTATCATTTCAAAATCATTATATCTAAATAACTTCTCTCCGTTTTTATCTTCATCTAATTTACCCAATAACGTTTCATTTTGTTTGAGAGGAAATTGTAATTTTTTGCAATTCAACTCGATGAAAGTCCCCGAGGTTAGGGAAGAGAAAATCGCAAATAGCCCAACGTTACAAGTTGACCATTCAAAATACGGCTTCTGATCGTATGGAAACTTGGGACTTTTGAGAAAATTCTCGATCATACGAGTATATCAATTAAATTGTTTTCCAAAAAACAACTTGGAGAATTCAATCGCTTTTTGGTCTACTAGCATGCTATTTTTCCCTTTTAACTTCGCTGCTTATACGCATTGTTTTCGTGTGTGTAAATTTGTAATAAATAAAGTCGTTATCAAAAATAATCCATAACAATTTTATAAAATTCTCGAGGCTTCATCAGAAACCACGATAATTTCCAAGATTTGGCATTCTTCTGTTTCTGATATATATAAACTCCAACTTTTACAGTATCAATTGAACTACCATTGGCAATATTGATGAACTGATTGTTTATTAACATCGTGCACTTTAAATCAACAAGAGCGCTATTGGCGATGGACTCGTTATTTCAAACCTCGGTCAAGAGACAAGGGTGATATCTGAGCTGGCACATCATTCTCCAGAACTTCTATATCTGGCCAATGATGGACTAAGAGCATCGACAGATTTAACTTGGAACAACCTCACTATATGGTGGGATTTTAGTTCGCAACTAGTCTACCGCGGCCACACTATACCATATATGTAGCATAAAGGAACACCAATTGTATAGCTTCCATTTTTCTCAGTATAATACTATGAACATCAAAAATTCATATGGCCGCAGTATCCTAGTAATCATGGTCGCGGACTCAAGATTAGCGGTTTTCTCGAGTCGTGAATACTAGAATTGATGCCAATAAAGATCCTCCGTGTAGCCGGGGCTGATGCACATTAAATCTGTCGTGGTTCAAAGTTTTCTCAAAGGCGTGGTGTGGAATTTAGGGGAGGGAAGTGCCACCTGAGATGTCATCATCTTCACTTGACCGAAGCTCAAATTTACGAGTTCCGTCGTCTTTAGCCCTCGAGTTGCTTTTAGTGCGACGTTAAAAAATCAAACAATCGATGAGGGTTTTTTTATTTCATATAAGCTTACCTTTATAAATTTAATTTAATAATAAAGTGTTAGTAATCTAATTTCCTATAAAAATTGCCAGAAAATCCTCTTGTATTTCAAAAGTTTTTTTAAAGTATTTAACAAGCATGCTAAACTGCAAAAAAAGTATTAAATAACGAAAAACATTGAAAACATTTTTAGACATTAATGAAAATTGTATTGGACAGGAGTGTTCTCAATCTGATAGTTCCATCGTCTTTATACTTGCAGAAATATTTTTATGATCTACTTCCAGTAATTAACCCTCATTTATTGAAATAAAGAACGTGTTCATTTGAATGGATCTCCCAAAAACAGAATATTTATGTTGTACATTCCAACGCAAAGAAGAGCTAATAAAAGCAGATAAAAAATATTTAGCAAGAATTACATTTAATGCAATGAATATTTTTAAATTACTTATTACTATTAATATATAGATTATCCCTTATAAGCCTAAAATAGTATTTTCTTTTCCTTCTTAAACATATAATATGATTTATATTGCTTACTTTATTTTTTATCTTCAATTTATTTGTTTTTAGCACTTGAATATATACTTGAAATATAATCAATTAATTATAAAACTTTAGTAATTTTGGTTTAATATTTGTTCGAAAAATTAGTTATGTTAAATAGTCAGCTGCAAATCTTAATTTTCTTTGTAGAAAGAACGGAATCAAATTCATAATGAAAGTATGATTTTTGTATGTTTACCTTGAGAATGCTATTTTTATCTTTGGTATTTATTTCAGTTTAAGAGTAGAATAACTCTTTATACAACCAAAATTCATCATAGTTAGAAAATTTGTTTAGATTCATTCAGTAACAAAACGGTATTATATTATTTGACATTATTTAGACATAGTTTCAAACAATTTTGTATTATCTCTATTTGTTACTTGTTCCACGCAGAAAATATATTTTTTCTGTGTAATTAAAAATGTATCACACCTCTTGTTTTAATCGTACTGGCAAACAAGAAAATAATTATCATTGCTGATTTTATGATGAGAAAACTAAAAATTATATTTTTACTGATTTCATACATTTTTTAAAATTTTCACCGTGTCCTCATTTTGATATTTAAAAAAACTTCATTCTTTCATATGTTAGTGGTTTTTATTTCATTACCTCGTCTTTAAAACATATAAGCAATTTCGTAGTAGAAATAATATGTGTGTCGATTTTTTGTATTTTATTCGCAGCAAATTTTTAGAAACTACGAGAATCAAAAACATGAAATAATTAAATTGAACTAAAAAGATGCTAAATTTTATATAAATCGAATGAGATTAATGAAATTCTACTCCTTTAAAATAGATTTTACTAACGAAGTTTTTATTTTAATATAATATTTTCTTGATTCGAAAGGTTAAAAATAACTGATTCATGACTTAATTTAAAAACCACTTTTTTTATAAAAAATTCTTTAAAAAATTTAACAATCATAACGAGAAATCTATTATTTCTTTAGATTTTAGTGTATTATTATTGAATTACTTTTTCTTCAATGTATTTTTTCTACCCACACTATCAAAATTTGTTGACTTAATTAAACAAAAAAATTTAAAAAATTAAGTAATTAATAAAATCAACTTCGTTTAACTTAAATAACATAAATGATATCTGACCACTTTAATTTACTATACACAGTTATTACTTTTTTGCCATTTTTAGAAATTTGTAGGCCGATAAATGCCTATCTCATATCTTCTTAAGATAGGAATAACGTAGAAAGAGATTTTAAAAAAAATATTTCAAAATGTAACAACCAGACGTACATAGAAGAAATTATTAATGACAAATAAATTATGTTTTTATCGTTTAGTACATTTATTTTCATACCATACTAAATAATATAAATAAGGAAATTGCTTAGTAAATAAATGAAAAATGGCACATTTCAATAAAAATATTCTCAAGCCGCTATTGCATTATGTTTTACACATTACTGGATTATGATTACTTCGTTTAATAAATTCTTAAAATTAGAAAGCAATTTCACTCATTCATTAATCGTTTTATGTTCCTTTTCTTCTAAATTCGATATCTATCGAAAAATACGATTGAAATATATTTAATAAAAACATATATTTCAATCGCAATCATTCTGGAAATAAAAAAGAAATAACTAGATTTCCCAATCCATTTTTATCAGCTTTAACTAGCACATTGCATCCATCTTTGGTTGATGCAATAATAAATATTATAATATATTATGTATATTATAATAAGCATGCATTTGAAATGTGTGAAAGATAATTTACCATACTTAGCATAATTAAAAATATTACAAATGAGACACATACTTATACATGCTTATCTTTTCTTTTAAAATAGTTATTACAAAGTATAATATGTATGATCGGAATCACTTTTGAAGCATATACTTTTGTTCATTAAGAAAGCGTTTATAACAATATAATTAATCAATTTTGTTTAGACTGAAAATTTTGATTTTGCAAGTTAATAATTAATTAAATAGCTCTTTGATTTTTTTTTATAATTATATAGGTCTTTTTTAAAAAGCGCTTTTAAAAAATAACTTAAATTACCTTCAAACTATTCCTTAAAATGTTATCATCAATTAGTTTATTAAAATAATAGTGTTAAATGATTTTAATGATCCAATCAGCTGTACAAGGAAAATTATTGTAAAGATGAAGAAATTCAATGCTTGTATGTAGGAGAAATTTATTGCAAAAAATATTTTAAGCATATTTTACTTTAATGAAAAACAATTAATCTTTTTGCTTATTTAACAGAAATATTTGATTACATCTTTATAAACTGCTTGAAAACAATGATTTCAAAAGTAACTGCTTGAAATTATTTTATTTTAAATTTTTATTTTTTGTAAGAAAATATAGAATTCTCCGCTGAGTCCGTAGTATTATTTATTTGATAATTATAACAATTGAATATAAGAAAATTGAATTCGAATAATATAAACAAAAGTGACATACTATAGAGAAAAATATGCGTACGTTTTTCTCGAAGTGTGGGGCTTGTTAGGACTTATGCACACTTCCATCAAAACTTAATTTATCCATTGCGCTAACATTTTTCACATCATAAAAATATATAATTTTCTAAGCAGTGAACGTAATTTTATTCTAATCAACATTCACCAATTTTATGTATTACACTATATTTATGTAAAGATTGCAGAAATTTTGAATCATATTTTTTTTAATATATTATAACTATGTTTAGTATATTTGATGTTAAATCTTTAAGTAATCTGAAAATTTTTATGGTTGTGAATGTCATGAATTTTATGCAATACGTGCCTAAAGTACACGACTTTCAAATGCATATACAGTTATTAATTAATATTTGCTCAGACATACATATTTATATGTAAATAAATGTGATTTTATTTACATCAACAGATATATCAATGTTGAAATGTAACTTTCATTGCAGTTAATGTTAAAATAGTGCGAATTTTTTCAGCATGGTACAAAATAACCTCATTTCATTCAGTCGTAGACTCGTCAGCTTCTTTAAAATATTGTCATTGTATCCCTTTCATTAGAATGTCTTTTTGCACAAATGTCATAATAAATATAACGTTTGGTCGTGCGAGAATAAAATAAATGAGAAATATTTATCATTCGATTTGCTTCAAATGTACTTCAAACAAAATTAGTAGATTTCATTTTGCGGAAATTAGACAAAAGAATTTCTTTTTTATGAACATAAAAACTTATGTAATGGAGTTTTTAAAAGTTTTTATCATTTAATTTGTATATGTTTAGTTCCTAAAAGGTTGACCTTGAAATAGAAGAAATCCATTGTTACTTCTCGCTCTTTCTCTATTCAATTGAATGTTTTCCATTGTCCGATTCAAACCTCTAATGAAATAATTGGAATTTAACACTAAAAGTGTTTTTACACATTTGTAAAATAGAAAAGTTTGATGTTTAAATTGCTTCTTACATCAGAAGAAGAAATATTTAAATTTCTCCCTATTCAGATTATGTACCTCTAACGAATAAACTGAAAATAAAGAAACATTACATCTCTTTAAAAGTATACCATATTGAAATGAGCAGGATGACATAAGCAGAATATAAACAGTACGATATTTTTTTTGGAAAAGGAATTCAATCTTTCGTGGAATCATGAATTTTTCTGTAAGGAACAATAAACTTAAAAGAAAGTCATACTGACAGTTCAAATTATAGATCTGCTGATTTATCTACTATTCACAATAAATTTACTATACTTTTATGTTCTCTGCTGGCGACAGTTCGGAGACAGTTTCGAAGTAAAGACAATAAATACTGATAAACACTTATCTGTTATGATGTATATCTATTACTATTCTGGCAACAAATCTTTCAAAGTTAGTTCGGCACATTCACATCCTCAATTGTCCTCTGTATTATGTACATTCTAAGCTTATACGTCACATCTCTTTATTACACTTCGTGAGATTCAATCTTTTAACTGAAGTTAGTTGCATAGTCATTATAATTATGTAATATTTATAAAAGTTCAGTTAACTGTTTTTTTCTCAATGTTTTGAAAAAGAGGGAGAAGATTTACGATTTAAATAACTTAAATAAAATGCTTAAAAAATATTTTTTTAAATGTTTTATTAATGTATTACATTTTTAATACATAAATGCATTTTAAAATGAAACACAAAGAATTTCTATGGGTCAAACACAATTCAAAAGAAAATAGTTTTTCATTCTGAGATATTTTAAATAAATACTTCAATTTCTATAAAATTTAACAAAACTCCCCTTGTTCCAATTTTAAGACAATATTTAATAACCATCTGTATTTAGGTAATAAGTAAAAGAATCAAAAGGAAATTTAACTGAAAAGAATTAGTACCGTACAATTTATAAGAAAAGTGAAATCAAACGTGTGACACTAATTAAAATATATATGACCCCTGCTCCAATTCAGGAAAATATCCAATACATAGGTTTTTTTCCCGTTTCATTTATTCCAGGAAGAACTATGTTACGCTTTTGACACAAAATTTTGCATCAACTCATATCATAAAAATTCGAATTATTTTGTCTTATCTCATAAAAGGGAAGCCCGAAGGATCCCCTTTTTCCTTACACTGTATATCTTATTTTGTGTATCTTATTGAATTGTAATAAAATAAGAGGGGGAAAACAATTGAGGGGCTACGTATTGCATCTGTTGTCATTGAAAGTAATCTTGGTTCTAGAATAATATTCCCAACATATCTATCTCAGTATTCTTCGTCCATTGTTATTTTCTACTTTCAGCTCTCGAGTCAATTCACTCGAATTTGAAATGTTTATAAAAATGTACGTCCAGCGCTTTTAGAATACTCTTTCAATATTATTTAAGATTGTTTGAGACTTTTTTTTCACCTTTTTGAAAGTAAAAAAGTAGTGGGTGTTCTTAAAGATTTATTTTGATAAGTATATAGAAGCGTAACTTTGTGTATAGATCAAACACACTTAAAATGGCTAACATTTATATTAACGATTTCAGCAAATTTTCAATCATGTATCCCTTCGAGAATTAAATAACTTAAAACATACAAATTTCTGTATGCTCTTAAATGTTAAAATGAACTTCTTTAAGCATAAATTATTTAATGTTGGTCAAAACCAATATTAAAAGTAGAAATTGCTTTTCATATAATTTTCAGCATCGGTGAAGTTAATAGTTTAGTGATATAAAACTTTATGAAGATTATTTCAATTTTTCACACATTGGAAGAGTTAAGTATTGGAAAATCTGAATTTTAATGTGATAAATTTTTTTATAGAGTTTAATGATAGATAAGATATGATGATAGTCAATTTCTAAAAAGTGTTTATTTATTCCGATATTCAAAACAGAGAATTATAAAATGTTAAGCACATATTTAACTTGAATGAGATAAACTTTTATAAGGGAAATTACAATGAAATATAAGCTACAACAAGGTATAATAACGCACGTAGTTCCTTGTTATAAAAACTCTTACATAGGTGAGAAAATATGCAAAGAAGTAATTCCTACACTTAGTCACAAAATTAAGTATGTACCTTATGACTCAAGTCAAAAAGTCCAAATTTTTAAAATATATATATATATATATATATATATATAATTTATTTTATGCGTGTGCATCTTTGGTGAATATAACTTACTGATTGCAAATCACACTTAAAAAAAATGGTAAAAAGACTGGCGTCGTAATTTTCTCTACAATTTTAAAGCTCATTTTCTTATCTATCAGTAAAAACTTTTATCACAAAAGTATGTATGCGAAATGAAAATGTAAAGGTTGTAAGTTATTTAAAAGACTACATACGCTTCTTTATTATTATGTTGCATGTTACGGATAGTTCTGAAAGTTTTTCCGTAATTTTCTGTTAGAAGCTGAATAGTTATATGATTTACTAATGGATCCACGAGGAAACGAACTATCATAAGATCTGAAAGATTTAATTATAAAACTGCATTGGGAGATCAAGTCTCTACGGGAAATCTCTAAAATCATCGGGAAAAGTCTTGTAACAATGCAAAAAGTTATTGAAAATTTTGGACTAAGGGCATTACTAGAAACTAGGTTAGAACTGGTTGATCACGCATATTCACAGGTAAAAAAAAGTTGGGATTTTGTTTGAAAAGTTAAGGAAAATTCAAAGATTAGTACCCAAAACTAACATCTGATGTAGAAAACTATTTAGCTAAATCTTGCAAACCTGAGACAATAGGCGTGTGCTACGTCAAGTAGGATACCATGATCGAACTGTGCGAAGAAAATAGTTTCGAAGCAAAGTTAATCTGTAAATTTTTTTCAGATGAGAGTAATTTCAAAATCTATGGATCAGATGAACACCAAAAAGTGTAGAAAAAAAGAATATGCACAGCTCGAATCAAAGAAAATATGAAGTACTGTTTAACATAGAGGTGGTTCAATTATGGTTTGTTGTTGCATGTCAGTGGCTGGTCTAGATAATTTAGAAATAACTGATGAAATAATAAATCAATATAGTTATTTGAACATTTTAAAATATAATCCACGTCAAAGTGCTGCATAATTAGGACTTCAGAAATCTTTTATCTTTCAGCAAGAAATGATCCAAAACGTATTGTACAAGAATGACTGCAGTACTATGTTCAAAAACAGCTCAAACACCCTCTCCTCCGTCACCCTATATTAACCCATTAAACAACATATGTGATTACTTTCATATACAAATTAGGAAGCAAGAGGTAAATAAAACGGATGATTTCATAAAATTATATTTGTAGGAGTGGCAAAAAATATCATCTTCTATGACCCAAAATTTGATGAACTCAATGTCATCAAGATTAATAGCAGTGATAAATCCAAAGGTTATCTTACTAATTACTAATTTTTAATTTTTACAAAAGAAACTTGTAAAAATTATCTATTTTCTCTATCCCTGTTTTGCCTGCATTCTAATTTTTGTGACAGGAATTACATGTTAGTTTAAGTTAAACTGTTTTTGCAAATTATATGGTTTTATTTTTATAATATTTTTCATTTTAAAATTAAAGTTAGTGGTTTTTTAAATACATTTAAATTTTGAATGTGATAGGATTGCATATATCTTATTCTTTGAAAAGCATCAACGCTATTGCTATACATACTAACTTTTGGGTCTCAGTGTACTTTTAGACGAGAAATGCTGTAATGACATTGAGTATCTAACTTTGTACACATATTAAGCTCCGAAATTTTCCCATCGGCATTTCTAAGAAAACTTTCTCTTGGTTACATAAACAGAAAGCTATTTCTAGAATTTAAGATTAATGTTAAATGTTGTTTCTAAATTATAATTAATGATAAGAAATTAAGGGAAAAGTAATCACTTTGAAGCAATATTCCCGTGGAGAGAGAAGAGAACAAATCAAATGTTGTTTTGAATAAGATTTTAAATAGTCATTAATTTATGTCAATTAGTGTTATAACAAACAGGATTCTACATGAAAAAAATAGAGCTGATCACTAATTAGCAATTCTAGAGAGAAACACTGTTCGCAATTTCCGTTGCAACTGTTATTGTTTCCATCTTTGGTGTCCTAAGCCGTTCATTAGGGAACGAAATCCGCTTTTAATTTCAGTTAAATAATTTTATTTTTTAAATATAATTTAATTCTATTCCATCAATTTTACTTTTTCCAGTAAACCTGTTTTACTTTCTCAAAATTGTTCGGGCAAATATTCAAGCATCAGAAGTAATTTAAATTTCTTTTAGTTTGAGATACATTTAATTTAACACGGTTTGTTTCTAAAGTTCTTCGCGAAAGTAAAATATGATAAAAAAAAATCTATAGTTTGGATATAAGTGCAGTTTATAGATTTATATACACTGTATTTGAATATTTTGAATAATATGAAGAAAGTGACGTGTGCATATCACTCACACTACATAAAATTAGGTTGAAATTACATTAAGGAGTATTGCTTGCACATTTTTAATACGCAAAAATAACAGTAGTATGTCGTGTTGTTGTGGTTACAAAATAAATATAGTATTTATTCATGTCATATGCAAATTTATCATCAGGATTTATTTAACATGGATTTGATATGCAAATCATGAGTGTATGGAGGAAATTCCCAGTCTTTACAAGCATTGAAAGGCAGCATACAGAAGAAGGTAACGGCTATTTACGTTTTTATATTGTATTCCATGCTGCCATATTTATATGTAATACAGTTAGTACTTTCAATATTAGAATGTAGCAGCGGACATATTGGAATTGGTGGCTGTAAATCATGCTAAATGAAATATCTCATTTCTCAATTTGTGACTGCTCTATCCGCGATCTTGTCACTAACAGTCCTCTTGGGGGAATTTTCGGGCCTTAAAAATTATTTTTATTAGAAAGCTTCCTCCGAAGAAGAGAACGTGATCATGCAAATTAAGACTGATATATATAGTATAAGCTTTCGAGAGAGAGAGAGGGAGGAGAAGAGAGATAGGATAGATTTCTAGTTGTGAAGCAGTAAATAAATTAAGGTTAAGAAATGTACCTCCTTCCGACACAAGCACCGCCTTACAAACTATTATCTCATTTGTTTCCCTTCACATCAACGAAGAAGTCAACATCACCATTTATTGCCGATATTTTGAACTCCTTGCTCTCTGACTCATAGTAACATTTTAATTGCATTTTACCTGTGCAAAGTGTTTAGAAACTGGTAGTAAGATGTTTTAAACGATATCAACGAGGTTAAAACATCTCCTCAAAGGATACTTTCACAGATTTTAGCTCTGCTTTCCAATGAGATCTACTACATCACTGTAAGTCAAATGGAAGTGAATTGGTGTTAATGACATGAACGCTATAGGAAGACTGGCTTGGAGCTCGTCTCAAGCAGTCAATTTATTAGTCTCACTGTGCCAACTGTGAGTCAACAGAAGCTCTGATTCTGCGTATTCGTGTGGTGAATAGGTGGTGAATACCGTGATTTTTCTTCAGAAGGGTCCATTTGCACCCCCATCCCGACTTCTTAAAATAATGTTCCTCTCCACCATAGCAATGTAACCGAACGAAGCACAACAT
>BMAW01005167.1:0-24619 GCA_019974015.1 Nephila pilipes
TGTGTGTCTAACAGTCGGATGTTTAGTGATAACGTGCAGAAGTTTGAGAAGTTCCATCAAAATAAACGGTTCTTAATATTCAGATCATTATGAATTTCTTTGAAATACTTTTTCCAGTTTGATAAAAATAAAAAAAATAAACCAATTTTTTTTTTAAACAATAGAATAAAAATACTTTTTTATTATTTCACGCAAAATTATTTAAATTTAAGACGCATATAATTTAATTATATCGAAGAATAAATAATGTTATTATTCTGTTCTGGGGTATTTATTATAAGACCTAATCATTTTAAAATTAAGTTATCTGTAGTTTTAATTTGACTAGGCAGCGAAAAAATTTTTAAATCCATTAAATAGTTTATAAAATTCTTAAAAATATTTCATGACTTTTATTGCATTTTTCTCATATATTTTTCTCTTTAAATTATTAAAAAAAAAATGATTCGATGTATTTCAATTCAAATTGTTGCAGAAATAATGAAGAATAAATAAATTGCAAACTGTACATTTTGAAACCAAAATTATAAAGAGAATATGTCTATCAACTTTTACCAAGATTTTTTAATTAAAAATTGATTAGTTTATACTGAATTTCCCACTTATTTACTGAAAGAAGGGTTAAATTTAAAAAAGTTTTTTTAATATTATATTCGGAAGAAAAAAAAGAGCTCTAAAAGGATACTTTATACAAATACAGCAAAAAGAACGAAAATAAATGCTCTCTTAATAAAAATATAATCAATATTCGATCCATTATATGGTGAAAGACCAAAATTCGAAACTGTTTTTACTTAAATCCTAATTAAGGGCTTTTCATGAAATTAATTACAATTTAGGAACAAATCGTAAAATTCAAATAACCTTTCATCGATGTTTTTAAATATTATTGATGTAAACAAAATGAATGGAGATTTAATATTCAAATTTGGATCTAAATACAAATTAATTTTTTATGGAATTTTATGTTTTTATTTTGAAAGTGCCAAAAGAAAACCAGAACAAACGATTTAAAGCACGTATTTTGATGTGCTGAATCTGATTTCATTTTAAATTAATGCAGAAAAAAAAATTCATTTTAAAGAATGCTGCGAAAATGCAACTCCATTGCCACAAAAATGTATGAAGCTTATAAAATAAAATTCTGAATGGTTTAATAAATTTGTAAGTAAAGTAATTTTAATTCAAAACACATTACTCCAATTTTCTTTAGAATTTGTATTTGCGTGCGTTTATTTTTATCCGATAAGTTACCAATAATTCGAATTTAAAAGGTTTGTATATTAGCAATAACTGTAAACAGTTCTATAGAGAATAAATATATTAAAGAATTCTTAGTAGTAATTTGAAAATCTATAACAAAAAAATAAGGTGAACATTTCTAGGTGATAATTTGAATGTTTGACACATTATGAAAACTGAGGATTTTTTTGCGACTCATACGAGGTAATTTATTCCATTTTAAACTTACGATACTGTACAGATCTTAGAATTAATTTTAAATAAATATTATGCACCATTAAGGAAACGAAAGTTTACCGTAAAATTATCAAATACCTGTGGTTATTTTTGTTGTTGTTAATAATGGTATTATTTTTCTTGATAATTATTTTTATAAGAAAAAATTCTCTAATACTTTTCTAGCGATGTTTTTTTTTAAAAAATAAACTTTCAAAAACAAAACAAAATAAAAATCGATCTTTTATTTGATTCTAAATATAGTATCTGAAAACACAATTCTAATTATAAAAAAACACTGACAATCTAAAGTCTAAAATATTTTCACTGCTGTTGAAAAATTAAGAAACTCGATTTTTTAAAATAATTTTGTTACATATGTTTATAATTTATTATAACAGAAGTTTTTCATTTCATATCAGAATAATTCATAGAGCTCGGGGTATTGGTTTCATTTAATGTGATTTTTTCTCTTAATTCATGTAAAATTTCAATCATAATAACAAAATTCATAAAATTTGAAGTCAAGGTAATCGATAGAAAAACCGTTGATATAAATCAGATTAAGTTTCCTTTTTGAATTTCGTGAAACAACGCCAAAATTTAGAAAAAGTGCTAAGCACTGCTGAGAAAGTTATTTTAATTACGATATGTATACATACATTTACAAGATCCCTAGCTTGATAAACGAGAGTAGTTGTGGTAGCCTAGTGGTCTTGGTTGTAAACTCAATGCCTTCGGGTTTCGTCGAGTCTTGGGTTCGAGTCTTGATGCCACTAAAGATCTGCCGTATAGTCGGGGCTGATGCACTTTAAATCTGTCGAGAGCCAAAGTCTTCCCGTGGTGTGTAAGTTAGGAGAGGGAAATGCTAGTTCAGTTGTTGTTCTTGTCACTTGACTGAGGCTCGGAATTATGAAGCCCGTCGCCAAAAGCTCTCGTGTTGCTTCAAGTGCGACGTTAATAAAAATCAACCAACCTTGAAAAACAAGAACTTGAAGTAAATAGAAAAATTGTATAACTTAGGGGAAAACAATATGATTATGTAAGTTACGACAAAATAATTAACACATTTTCACGAAATCTGTGAATGCATCCAAATGAGATTATTTAATTTTCTATGACCGTAAGGAAACATAATAAAACAATTTATTAAAATCATTACTTCTATTATTTAAAATGGATATGGGACAGGGAAATTAATAGAATATACAATTTAGCATTACACACTGAAACATGTAATACAAATCTACACATTTTCTGGGAAGTTTATGTGTGTAATGTTCTTTCCTCATTATTTAAGTTTTCAATCTTTCACAGGTCAGTAATTACTACAGTCCAACAGAAGATACGTAAGAGCAAAATAAAATACTTTATTAATCCTTTGAAGAATAAATAAGGTCGCTTTCTTTCGAATCCAACTTAATTCAACAACCCTAGATTATGAAGTCTCAGATTGCTAAATCATTCTCTCTGCTTCTGCCTATTCTCACTAATAGTAGCTTTGTAGCTCAGTACTAAGACAAAGAATCACTCTAATCCAAAATACTAATTACGATCTTTCAATATAATTTACTAATAATCAATAGTTTGACGTTATCCTCTTTCTCCTTTTATTTAATTTCAGTTCTTTTTTCTTTTGTTTTACTATCTCTAATTCAATTCACTTTACTACTATCTTCATCCATTCCACCCAATCACGTTTCCTTTCGGTTGGGAAGATATTGTAATATTATGCAATTCAATTTATTATAGAGTCCACGAGGTTAGTGAAGAGAAAATCGCGAATAGAACTTTGTCACAAGTTTTGATACAGAATATCTTTACAATGACCAAAGTACATAATAATTAACGAATTACGTTCAAGGGGTGTTCAAATGAAAAGGTACGAACGACACTGTGGGTATAAATGAAGACTTTATTTAAAGTATACACCATATGCCTTAGCACAGCGATCCCATTGATAACGATCCGAAGGATTCCTTGTTCCAAGAATTCCTGAGTCAATGACGAGACCCAGTCCTTTACGGCGTTCTTGAGTTCGTCGTCCTAATTGAAGCGCTTCCCTTTCAAACGATTTTCAGGGGACCAAACACATGGAAAACGCAGGGCGACATGTTCGGGGTGTAGGGCGGATGATCAAGCTACTCTCACGTAAACTTGACCAGTTTCGCGTGAGTGACCGTGGATGTTCAACAATCTTCCCCGCATACGGTCCCCATCCAACCATGAAAAGCCTCCGGTTTCGTCTTCCGATGTCAAAAATACGGATAATGCCTAGCTGCTCCTCAATCTGCGAATTTTGCAATGTGAATAATATCATATTCTCCCACTCACTGCCGCTTCAATTGGACGGATTTCTTTATAATAGCCTCTGTTCTCCCCTGCGCATGCGGAAGACAGCGTATGCTCCAATCCATTCCGGAGACTCCATTCGCATTCCTTGATGTCTCGCTACGTTCTCCTATAATGGCATAGGTAAATATGTTAACGGTTCGTTGTTACGACGTTTCGTACCTTTTCATTTGAACACCCTTGTGTGTATATATATATATATATATATATATATGTAATGATTTAACTTAATCCACATTAATTTCTCACTTAAACAATTTAATTTTCTAAATTTGCCCATTCTCTCCTTTAAACGATAATGTTCATTCGTATTTCCTGATACAATTCTTTATTCTTTTTAATTAATTGAATCACGCGTTCTAAGAAATTGCTGACAATGCTCTCTTCTCACGGAACAGACCTGTAGGGGTGATCCCTACCAGACTTTAGGTCTATACTTATCTTCCCTAGAAGTTCCTTCATTCAGACAGTTTGGACTCTGACGTTTAATTGAATTTTCCCTCATATAAATAGTAAAACACAGCGAAAAACGCGCTTTTCTCTTCTTATTGCTCTTCTTATGCTTCCCTCTCTGATGATCACCTGAGATTTCTATGGTAACTTCACTTCGGTCTTTGGTAGCCGAAGTCCGACTAAAGTCTGCTACAATAATTAAATAAAAGTATTTCGGCCATGTATGGAATATATTCATTACTATTGAACAACAGTTAAGAACAATATGTTACATTTAGTCGACAGGATCATTACATATATATATATATATATATATATATAAAGAGAGAGAGACGAACTTGAGATAGTTCTTCCTCGCAGACTTTCTCGTGTGAATGAAAAAAATCATTTATAGAGATGTCAGGAGGCAGTCAAGAGATGTTTAAGCAGTGACCTCTTTTCCTTGGCAACTATTTTGGTGAGCTGGCTAAAAATCTTGTGGCTTTGGCGGCAAATGAAAAGATCCCGAATGTGCTGGAATCTAGGCGAAGTATCAATTGGGTAGAAAATTGCGAACTTTTACTGAATTTTCCAGACTCCTGTCCAGAACAGCTGAAAATACACAGAGAGCTTGGTTGAGGGGAATCAGTCCGTCTACGAATTGAATCTGTGTTTGGAGTCTCTGCTGAGGGGATCTATCGGAAAATCGACAGGAAGTTTTCGGGATTTGGAAGTGAAGTGTGCTGGGGGAATTCGCAGAGGAGCAGCGAATGTCTTCCGATGATTGTCGGAGCCTGCCCTGGTAGTGCTGAGTATTACTGTGGAGGTTGTCCATAGTGAGAACTAGTAAGCTGGTGGGATGGACATTGCTAATGTAACTGTGACTGTCCTTAAAAGTGCTGTTTGTACCTGTGTCAAAAATCTGTACAAGTCATGTATTTTTTGTTTGAGCTATTACTGTCTAAGCACTGTTATTTGTGTGTCATCCTGCAGATCTGCAAGTAAAGCATATTTTGTTGCTATCCTCCGAGTTGGAAATGATTTTTACTCCCATATATCCAAGAAGATTTTGTAACAATATATATATATATATATATTTGTGTGTGTTTGTGTGTTATTTGAAATTTATATTTCATTGAACAAAAACTTTTTTTGAAATCACATATAAACTAGGAGGTTATTTTAAAAGTGAAAATAATAGCAATATGTAAAAAAATCACAGTTGAACCAGTAAAGAATAAGACATATAAGCTAAACTACAAAAATACAGATAGAAATTGAAAACCGAGAAAGAAAGGAAACATAGTTTTCTAATTTAACCGTAAAAGATGAATTACATAAAATTCAAAAAAAGTAAAATAAATGAAAAATAAATAGACAAATACCAGAAATATAATATTCGAAAAAAATTTAAAAAAAAAAAAGAAACGAAAAGAGAATTTGAAGAAAACAACATTTAGTAAGTAGTATATTTGAATTATTGACCAAAATATCATCGTTAGCAATATATTATTAAAATATTAGTTATAAATCCAATAAATACAATTGAAAGAATTTAAAATTAAAATCATTAAGGAAATAATTGATAAAACAAACAATATAAGCATAAATAAATAATTAAAAAAATACTAGAGCATCTGAGCAACAAAAACTAAAATAACTTACCTAAAACTAAAAACTAAATAACAAAAACTAAAATACCCTAACTAAAACTAAAATAACTTAACTAAAACTAAAACCTAAATAACAAAAAAGTTATTAAGAATATAAAAAAAATAAACCAAGAAGAACAATTTTTTTGCATGTATATATCACCAAGTGCAGGATATTTACAAATACGGCGTACAAAATAAACTCAAAACAAGATAATCGGTTGGACATTAACTTTCAAATATACTTTAAATTAAGAAATATAATTTTCTTACATCTTGAAAACTTGTGAATGCAAATATTGCAAATGAAAAAAAAATCTTGAAACAAAAACATAAAGCAGAGTTAAAAATTAACAAATAAACTAGAAAAAAGCCACTAATTATTTTCAAGCGATACGAATAATTAATTTTATTCTTGACTAATTTTGCACTGTTCGGAAATCTTAAAAATAAAATCACACGATTCATCTTTAAAAATAGAGCCATTTTCATTCTTAAAACATATTAACCTACTCTAGAATGACATTGCCTTAATGCGTGCAAAAACATCCGACTTCCAGAAATAATAAAGAATGGCTTCTATCAGAGAAATCGAACAAACCGTCGGAATGCGAGAAAGAAAACTATAACGACTTACAAATATGATATCATACCATTACAATAATCGGATGAAAACGTATATAAAAGGGGAAATGAGAATCAATGTACATCATTATAGGAAATGATACCTTAATTTGCTTTGGTTTAAAGGCTATCTAGATATAAATGACCAAAGAAAGAAACTTATATTAACCTTAAGAAAGAAACAAAAAAACAGGAATACAGATTTATTATACATTAAAAGAAACGGTTCGGGTGAAAGTGGATGAGATATACGGCAATATTAAAAAATGCTTCTTTATGAAGGAGTGAGAAATAGTATAAATTTATTTTCCAACGCAGATACTAATCTAATTATGGCGAGTAAGAAGAGCCATGAACATTGCGAAAGTGTTTTATTTAAATCAAATAAGGATCAGACAAGACCATTAAGCCTAACCTTATTATTATTTCTTCATACTTTCGAAACGTGTTTTTATGAACAAGTGAATAAATCATTTGATCTTATTAGAATATTGCACTGAAAAAACACGAATTCGTATTTTTGGTTAAGGAATACATGTTGCCATCCTAATTTGGAATGAATTTAATCACTTATGACGAATTCAGTTCGTTAACACCTTTGCAGCAGCAGCCACCGGTGGCACGTGATGCATATTATTTGTAGACCTCGTGCAGCGTTCGTGAGTACATTGCTGTATGTTCATTTTATGCGCTATAAAATCGAACGAGTTAAGAATTACGTTTAAGTTGATAGTTAAGTATATGTTCAGAGTTAAATTTCAGTTGAGAGTTAAGTTAAGTGAGGGAGGTTAAGTTAAGTAAATCGTTGCCAACGTACTAAAAAAGTTTTATTTGCAGTTAACAATTTCGAAGTAATTATAAGAAAGCAGGTCACAGACTACACGTTTAGAAAACTTTTTATAAATAAAGTAGGACTTTTTTCTGGAACATCGTTCAAATTATTCCATGGAAAATTAAATAATCCGTTTACGTATGTTTTCATACCAAACGAACACCCGCACACTCATAAGTAAACACACTGATACAGTCTGGAACAAAAGTCCCCAGACATATTTTTAAATGACGTTTTTTAAGAAAATAAATTTAATACGAAGTTGCCATTTATAAGTTAAACAACATTTTATAATTTTAATTATTGTATTTAAATCTTCAACATTGGTTTGGATCGGAAGCTTACCACCTCATGCTGGTGATTAACCTACATTTCAAAATATTTACATATGCCAGATTTTTCTAAAATAATTTGATATTCATTGTCAATTTTAATGGTCATATTTCTGACAGTCTCTAAAAATTGATGACCGGAACCAATCGACAATGGACAAAGTTCTGGGCTTAACAAATATAGGCTTTCATTTTGGTTGTTCATTTTGCCAAACCACCTCCCATCCATCCAGGTGTTTGAAAATTCAATATGGTTTGTTAAGCAAAGGATAAAGGGAAACACACGTAGAAATCAAAAATACATGGGCGTGGAAAGTCCATTTGAATGCTGATATTACGAAAACATACCGTACAATTGTTTGTAATAACCTTTGACGTTTTTTGAGTATCGTTAAATGGTTGGTATCAAAATGTTCAGCCAGCTTAAAAAGTCGAACAACATATATTTTTTTTTTTTGAAAAAATAGAAAAATGTGAAGTTTAACACCCACGAATACTCTTAAGAAGTATGAAATCGGTTATTTATCTTTTTTAGTTTTTATGTTTATAATTATATGTAATCGTCGTGTTCTCATTTACCTTAGAAATGTGGGTGTCCTTTAAAGCGAGAATACGTTAAAAACAATTCACTTGTTTAGATTTTGCATCAGATACAAGGGTGTTGTATTTTTAGCTCATAATTTCTATTATTACACTGTTTCCTATTAAAAAATTATTGCTATTCCGTGCAAAAAATAATAATGATTAAAAAACACGCCAAATTAGTTTTTTGTTTAATATTTCGGGACTTCAATTAATATTCCAGAACGGATTTTCCCGTAAAGTTTAATTAGCTGTAAATCTACGGAGACTCTCGCGGAGACATCTTAATTGACCATTAGGATGATTTTTTTTCCTTTCAGAATTTAAATATCTTTAACGATTCTCCAGTCCGTTTGCTAGAAATGTATTTTTTGTTTTCAAGGTCACTCATCCATTTTTAGGTTTCCTTCTCCCGTGTAGAGGTCTTGGAGAGTGTTTAAAGTCGACCCTGCCCACTTTAATTAAATTTCTTAGTTCTAAAGTTCTGTAAGCGATAAAGTTCTTTGAAATGTCACGACTGTTTAATGACTCGTAACAGTGGACTTAAGATTTCATTTGAGTGAAAAATAATAAGAGAGCGTAAACTCAAAAGTTAAAAGACCGGAATTAATATGGACGCGAGTTTCCAGCCTGACAAACAATGATTCTAAATATGAAACTCAACGCAGGTAGAGAAGGAACGGGTAATAAACAGCGTGATGTATATTACTTAAAATCCTTTTCTTCCTGAGAATTAAGAAATGTCGTTTGGCATTTGAATGAATCAGAATGGTTTCAGATGGGGTAATGTATCTAAAATATCTGTATTTTAAAATGAAAAAATTTATTTAATTTTAAATTACTAAAAAGAAGAGTTTTCTAACTGGTACGCTTTCTCTTTCATCTAACCACTCTTATTGTGTTCTTTGAATTGTGTTTTTTCTTCCGAATGAATTATTGCAAGAAATGTTCTTTCAAAAATTAGTTTTTAATTTATTTTATATTCATTATTTATTTATATGGCAGTATTTAAGAAGCTTAAAATCTTTAATGTTTATAGGAATCTCGTTGATTCATCAACTAAATTGTTTTGAATACACACACATATGTAAGCTTTTTTTTTCTAAGTGGAAAAAAATGAGTTAATGTACCTACTCAACTATGGAAATCCTAACTTAATATTTGTAATTATATACTCAATGGAAATTAATTAAAATAATTTTTTCCGAATACTTTTAAAATGATATAAACGCAAGCCTTTTTGTATTTGAAATAAAAACAAATAGACTTATACCTTTTTAAAATATAATGAATCGTACAAACGCGTGTGAGAGAGAAAGATAAAGAGAGCTTATTGAAAAAAAAAAACTTGTTCACAGACTCTATCTTCAACTAACAAAACTCTCTTCTTCTAAACAAAACAAAACTCTTCTAAACAAAAAACTTCTAAACAAAAATTTTTTCTAAACAAAACTCTATTCTTCACAGTTTTGTTCGGGAAATTTTTTTGAATTACCGAGCTTAGAACTCACGAGTCAGATATTTAAAATAAATTTACAAATGATTATATTTGGAATAGAATTCGCTGAGGTATCAACATATTTTTTTAGAAAAGTTACGTTCCGCTGAATTATTCGCTTTAATTTTGTCGTCATTTAATTTTTTTAAAATTGAATTGATGTTATTGTATAGCTCTATGCACATGTGAAATGCATTCTGTTACATAGAAATATAGCACAGTTGCTAAATAATATTGGAATAAATTTAGATGTTCTCGGAAAGAGAACCTGCTTTTTAACTGCGTGAAACTTTCTTGCTCTAGTATTAGTTTGCTTTCTTTTAACTGTAGCCATATTTTTTGTATATTTAATTTAAAAAAAATGTTTCCATGTTTTTTTTTTTTTTTTTTTGTGCTTTTACTTGTATAAGAAAATTTAAATCATTTATTTTAATTTCACCAATTAAAATAAATGATTTATAAAAGTGAAATATATTTGACTCAAATTTCTTTAATGCACTATTTTTTTAAAATGTGTGAGCAGAATAAGTATGTTTTTTTTTTTTTTTTTGTAAGTTTGTGTAAAAAATTGAGCATATTCATATCTACGTATTGTAAAATGGTTATTTTATTACATTTGAAAAAAGTAATATTTATAGTCTTTTAAACTTAGAATTTTCTAAGACATAGAACACTTTTTTTTAAAAAAAAATTATTTATCTAATAGGATAATAAATTTTACAGCGAATACTAGTCCTAAGTTTTAAAGAGATAATGTGTATAGAAATATTTAAATGCAAATATAATTTCAAAAATTATACTTATTTCTTGTAAAATGTTGAGGCTTCGTTATTAATATTTAATGTTGAATATAAATGCTTGAAAAATACATTACGCAAAAGTATTTGGAAATACAAATGATGGAAACAGAATGAAAATTTAAGAGAAATAAAACATTAAAAATTCCATTCAATATGCAATTCTGTATTTTGTGCAGTCAATTTAACCAAATATTTGTTTTTGCTAACATGCATATATTTTTAATACAAAAAAAAAAAAAAAAAAAAAAAAAAAAGGATTAAAATGGAAATTTCTATGCAAATTTTTACAAAGATCTGATTTAGTCGCCTAAGGTGCGCTTTTTTTATAATTATTATTAACTTACACTCAATTAAATATAAGAAATAAAGTAAACGATGAAATATCGAGAAATGGACAGTAGTGAACTTTTCCGATATTAAAATTAAAGCAAACGATAAATTATTAAATTGAATATATTTAAGCTAAATGTAATAAAAAGTGAATGAAACGATAAAAAATTGAAAAACGATCTGGCACGCCAAAATTGAGCCAACTAAACTAATAACCATTTGGGGCTAATAAAAGAATTTGAAATACATAAAGAAATATCAAAGCATTTGGATATTCGGGAAGAGTCGCCTGCAATTTAAATATAATGCAAGAAAAACCATATTTGTTTTCATGGTACCGCCTTAATGTATTCAGTGACTTATTGTTAGAGCTTCTTCAGAAGTCTGAGAACTGAATGGATTCCTTATTGTGTTACATAATTCAAATGCAGCCAATGGCTGATGTACAGTTACCGTATCCAATGATTAAAATTCTTTTATCTGTGGAAATTTAATGTTAAATCAAAGTTGAACTGGTAGCCATTCAGTTTGAGCCTTTTGCTTTCAGAATTTTAAGGAAATCTTTCATTGTCATAAACAATTGTGAAAATTAAATTCTTTACTGTTGAAAGCACAATCACTCACCACAGGAAACTCTCTCTACTTTATTTCTTTCAGAGAAAAATTAAGAGGCTTTTAAGTAACAGAAAAACTAAAGTTATAGCGTCCTTACTTTATTATTTAACTCTACGGACGTTATAAATAGTAACCATCTTCACAAAACATGTAATGTTTCTCTCTCTCGAATCTCCCTTAAATCGCTTAAATCCTAGCTTAGAATTAAACAGTTAAATGTGTTAACTCACCAAATCACTTTCACCGATTAAAACACTTCTCCAAAACAGCACATTCGACTCCTATTATTCTAACCAGGTGTCACTTCTAACCAATTTTAGTACCAACGATTAAGTACAATAATTCACTCCAATTAACAACCGAACGTCTATCCTTTTCACTTTGTCATTTGTCTTCCTACTTAATGATTTCAATTCTATTTCGAGAATATATCTCAAGACCCTAATTCGATTCATAACACTTGTTGTGTTCATCTAATTCGCCTCATCATGTCTCATTTGGTATAGTGCTAAGAGTTGAGATTGCATATAATTCAAATTCCGAAAATTCGAAAAGGTTACTGAAGAGAAAGCTACGAATAGTCAAAAACTAATTGCGTTTTTTGTATTGCTATTAAAAAAATAGAGAGCGATTTGATTACTATGCAGATGTGTTATTTATTGTTTAATAAATAAACACTAGAAAACTGAATTGTCAAGTTATTAACCAAGTGCTACACCATACACAAAAATATCGTTATTTGAGTATTCTCCAACACGTGGTTTTTTAGGAGTCTGGTAGAGATTCCTCAAAATCTACTTTATCCTCAGGGAAAATATTTTGCACATTATGCAATGAGGTTATTTTTCCTTAAAAAGAATATTATCGTTTACCTAAGACTCACAAATTTTAAATAAGGATTATTCAAAATGATTCTTCCGATTTCAGAATTGCATATTTTCAAAATTAAAAATTAATAAGCAATACATGAATTCAAAGGAAATTGTATACGCGCATTATTTATCGTTAATAATATGAAAGTCTTATATTGTGAAAAATAGATGGCCCACGTGTGTCCCACTAGAAATTATGTCACGAAAGCTGTTTCAGAAGCTTTTACGGAGCTACCTCGCGATTGGATCGGTCGTAGTGGACCAGAGGTCTCGACGGTACTCACAGACGGGCACTTAAGTCACCTGATACCCCATGCGATTTTTTCCTTCGGAGGTCTGTGGAAGATAAAGCGTGTGCGCCACCAACACCCACAAATGTATGTGAACTAAAGCAACGGATTTCTGCTGATGTATAATCCCATACCACCGACGATTTGTGATGTTGGGATATTCGCGATTTTCTCTTCCCTTACCTACGGAACTTTTATCGAGTTTAATTGCATGAAATTATAATTTCTCCCCGACTAAAAGGAATCGCGATTAGGTAAATTAGATGAAGATAGAAGCGAACTGAAGTGATTTAGATGTAAATATTGAATGGTATGCAATTAATGAGGGGGGAAGGGATATAGAGGATAAGGATTGGCAACTCGAGCAATGTTACTGAGTTCTTCTGTTAACCTTAAGGATTGAAATCATTTCTACTAAGGGCGCTAATCTACGTAGTTATTGTCGAAGAAAGTTGCGAAATCAACAAAGATCGGACTGGAAAGAGACAGATGTCGTATTTGCATCATAAATTAGGAATGTGGGTTAGGGTTGAATTCTAACCCACAGTCGACCATGGATATTTTGCATTGATAATAAATAATTTCTTTGTTTAATTTATTTTGTTTTTTTTGTTTTGTTTTCTCAATTAGAGTATTGGAGCTTTTGTTTCATATAATAAATTGCAAGAGAGTCGATTAATGGTGGACAAACGTCAGCACTTTACAACGAGTTCGGCAGGAATTGACGTATCGAATGGACATTATAGGTGTATAAAAAGGAGGTTATATCGAACACTTGAAAAAAAAAAAAACTTCCTAATTACCATTTTGCATACAAGTGTCGTTCCTTGCCATTTATTTACGAAAATAAGGAATTTCGAAATCGGATGAACCCTTTTGAATAAATTGTACTGTGTAATATTTGTACAAAAATTATGGAAAATTTGAATGACTTAAATTCTTAAAATTTTATTACACTAATTTTTGGGATACATAATTATGTTCTGTGTGTAGAATATTATGTTTTATGAATTTTTGAAAGTGTTTAATGATATAAATGCAGTAGGGATAGAGTAATGTACCAAAAGGTAATTATTCAAGTTACAAATGTAAATATAACTATAGATTATTAATTGATCCTATGTAAGTATTTATGTTAATAAATTTACTTTGATTTGCATAGGCAGATGCAGAAGGATTCTGATGCCAAAGCATGAAAACATAACCTCCCATTGTTCGTAATTTAAAAAAAATTGCGGATTATTTAAACCTGCATAAAAGACGCTCACTAATTTTGCCGAAGGCGTCTCAAATACTTTACAGTTAGTGCAAGAGATTAAGAAACTGTTTTCATGTATTATATTAAAAGAAGCTACTTAAATATATCGAATATATTCGCAATACACTCGTTTTGTGTTACACGAAATTTATGTATATTAGTCAATTAAAGGGTATCAGATTTGTAGTGAAAAGTTTCGCAAATTAAAACCCCTCATAAATACATACAAATGACTTGAAATAAGGGAATGGTTATATGGTTGTTGTATAAAAACACACCACACATACATAAACACACTTTAAACACACACACCACACACGTACATTATTTTAGAAAACACGAGTTTCTTAACAAATTGGATTTCTCTTCATTTCATTCATAATTTGCTAGCAAACTTGAATTTCGTTTTATTTTATACAGAACGTTTATTTAAAAAAGTAATTGATAGTGCATACATTTCATAAACATTTATTTTTTGTTCATCGTTTCGTAATTTGAATCTGATTTTTCATTTCCGAAAGCAATCCTATCTTTAAAAATTTTCCTTAATTTTCACACGAGCTTATAGATTATTGTTTTGAGAAAATAGCTCCTACAAAAATGCGTGGATATAAAATAAAGGTTACATGGTTTAGGATTCAAAAGACTGACAATATTATACAAAATGATTATAATAATTACAATTCGTTTGCTTCATGGGTATTCACATTGCTCAAAGAAATTTAATTTAATTTCTTATCACCTGGTTTCGTTTTAATATCCGAACAGTACTTCACTTTAATAATTTGTAACTTGTTTTCATTTTAATAATCGATTTTTATGACAGAATTGTTTTAAGGCAGAAACGTTTTTGTACTTAAGAATGCTTTGTTTGTGAAAGTAAAAATTCATTTGAATTTGAAAAAGGTGTTTCCATTTTTTAATGCAATTGCTTTTGTGGGCATATAATTCAAACGCAAACCTATTTTACGCTAATTAATTTTCTTTCCAAATAATGTTACTTTTTCGAGAACTAGATAGGGAAAAAAACGT
Source organism: Nephila pilipes (assembly GCA_019974015.1). Lineage (NCBI taxonomy): Eukaryota > Metazoa > Arthropoda > Arachnida > Araneae > Nephilidae > Nephila > Nephila pilipes. The sequence continues at coordinate 14,960 of BMAW01005167.1, forward strand.
TAGCCCATATCAAAATCAAATTAGCAAAGTCAATTTCATTTCTCTTATCTCTTTAATTTTTATCAATGAATTACTTTATTTTTATTAAAATATAATTATTTTTCGATGGTTTATCTCTTGTGATATGTGCTTAGATTTATGAATTTTAAAAACTAATGTAAATTATGGAGGGATGTATTTAAATTGGTTAATGCATAGTGAGAAACGGACAAACTTCCATGTCTCTATGATAAAAATCCTTCTTTTACGAGCAAAATATTTTTTTTCCTGAGAAACGAGTCATACTTGAATTGTAGCAGATCATTGTTATAGGGGAAAAAAATCTGTATCATTTTGACTTTTACTTTACTATTCATCACGGCCAATTTATAAATTATTATATTTATACGAATAGTAAGAACTTTTTTTTAAACGTTAGATAGATTTTTTTCTTGTAAAATTTACAAACAATAAATAATTATTTTCGAATGAATGAAGAATATGAGCTATATCCCTACGCATGTAGAGAAAAGAAATTCCACTTACCTCTACCAAACGCGCTCCTGACACTTTCATTCTCTGAATTCGAAAAGCAGCATGAAAAAAAAAATGACAATAGTTAATTTTCAAACAAACGATGTAAATACAATGGCATGTTTAATTAAAGACACAAAAACAGAATGAAGGAATAATACGCAATATGTTAAATCATATCTTAAGTGTTTCCTTCAGTGCACATTTCGAATTGAAATTCTCACTTCCAATTTATCCTACAACTTCTACCAGTGCTTATGAGTTACAGGAAAGTCACGATACTGAAATAGATTGGTCACCTAAGAAGTTATTATTGTAGTCGATGACAAAATAATCACCAGAGCAAGTATCAAAATAAAGTGTTTTCTGACTAACTATGCTAATGAATGTGTGAATGGGTAAGTGTGTACAGGTGATTGAATGAATGAGTGAATATGGGGTTGAATGAGCGATTGAATGAATGACTGAATATGGGGTTGAATGAGCGATTGAATGAATGACTGAATAAGTGAGTGAGTGGGGGACTTAGTGAATGAATACGTGTGGAAGTGAATGAATGATTGAAGGAGTAAATAAATGAGTGAATATAAATAAATGAATACACAAATAAATAAACGAATGTGTAATGAAGTAAAGGAATGAGTGAGTTAATTAGTGGGAGAGTGAGTGAATGAATGAGTGAATCAGTGAATGAACACATGATGGAGTTAATTAATGAATTAAAAAATGTACAAATGAGTGAGTGAAATAGTGAATGAACAAGTGAGGGAGTAATTGATTGAGTGAGGGAATTAGTTAATTAATACGTGTGGAAGTGAATGAATGTTTGAAGGAGCAAATGAATGAGTGAATATAAACAAATGAATGTACAAATAAATAAATGAGTGTGTTATTAAGTGAATGAACGAATGAGTTAATTAGTGGGAGAGTGAGTGAATGAATGAGTAAATCTGTGAATGAACAAGTGAGGGAGTGAATGAGTAAATGAATAAGTGGGTAAAGGAAAAAGGAGTGTGTGAGCGAATATGAATAATTGTATACAGAAAAAATAAATTAATTTAAAATCAAGTGAAGGAATGAATGAGTTAATTAGTGGGAGAGTGAGTGAATATATAAATGAACAAGTGAGATAGTGAATGAATAATTGAGGGAATGACTGAGTGGGTGAATGAGTAAATGAATGAGTGGATGAAGGAAAGAATGAGCGAATATGAATAAATGAATAAGGAAAAAATAAATGAGCGTGTAATTAAGTGAAAGAAAGAATGAGTTAATTAGTGAAAGAGGGATTGAATGAATTAGTGAATGAATACGTGAGAGAGTAAATGAGTGAGTGAAAGAGTAAATAAAAGAGTTAGTAAATGATTGAATGAGTAAATATAAATAAATGAATACACAAATAAATAGTAGAATGCGTAATTGAGTGAAAGAATTAATGAGAGTTACCTAGTGAGCGAGTGAATGTGTGAGGGAATTAATCAATCAATGATCAAAATATTATTCATTTGTCATCTAATCGTTTGCTATAATTTTATTAAATAATTTTCTAATTATTAAATATAATTACATAAGAAATTAACAATGTTAAATAAGTTAATCTAGCATCTTTGGTAGTTAAATCTGGCAAAATTCTGTAGATAACTTTTTTTTTATTATTATTGTTCCGCTCTCTAAATATTTGTAGTGGAAGAAGACGAGATAACTTCATTTTCATTTAAAAAATAAATAACTATAACTAGAATTAATTAAAATGAAGAATAAAAAAATAATGTTTTGTAATTTGAAAAGCTAAACATAGATTTTATAAAATGGCTTAATTATTATTTTCGCTTAAAGTAAAACATTAACCACAAACTTTCGACCATGAATTCTAAAAAAAATTCCGTTTGCTGTATAAATATATTTGGTAAATGGACCATTATCCCCCAAAAATATCTCTACCTTTAAAAGATTTAGTTAAAATTTCTAAGACAAACTGACAAGTTCCACGAGTCTCGTATTTTGGTTTATTTCATCGCTATCTTGTCGCCACACTCAAAACATAAAATTCTCAAACGCAAAGGCAATGCCAGTTTTCAACAACAAAGGGGATAAAAACAAACAATTATGCGATATAAATCTTTGCTTTAATTGTTCTGTTGAATTAAATAACAAGATTAAATCCGACGCTAAAATATTAAAGCAGACAGAAATACTTTGTTCTAGTTTTAAAATTAAAGCAAACGATAAATTATTAAATGAAATATATTTTAAAAGAAATTTAACTGTTGTGTTGCTGAAAAATGAAAACCGAAAATAAGTATTTTAACTTATTGACCTATTTATTCTCAGCTCACGAGATTTGTGTACATTAATAATCTTGCTAAGTCAACAATATATTTGAAAAATAATCTATTTTTTCTTCAGTACGTGTATTAAAAATGTTTTGATCTAAAATTAACATTTTTGAATTTGTTATCTAATGAATTAAAACTTGTAATATTCGAATGTTTCTTATGTGTGTATAATTTATTCTTTTTAATTTAAAAACAAAAAAAATTAACATTTTATAACAAAAAATAATATGCTCATAGTTCAATAATTTGTATCAATAAAACAATTATAGTAACTCATACATATATACACACAATTATTTCATTCTAAGTTTTTCAAAAAGCAAAGAATAGATTTAGGAACTAAAGGTTCTAACTTTTTTAAAATAACTATTAATTTACTATTAAATATTTAAATCAAGTCACGTGATAATATAACAAAGAAGTGAAATTTTGATTGATCGATTGATTAGTTATTAGACGGAAAAATGATTTAGAAAACACTTTGTTTTGTAAAGAGTTTGGGTCTCTCATTCTGTCGCTTACAAAAGTAATAGCCCTTTGGGTGGTTAAAGTGAAAAATAAGTTCAAAATTATTTTATTACAAGAGCTTTGAAATTATTCTCTGCAATTCGTTACGAAGAAAAAATTTCACTTCCAAAGAGAAACTTTTTTTTTTCGTTTCGAAAGCATTAAATAGAGATTATCTTAATTTAGTTTATTACATTACGTGATATATTACAAAAGCCCTTTAAAGGCTAATAAATGCATACTAATATGAAAAACCAATTCACTCCAAAATATTTTAAGATGGAAACCAATCCAAAAAGGTTGCTCTAAATTCTTGAAGTATAAATGGCTGCCTTACAAATTTCTTAAGATTCTGAGTAATTTTATTCATTTTCAGTCATTTCTTGATTACATTTGATTGTAGGTAATGCATCAATATGTCTCTCGAAGGATAAATAAAATACTTAACTTTCATATATATTTTTTTCGATCCAATAAAAATATTATTGAAAATTAAGTACTTTACTGGTGAAAGCAGACATCAAATGTATATGCGCAAAACCCTTTACATTAACATTTTGAAAAGTTGTTAACTACGACAGTAGGTGGTTGACTGAGACAATGCCCTCTTTGATGTCCAGATATCAAAACTGTTCTTATAAGATTTAAAATACTGTGCTACAGTAACAAAAAAGTACTTCGCTGACTCAAAACATTGAAAAGAGACTGATTTAAGCTTAAATGTCAATCGTTCGCTTTGACTACAAAGAGAATAAATCGAGTTTGATTTCTCTTTTGAAAAATAAGCCTTGTTTTTTCAAGAAGTATGACTTTTAACTACGGATTCTGAAATCCCATTTGTCAATAAAAAGGAATTTCTTTTGTATTCGATTTCAAAGAACTGAATTAAACTTTTTTTTTATCATTCCGTTCGTTGTCATAGTAACGCGAAAAAAGAATTATTTTTTTTTGCAACAGGGGGGGAGAATTTAAGCCGCATCGCAACAGTCAATAGTATTTTTTTCGTTCAAGATAGGATAAATTTAATCTAAACTTATATATATTTCTTTTCAAAAGTGATGAGCTATCTAAAAGTCTTAGAAAAATTTAACAGACAGTATTGAAATGAATTATATTTCTTCTTGAGTTATTGTCACTTTTTTATTTTTTATGTGTATGGTTCTTTACTAGTTTCAAATTAATAACCCTTCTTTCAATAAAGTAATTTCTATGTAAATCCGCAAAGTTTATATAATCTAACATTAATGATTTAATATGTAGGATTATAAAACTTTTTCTGATAGATTTATAAATATAGTAACGCCATTACCCATAAAGATAACCCAATTTGAATGATTTATTTAAAACTTCTAAAATAAAATAACTATTTCCATCCCCGTCTTGTTTTATAACACCAATCTTAAAACATACAAGCCTCTCGAGAACAAAAACAATATCAATTTTAATTACAAAAAGTATCAAACAAACGATAATACACACACACGACGGCATTAAAATTAGTAATTAAATTCTAAAATTAAAACAACGATGAAATATTAAAGTTGACAATCATTGAATATTACAATAATGTAGTATTCGGATGTTAAAATTAAAACAAATGATAAAGTATTAAAATAGATAATCTTATAACTATTATTAAATGAAATTTATATTAAAACAAGTGCAACTATTGTTGTTGTAAATAGAAAAGACAAAATGAGTCTTTACGCGTACACATTACTACATGTTCAGTTCACTGAAATGTTTATTTTAATCATAGTAGTAAGTAATAACTGTTATAAATTCCACGTAGAAATTCTGAGGAGTTGGTTCAAAAATACGCTAAAATTTCATACCATTATGAAGTAAGATAAAACTGAATTTATTAATTTGCAATGAATCATTTTTTTTTTTTTTTTACTTTTCAAATTAGTATTTCTTATCAGATCACGAATTACTCATAAAATTATTTAATTTAGTGTGAAATCGAACTGTTTTAAAAAGTTCGGGAGATGGAGAGTTAAATATTTGTTCGAAAAGTTATACATTTTAACTACGCAATTTTAAAAAAAAATTAACTAAAACTTAATGAGCTATACAGATACGGTAAAAACATTCTTTGTTTTCTGTGAAGTTACCAAAAATTAAAGATGAGTGAAGGTTACAGTTCAGGAACATTTAATTGTTTATGTTACAAGATAACTGATTCATTTTAAACTCTGGTCTGCCATCCATTTTGACATCAATCCTATGGAACATTTCTGCTTTCCACTTCAAATATAGATTAAGGGAGTATTTACTTAAACATAATGAAATATTTAACACATTTTATGTCTATATTAATTAAACATTTCTTTGATTTTCAGTTCTTTGAAAAGATTTTCAAAACTCAGAGAGAAAATGTAATTTATGATTTTTTTTCTCTCTTAAGAAGAGGCCTTTTAATTCATTTTAATAAAGGAAGTTAGTTTTGAGTCTAGGAGAAACGTAGAAATTCCTAAGGTTCAACATAACTCTCAATAAAATTAAAAATGGGTGACACTAAAGTTTTGTGTTTCTTACCACAAAACAAGCCACATGCAAAGTTTATTTGTTTACGTAAAATTGAACAACTTGCCAACACATACAAAACTTCATATTAAAATTAAATACCATTTCAACGTATATATAACAGATTACTGAAAATTGAAGTAAGTAATGTGTTAAAATTAAAAGAATCGGTGCAGCAGAAATTTCCTTAAAGAATTGGTGCGGCATTTTTTTTTTTTAATTATTAGCAAAAATAGAAATAACACAACAAACAATAATAATAAACAAATAAAATAGAAAATTTGAGTAATAAAAAACAGCATTGAAAATATTGCCTTAAAACTGACGACATTTTTATGACATATATATATTTTCGAAAAGGCAAAAATTCAACAGAGTTATATTTCACGGATGCAAGTCGTGTACACCGAAACACGGTCGCCTCGCGGTCACGGCCGTCGTTCTTTCAGTCGGGCTTCAGTTCTGATGCGACCGAGACCCATCATGCAGTGGGACGAGTGCACATTAATTCTGATCGAGATCTTAAGTCTAGAGATTCGGTATGACGTAGAAGTTGGGAGACGACTGATCAGGTGTAGTCCTCCTCACTTGATCGAGGTTCAAAATTACGAAATCCGTCCACGGTAGCCCCCGGGTTGCTTCCTCCTGCGACGTTAATAAGCAATCACAATCAATATATCTATACTAATTTACATAAGTAATACTTCATTCACAAGCATCCCCCGTATCTCAAGGTTGACAACACTCTTGTTCTACATCACACTACTTAAGAATTTGAAACTTTGATTTAACAAACCGAAGCTCCATTGTTGTATTTATTCTAGAAGTTACGTCGCTAATCCGACAGAGAAGAAACAAAACAAACTCTTATCGAATCGAACATCGATCGGAAGGACAAAATGAGAGAATGCTTCTTTTCTTCAAAGTAAATTTCAAAAACCCGTGTTAGAATTTTCGAACCACTCTTTTCAATCGAAGAATGTATTTTAATTTCTTACACCCTGTACTTCTTTACTCTTTGCACGGTGATAGGTTCCATTCACTTCACTGTGGGAAGACTTTAATTTACATTTTAATCACTCTCTTCAATTCCTAAATCTTTTGTTGCGAAAGAAGCCTCATTTAAATGTTCTTTCTTCATAAAAAAAAAGGAATTTCGAAAAGAATTCTTATTTCTTTGGAGATAACAAGGTGTGCTGCTTTCCCGTGGGATCTTTAAGGCCTTTTATGTGCCATGCAGACAATACAAGCAGCAGAGAGGGAGAAGCGTCTGTTGTTCTTTCAGTCTTTTGGAGGTGTGGAATACTTAATACTTTCCATGTTATGTGTCGAGTAATTACTTTTATGGCTACTTTTCGTTACAACCGTACCACTTGGCGCCTATTCTGTTTCGGAGACTTTTCCCGAAACGATGCATCGCCAATTGGGGTCTTTTTCATTCCTGGTAATAGTTACATTTTTAACCATCTATCAAGCATAAACCTTTTATAATATGTGCTAACATGTTATTTTGAGAAAAACAAAAATACACGGGCGTAAAATGAAAGATACAGGATGTTAGGTTTAAAAGGTTGACATTATTTTAATATTTACTTAAATAAATGCTTTCAATGACAGAATCGTCTGATTTTATTCTTTTTCCTGTTAACATTTTAAACGGTCTTGTAATTTAGAATGTTTTGCTTGTGAAAGTAAAAATGCATGAGAGAAATTTGCAGAATTCAATTTCCTTTTTTAGGTAATAATTATTTCTTTGGAGCGTGGGGCTCGGAAGTACGCTTATTTCACACTAATTAATATTCATTTTGAATAATTCAACTTTTTCGAAAAACTTTAAAAAAAAAAAGCGTTTAGCACATGTTAAAATGAAATTAGCAAAGCGGATTTCAATTTTGGTATTTTTTTCAAATATTCTTTCGTTTAAATCTAATGGTATTTGCCCAAAGTGAACAAAAAAAAAAAAAAAATTTGGATTTGGAAAAAAAAAAAAAAAAAAACTACGATTCTCTCGTTCCCCTCCCCCTTTAAAATAGAGGTATTCTTCGCAACGAAAGAACGTGTTCTAATACGGCTATGTAGTATTCGCTCTTGTCGGGAAGAGATAGGCGATCGTACAAAAACGTATTTTGTTGGGTTTGTGTCTGCCGTCAATTTTATTTAGTCGAGGAATTGGCATCTTTTGAGTTTCTCGACAGACAGCTGGAGATGAATCACAATAGAAGAAAATATCCTTGATGGAACTATTATATTTTCTGACAGCTGGTAGGGATATAAATTTTTCGATTTTCAAGCTCTTATATTTCGTTGGAAATCGTTCCTATCATTTTGTTGGTTCGTACTCACACGAGAGGGTGTGGTAAAATTTTAATTATTACAAAAAAATAACAGAGATATCTGTATATGAAATGATCCTTTAATGCATAATGTTATAAATGACAGCTATTTATGTTACGTTTGAGGAAGTCGGGGATTAAAGTAACCTGCAGCATGGAGAAGACAGAGTCCAATCTGTTTAATTCTACACTAATGGACTTCGAATGTTCAAGAAACGCCGAGAGAAATATAAAACACTGAATGTTGATTATGTAGGGCAGAGGTCTTCAAATAGGGTTCCGCGGAACCCTAGGGTTCCCTGGAACTTTGACAGGGTTTCTGCAAGAGATCACTATTTGCTTAATCGAAGCGCAAGAGATCCAGTAAATTTTTAATTTTTATAAAATATCGAATTCTCAAAGGAAGTGTGTTTGTAAAAATAAATAATTTATGGATAAAATAAAATATTAATTTCGTAAAAAAGTATCATGGTTCAAATACATTAATCGAGACGCATTAGGTCACATATTATTCTCCAATTTTCGGCTCAAAGGAAGAATCAGTCACTTATTTCACTATTTTCAAGGTATTAAGTGAAATTGACACCACTCTCTTAAAATTGAAATTTTGGGCAGATTGCATTCCGAAAGATCATGTTAAACACTTTCCTAATTTATATAATATTTTAGTAGACGGATCCCAATAAAATTGTAAAAATAAGTTTAGTCCAACATTTATCAGATCTGCAAAAAAATATTTATTATCTAAGCCTTCCCTTGTTATCAGAGGTATTCAACCGTTTAAACCTTGGGGAACCTCTTTGAACTTATTATTTTCTTGAAGGAATTTCTTTTGACTAAAGAGAAGGAAAACAGGATATCAGCGCTTTATCCTATGCAAATTTACAAAATTATTCTTTTCCTTCTATTTTATTACATTAGAAATGTCTTAGTAAGATAATAAATGATGTTGATGCGTATTTCTTGTTTCCCAAAATATATTCCATGAATAATGAACAAAGGCATCACAATATTTTAATTTATAAGAAATTAATAAAAAAAAACTTTAATGACTTTGCTGTGATTGGTTTTTTACTTCAAAGTATTTTTACGACTGGAATTATTGTTGAAATCTGAACCTAAAGTCATCTTCAGCGACCAATCTGTTTCTATACTTTGTTTTTGTCGCAGCGTACAAAGAGAAAGATTTTTCGCAAAAATTTTTTGAAGCATATAACATTAGATGTTTCACAGCTTTTTGGCAATTTCAGAATATTCTTTTCTAATGTTAATCCAAAAATGCATAATATCAACTTGACTAAAATTTAGCTTCAATTGCGTGTCGCACGATATATCAATTTATTGCTCTTCTTTTATTATCGGCTAGGAGGGTGTCCCAGTCTTAAGAATGATTTTAAAACCAATAAATTTTTTTTTTGAACAGAAAAATACTCAATAAATTG
>BMAW01005170.1:0-10251 GCA_019974015.1 Nephila pilipes
TTTATTTAGAGTTTCAATATTTATGAATAAATATTAAATCTTATTTTCATAAAAAAAATAATTAAAAAAAGCTTTTTACTATCACTACATCTGCATTTTGATTTAAACATTTTCTTAATTACTTTGTATTTCCTAATCATTTTCTTAATCCCTCTAAAAAATGATTGAAACTCTATTAAACTGTAATTTTAGTCGCATTTAGTTACCAAAAGTAATAACTACGCTTAAAACCCAGGAGTAAACTATATCTGCTGCAGAATCAAAGGAAACAGTAATAATTTCTTTCGTGCTGACCGTCTCCGACGCTACAGACGTCATTGCACCGACCTCTTTGACACTAGTCATCCTGCAAACGAGTCATGTTCATGATTTAGTTTACTTGATGTGGCTGTATGATTCCTCAACACCGCATTTACAACATGCTCGTCTTACAAAGGGATTAGTGTTTGGGGACTCCTAAGACTGTTTTGTCTGTGTATGTTCCTTCTATATCTATCCATTAAAAATTCGCATGACAATCAAGGTTAACTGGATGAACGTAAGCAATAATATCTCAGAACGATAATTTGAAATTCTGCGATCATATCGATAAGAAAACCATTTTCTGTCACTGTAAAATTCATGTTCTGTTAGAAGTAACTTCTTGCAGAAGTAAGAACATGATCTACACATTTATCGTTTGCACCCATAGCGTAACCCATCGAGGTATAATTCAGTTTCTTTCCTAGTGTACTCCGATGATTAACGTGACAACTCTAGGCCCAAAGCATCGTGGAAGGGTGACGTATGAGAATTTGAAATGGCGAGTGCACAAGTGAAAAAAATGAGCATGTTTGTGGTTCTTCATAATCAAATCAATTTCCATCTCTCGACATCTCTTCAATATTACATACTGGAAAGATCCAGCTTCAGATCATTCGATCCGATGCTGGTTACATCAGTTTCGGGAATGAATAACTTCCGATACAAAAATTTCTTCATTACTACACAAAGTTCTATAGGAATTGGCATGCATTGATGACAAACTTCAAAATAATTTATCGCTCTGGTCTATTGGTTAATCGACGTTATTTGGAATTATGCCAAATATATTGTCTTCAAAACATAAATTTTAATTATTAGTAATCGAGTAATATTTTAGATAGAAATTAATCTTGTGATTTTATTTGTAGTATCTTCACCAGTGACAACAACAAATTAAAATACCTGAATCACTAACCTGGAAGAAAATCCCTTTTGACCTAGTAGCTGAAAACACAGCAAAAATGGGGTAAAAAAAGTTCTCCAAAGTGGCATGCCAAAAGCATTCGCGGAAGCTGTTTTCAGTAAAGGTAACAGAAGCTAAAAAAATGTCTTAATAACTAATCCGAGGAAGGGGGGGGGGCCCATTTTGGTCAAGTCTTTAAGGGCATCGCAAAAGATGAGCCAAATAAAATGAGATTTCTAAGGTCCAAGAAATCATGGGTTGACTCAAGTTCAACCAACCTCCTCCTCCATTACGTTATAGAATTATCATTCCTCAAAATAGAGAAGCGACCCAAAGACGGCTACAAATACAATTATAATCTTTATTGAAATGTAGTATTTAAATTAAGGTTTTCCACATTATAGACAGACAACCTTCACTGTCATGTTTCCTGATGGTGAATTAATGAGACAGCATTTGTATGTTATAATCCTAACAATATTCAGAATGCCGCTACTTAAATCACTCTAAGGAATACCATTCTTATTTGTCGTAGGAGATATTTAATATAGTTATTTGTTTGGCTATTAATGGTACTTAAATATATCAAAACAATAAATGGGGTGAAAATGTAGAAAATTATTTCTGTGAAGACTATCTTTGTTGTATAAGAAGTTACGAGTTCATTTTCTATCCATATAAAAATTAATTAGCTTAAGAGGAGTTTAATGTAATCTTCTATTGTATAATGTAAATTTATATATATATATATATATATATATATATATATATACAATATGGTTATAATCAAAGCATACATAAAGATCTTATATAGTAGTATATAGATCTTATATAGATCCTCCCTGTAGAATCTGTTCTGCGTCTCGGAGTTTGATTAAGCTTGGTATATACGTTATATAGGGACTATGGGAAAATACTACACAAAATTCTACAGTCAATTTTAAAGTAGCATCCGTATAATATCCACGTAGTGCAAATGATAAAACTTCGAGACCACAAAACACGCCTTGAATTTGTTTGGCGATTTTTGGCGAAAATGGAAGTTCATGATGCGTGGCCTTGGAAAATTCTATGATCAGATAAGGCACACATTTATTTTGATGGAGCTGTGAATAGTCATGTGGGTACTTCATCTACTAATGTCCTCCATCGACAACCACTGCATTCTGTTTACGTGATTGCTTGGTGTAGATTTACTGCCGAGTTTATCCTCGGACCGTTTTTCTTTGAAACTCTCACTCCTCAAGGTCCTAAAAGATGCTCTGTCCCGAGTGCATGGTACAGAGAACTCCTTCAACAGCAGGTCATTCCTGCTTTACAGGAACACTAATATTTGCAGACCACTATCTTCCTGCAAATGGTAGCACTCCCCACAGTAGGCAACTAGTCAAATAATTGCTTCGAGGTAACTTTAGCGATAATCGTGTAACACCAGAGCTTTTCCGGATGCCTTCTCGTTAACCCGATTTATATCCCTGTGATTTCAGGTTGTGGGGATGCCTAAAAGAATGTGTTTATGAAGGAGGAATCAGGACTTTATCTGAGTTAAAAACCCATACTATACGCCATGTTGCTGGAATCCCACTAGAATTTCTTCGCGCTACCATCGAACACGCAATAATGCTCTTTCAACACATTATTGATGTCAATGGAGCACACGTTAAGCACATACTGTAATTGAATAAATTCTAATGATTCTGGCTGATTATTTGTCCTTCTATAAGTGCCACATTTCCCCCTGGTGGTCAAAATAGGATCTTTTTTATTGCAGAAATCGTTTTCTCATTGTTCATATAATGCATATACCATGTTTCGTCAAAATTCAATAAGTATAACGGGTTCTCGAGGGGTCTGAATAGGGACACTTTAATTATAAACACCCTGTATATATGGAATAATTTCAATCATAGCTTGAATAAAACGAATATTGATAATTTTTAGATAGTTTAAAAATAGGAAAGGAAAAAACTCAATTTTTTGGCATACATATATAAGAGCAAAAATATTATTAAAAAAATTTTAAATTATATGTTATTTAGAAATATAGTTTCAGTCATAGCTTTTATAGATATAGCTTTACAACAAATTACAATAATGATTCTTGTGAACAATCGCAAAATATCATAAACTTATGAAAAAATATTGAACAAAGTACAAACAAACTGTAGCATTATGTATGATTATGTACATAACTAGTAGGTGAAAGAGGGAATTGGGAGACTTTGGAGTTTAATTACGCAAGAATCAGATGTGGCTATTTTGTGCCAAATAAGGCGTAAGTGAGATCTACATGTTAGAAAGAAAACAGAGAAAAAAAGGCAAAATTTTTTTTACTTGATGGTGAGGGTTTAAAATACAGAAGGATCGCAGGGGTGTCACGGGACAGCAGCATCCGAGTTTACCAGAAACAATAAACTCCAAGGGAAGGAAAAATATTTTTAGAGTACTTCGGAGTTTCGATGTCCGTGCTTACCAAAAGAAGGGAAATTGCCGAGAGGGATAGGTAATAAATTACATAATTGTGAACATAAGGTCTGGGTGAGAGACTTATCTGGATTATCATTAATATGCGAAGTTTTAATTACATTAATACTCATTTATTTTGTTTATACATTATACAAATATATTTCATGACGCATAAAAAACTTTCTAATTCACGTGGAAAAATATAATAGGTAATTATTCTTAAAACAATTTTTTTAACGCAAAAGGCTTATAATTTTGAACATTGTCTGATAGTTGTTTCAGAACTGTTAAGCCAAACATCCAGGAATTCATTGTTATTGAATGGCAAAATTACTGGAAAGGAGTATCTACCAGTTTAGATCCGGCGTTTTTATGGACAGTCTGTGGGGCTGTTATTGCTCAGTGCTAAATATGGCTGCTTAGAAGCCGATGAGAAGTGCAACTTTTCTTACAGGTAGATCAAGAGTAAGTAGTTGTTGAGCAGCTTCTTGAATGGCACACACCTCAATGTCATAATTAATGGGTTTTTTTCATAGCTAAGGATTTTTCGAAGAGATTGTAGTGTCATCCGGCACTTGCCCTCAGAGGTATATTTTCTTCAGATAAGTAAAGCCATCACTCACCCGAGACACTCTATGAATCTTTTTTCTCTTTCCCATGAGATTTATTGTCTTTGGTAAACACGGGGGACGCATTTACAGGAAACGCTAGTGATCCTACTCTATTTTCGACCCTTTTTCTTGCCAACTATTTTAAAATGTTTTCCATTGTTTTCAAAAGTGTGGATCATAGTTACATCCCGATAAGTTAAACGCAGTCATATCGACTCTTGCACTATTAAACTTCTCCATCCCACACACGTCATCCGGCACCTGGTGTGCAGATTATCAGGCCTGTACGAAGTGCACCCTAGGTAAAGCAAAATCCTCTATAACGACCAACTTTAGCGAGCTTCCAAATTGATAACAACGACCAATACAAGAAAGAATTTCGTAATATGAAACAGTGCTTTAAGAAAATTGCATAACATTGCTGGAAAGAAATGATTGAAAAGTATGTTTATTAATGGGCTTTCTTCTACTCACATTGTATGTCTGAGTCTAAATTTTAAAAGCTTTTTTTCTCACATTTTAAAGCACCCAATTGAATTGAAGTTTTCTAGAAACAATTGCTTAGGATGAAAATACGATAAATAAGTAACAATTAATAAAAATGAATTGATTAAAAGTAAATATTTAAAGAATTAAATTTTTCACCAATTTTCTCGCCAAGTCGCCAAATGGTCGCCAAACCTAACGACAAGGTGAAGACGTCATTGCTTAAACACTTTTTTGTTTACTATTGAAATCTCTATTCAAACATCTTTTCCTTTTTTATGAAAAAAAGTGCAGGGAAGCATCAACATATGTTCGTAACATTGCTCCCCATCTTCAAGACAGGCAAATTTTAACGAAAAGGAATGTTATTGAAAGGCGAATGTTACATGTTACTTAAATTTTTAAGTATAAAAATTTATGTTGCGCAAATTGTGATGTTTGAAAGAAAACCCATGTTTAAAGAACTTGTTTTTTAGCGGATTATGGAGTTTTATTTTTTTAATACCCTGAAATTTCAAACTAGGAAATATAATCGAAAACTTATCTTTAAAGATGCGTATTTCATTGAGCCTTCTTATAAATTAGAGAACATAATTCCGTTTCGAAATGTTAAAAAAAAATTGCAATTTCGTCCTTTTTCATTGTTTATTTATTAGGTTTTTCCAGTGGGATCCGAAGCATATACTCTTACATGCTTAACTTCTTAAATATAATTTGAAAAAAAAAAAAGCTTGAATTTAAATAACAATTTGTCTCGAATAATTCTTTTAAATCGCAAACAAAAGATTATTCCTAAAAAAATTAATTCATTTGTAAAAGAAGAGGAAAACAGTTACATAAAAAAAGAGAAAATATGTCACATGTGTTATTTTAGTTGAAATAAGCAAATTCTGGAAGCAAACAGAACATCCCTCGAGAACTAATTAAGGAGATTGAAAACACGTTTTCTAACTTTCAAATTAAAATTTATCGACTGAACAGAAAAGAAAATTAAGAGCGATAAAACAACGAAGAAATTATAAAAAAAATGTTTCTTACGTGAATGTAATTTGATTACAGGCAAAAAAAAGTGTTCGTTTGTTAATTCTTTATGGGGGGATGATATTTGCTTATTGATTTATAAGCATTAAAGTAGAAAATGATAAAGAAGTTTTGAAGTTGGTTTTGTCTCTTAAGAATTATATATTTAGATAGATGGATTATTTAAAGGAGTGTTACTTTAAGAATTGAAAAAAAAAAATGCATTGTCTGCCGTATTTGTGAAACAAATTATAAGCTTTTCGGAAACGAGTAAAAATTTGCTTTACTCAATGCTGATCATTTCCGTAATATATATATATATATATATGTGTGTGTGTGTGTGTGTGTGTGTGTGTGAACTGTCCCGCTGCACTACAGCAGCGCCACCTTCAACTCGGATTAGATGGTGAAATCTCGAGGTGTAAGTACGCAGAAATGCGTGTCCGTCTTTTTCTTTAATTTTTCATATGTTAATAAATTATATTTAATCCTAAGATGAGCGTGCTTCTTAACAAAATACCAACGCCATCCTCCACACACACAAACACACACACACACACATATATATATATATATGTGTGTGTGTGTGTGTGTGTGCTTGCGTGTGTGTGTAACGTTTCACCCATAAATAATTTTAATTTCCTATGTTTTCTCAATCTCTAACTCAAAAGCAAAAAAATCATTCCTATATTCTAATGTAATTCAGAATTATCCTATTATTTATCAGAATATGTGTACATAAATTTTGTTCAATCCCCTTCATCGTAATCATAAATCTGTCAGAAATAATCCCTACTGGACTGAAAGACGTCAAGTTAATCCCTCAGAATCGTTACATCTCTTACGATGTGTGTTACCAGGTGATCGGGAGTTATCTCTTCTACAAAGTCAACTGCAAGGTAAAATTCACTTCTTCAAAATATATATGCTTATTGTTTGTCCCTCTCTCTCTCTCAGCGAAATAAAATAATCTTAAGCGATAAAAAGAATTGTTCATTTCATCCTGAATCATTAATATATTTTTTCACTTCATTTACAAAATTTTATATATATATATATATATATATTTATATATATATATATAAACTGATTGCATTCTGTTGTTGCTCTTCTTGTGTTTCCTTATTCGTCGTATGTTATAAACATTCTTTGAATTTCTGGAATTGCCAGTTCATTTTATTTTAAATGATTATATAAATAGTTTTTTTTGTCTGATCTCTGCTCAAATGTGCCTTTTATATAACTGTTTTGAATTATATGACGTTGATAAAAGTAGTTTGGGACATTAATTCTAGAAAAACCTAGAAATTAGCAATCTGCAGACTGAAAGGTTGTAATATTATGTTGCAAATTGAAATGTATAATATTCCGTCATTTTGCTACTCTATGTTTAGATCTTTCAATTTTTTTTATTTCTTCTACTACACATTTTGAAATTTGCCTTTTTCATTTTTCGTTTTGTTTACTTGCTTTTGGAAATTTTTCTAGATAACATATATTTCTTTTTTAGTTTTAGTTTAATTTTTATTTTTATTCAGTTTTTCTTGCGTACAGTGCTTTGTTAGTATATTTATATGGTTTGGTATGCATATTTTTCACTCAATAGTATAATACTGTTTTTTTCTGTATTATAGTACTGTTTCTTTTGACATTTTTTAATTATTGAGATTTATTTCCTTATTTGTTTATAATTGTAGTATTTTAGTGTTCCTTTACATTTAAAATTATATATATATATATGTAATGATTTAACTTTTAATTCATTAATTACCCTAAATAATAAATTAACTTTCTATTCTATCTCATTCCCTGATACAAAAGTAAAGAGTTCATTCTTATTTCCTGATCCCCTTCCAAAAGTATCCTATAATTTATTACATCACGCGCTCTTGAAAAGGATTAAGTCTGCTTAAACTAATTATAAATCTATCAAAAACAATCCCTTTTTAATTCCCTATCTTCTATATTTCCCTGGAATCCCCTTATTCTTACCACGTGCTTATGACGTTTGATGGGAATTTTCCCTAGTATATAAGCAAAAACGCAACGAAAAACGTTCTCTTTTTCATACTGCGCTTGCTCTTTTTCATACAACTGTTCTGCTCTTCTTACTTAAATGATGTAACCAACTACCTAATGAAAATGGTCTCACTCTCACAGCTTTAAATAAAAGTAAAAAGTCACTAAGCCTCGAATGTTATTGATAGTATGTTACATATATACATACATACATAGCTGAAATCTGTCTGATTCTTGTTTCTTGTTTGCTATGTGAATCATAGAATAAAGAAGTCCAGATTAACACAGTTGAATAAAGATTATATGCTTCATCCTTATTTAGAATTAAAACTGAATAGAAATATCATAATTTCGCGTTCCTGAAAGTTTCAAAAAATCCGAAATTTTAAGTGTATTCGACTACATAACATTAATTAAAGTTTAAAAAAATTATATTCAGTAACATAAAGCAAATGCTTACGCGGTTAATTAAGAATGAGTGCATTCAAAAATCGAATTAAAAACTTTTTTGAGAAACTTCAAAAATTAATTATCAATTTTAATATACTGTAGGAATTAAAAATCATGAATTTCAGTGCAGTATTTTCATTTCCTTTGATAATTCAATTTATGACATAAATATATCCATCAGTAAAATTATTTTCTATTTCATTTGTCATAGTACATTTACATACAACGCCATCTATCGGTCAAAATGGATAAGACAAAAGTAGGACAGTAACCATAACAAGCAAGAAATATGTAGACCTTTTAATCCATTAGACGTAATTGCTCTTTTTGTAATTTGTCATAAGATGTCATTAACGCGTCATATTTTTTCTTTCCTCCTTCTATTATTTTTTTTTCCTGTTTTATTCGATGAAGCGCATTATTTTTCTTTCGAAACCCGATATTCATTTAGGGTCAGAAGAATTACTTTCCCTTTTCATCAATTCTGAGGGAAATGGGATTATTTTTCCTTTAGCAATTATATTCTTTTCTGTATGAACGCATTATGCAAAGATATAAATTACTCAAGCATTATGGAGTAAGTGAAGATTTATATGTATAAAATAAAATATTTTTAATGACCGTTGAAATACGATTTTAGCGTGATTGCATCTTGAGTTTCATTAAATTATATGCACTTTTAAATGTACCAGGGGATGCTAGAAATTGTTGAATACCATATCTAAGACTCCTTGTTTTTGTGATGTATACCTTTTAAGATAACAATACACCTTTGAAGAAAATTTTTGATTTAAGCTTTGCCTACAAATGCATATTTTATGAACATATGGGGTTTCAAAATTAGGAAAACACCCAAGAAAAGTTTTGTTAGTGCATAGTTTTATAGTCAAAAGGGAAATTTACACAAATATGAGCAAAATTAAAGACTTTCCGCAAAATATGACATTTAAAACAATAATGAAAAAGTATTTTGTAAATTGAATGATGCAGAATATAACCTTATCTGTGGAATTGACCATTATTTTGATAATAGAGACCTTACTTGTGGTGCTGTCTTTTAGTTCGATTTGTGAATTTTATATATCTATATATATTACTATAAGCGAAATACCACTGATTGACTCATCACGAGATCTCAAAGACTATACAACCAATTCACTTGAAATTTAGCATAGTTACTCATTTTGCGATGTAGACACTCACTAAGAACGGATTTTACGGAACTTTTATCCAAAATGTAATTTTCATTCGTTAATCTACTCTTATCCGTGGGTTATATTATTTTGGCGACTTTATCTCCAAAAATGATACGACCGACGCCAAACGGAATATATTTTTTTCTATGTATACTGTGTATTGTCACCAATTAAGTTTACTTGGTGAGATTTGCCCGTGCGAAATTTAAAAATACCAAATAATTTTTTATTGAATCGCTGATGGAGGATTGGCAAGATTTTGGAGAAAGGGGCTCTTTATGTGAAATTTCGTGCATGTCGAAATTGGGAAACGTACATATTTAGTGATAGAAATAAATGATTTTGGAATAAATTGAGATTCTGAATTTGGAATGAATTATGGAATGTAGTTTAGCTCCAAAATTTAGCGGGATTTTGAAAGATACTAAAATGGCGACTTTTTACGGAGTAGTACACACGCAAGACTGCAGAACCTCGCTACATGCATGAACTAACTGAAGAGGCTATGACATACTTAAGATATTTTGGACGATCCTACTTGCACGACTTTTTTTGAAGGATTGAAGTGATTGCAATCCTAAATGGTCGGAAATCAAAGATGTCTTGAGGCAAGGACAAAAATCTTATGATAGACACGATGCCATTGCGAGGGTATTTCATTTGAAAGTAAAGCACATGATGAATATTCTGACAAAAGGTTGCATCTTTGGCAATATTAGGTGTAACATGTATACAATGGAATGAATTTTATCCATTATATATATATATATATATATATATATATATATATATATAT
>BMAW01005171.1:0-18211 GCA_019974015.1 Nephila pilipes
AATCTCTAACAAAAATTTATAGTTAAAGTTAAAATAAATCTAGAGTATATACTCACCCATCTTTAAGCATCTTCAATTACGACATTTTTTCCCTAATCTTACAACTTACAGGCAAAACTCAAATAATTAAGCATATAACCATATTACCTCCAACTATGATTTAGAATCACAATTATTATTAATAATACTTTCAAAGATTCGACAAGTTAGGAAAAAAGAATTTTTTTGCCAAAATCTTACAAATATTATGTAAAAAAAAATTAAACTGAATTGAAATTATATGAAAAAAAAACAATAAAAACGAGAATGATTCTACATATAACTTTAAAAATTAATTTATTTTGTAATTCTTTTCCTTTAAGAAATATGAAATGCACTAAAGTAGCCTGCCTTTACACATATAAGATAGAACTCATTTAATCTATTTTGAATGTTTAAAGTTACATTAACTAATTTAATATTAATAAATATAAAAATATAAAATATGTTTCTATAGCTATTTAAGATTAATTTGCTATGAAACATAGGAACAAAGGGACTTTATTTATAGCAAATTATCTCTCTTGTAAAATTTTAAAACTGAAGGGTCTATTATCTACAACTTTAAAGTTGATAACTAAATAATTTCCTTCATACGAATTTAAGTAAGAAAGATAAAATGATAAATCCTCTTTAAATTCTATGATAAATTTATTTTGAAATATTATAAGGTCATCCATGTACCTAAACAAAGTTAATTTATATTTATCTGTAAAATTTTGTTCATAAAAATGTTGGTAAATACTAGCAAAATTATTTCTATCTATTTTACCCAGTATAATTAACAAATATTTTTTATCGTTATAAAAAAAAAATAGGACAATTTTTCGAAGAGGGTTAATAAGAAATTTAAATTTCTCTAAATATATAGAACTATTATTATCTGATTTCTTTTTTTTTTAAATTTAATCATGGTAATATTAATTAAATTCTCTGTATCTATCAAATTAAATTAATCGTAAGATCATAACAATCAATTGAATAGATCTCCTTATGATTAACATAATTAATAATTTTGTAAATATTTTCAATTTTAACAAAGTTATAAAAACCATATATAGTGTTTTATAACATACTAAAGGCAAGTCTATTACTAGTAATGTATGAATTCAATCAATTAATCATAGTTCTAAATTTAACTTATTTCTTATATAAAACTTTAAAACTATTGGTATTATCTCTATCCCCATTATTAACTAAAGTAAAAGTATTATTATTGACAATTTTTAGTCACAAAATGTTGTTTGCAATTCATAGCACAGTTAAAAGGAAACTTAAAAAAAATATAGAAAATAATGAACTCATCCTGTAAGTATTTTACAGAACTGTTTAGATCTCTAAACTTTGTGTTTTCTTTTGTCTTAAAATTGAAATATTTAATTCCTTAATTCATATAATATTCTTTCTCATATTCATCAAAAATTCTGAAATCCGAAATCATATGGCATATTCGAAAGGGTTGCCACTCTTAAAGCCACCGCAGAGAAGATAAAGTAGGCTAGCACAATTGGTAAAATATCGCCAAATAATTCCTGTTGCCAAGGCTGGTTACGCTAAACTGCATTCCAAACACACACACACACACACACATATATATATATATATATATATTGCAGTCATCGGATATATTAATGTATCACTTTTCAAAAGTCTATTTCATCATTTTTTTTTCGAGGAAAAACTGAAAATTTAAAATAAAGTCTAAGTTTTAATATATAGCTGTTATTGAAAGAAATATGAAGCAAGTAAACATTAAACAATTTATTTTACATATTTCTTTCAGTTTCAAGCGAGGAAGAAAGTAAAGAAAATTTTAATTTACTATTTCGAAATCCCTTAAGGCAGAAGGAGAAACAAAAAACAGAAATTAATTTTTTAAAATTTTATTTTAATTTATTCATCGACAAATTGCAGACGTTACCAATAAACCGCAATTGTTTTATTTAATGCGAAGAATTTTAAATACAGCGTGTTATGACATATTGGTCCCTGAGTTTTATGTTTCGCACGATATTTTTAATTAATTTTATTTTAAATTATTATATTTTAATTTTAATTAAGTTGTATATTTTTCTCGAAAATTTCCATACATCCGTTGAAAGGTCAATGATATACACAGCATAAAAAAGGGGTAAATGTGTGGTATTATTGAAATATATCTTTTCTTAAGCTAGAAGTAATTTGAATTTCGGAAGAGGAACTTTAACAAAACCATTTAAATTAATTTCTAATACTTCCTAACTTTTATCTTATTTTAAATTGTAATATTACTTTGTCAAATTGGTTTGAAATTTTCAACTTATAATAGCCATGAGCAAAATGTTTTTACTTATAAAAGTGATAATTCTTTAGGAGTTTCTATAATAAATGGAGTAACGGTTGATTTATTACTACCAATTTACTTAATCTAACGAAAGAGATGAAATTATGTAGAAAGGCGAAAAAAAACCAGCATGTGTTAATGATTGATTTTGAATCAATATAAATAAATATATTATGAAAGAATTTGTCTGAAATTCACATTCCATATAAGTTCTCCGACAACTAACGTTATTCTTGAGGTAATTAATTTTAATCATGACGCAAGGGCAATGACATTTAAATTTTTATTTCAGTTACTTCCCTTTTCGAACGGGGTTCGTAAAGTACCTTTTTGTCGACAAATGGCGTTTCTAAAGAAAACTAGCATTACCATTGTGTGTTGGCATGTGTAAGATGACGCTAAAATATATTTGACATTCATTCAGAAGTTCAATGGCTGTTTCGATTTGTGATCCATCGTCGTCATTTTCAGATGAGTTGTCAAAGAAACATACATTCATCTTTATACATCAGAAATTACGCAATGAACAATACACTTGGTACTTTCTGCTCTAAAGAATAAGCAGACGGTCTTATAGACCCGGAAAAAGCAATGGATATGATTTTTTTTAGATGCGGAAACATCATGAATATCTTAGAAAAAAGGAAGAAGAAAATTATCATTAGATAGTGTTACAGTGTGATTTACACTATTCCCATTTCCCACTCCTAACACAGTTATTTTTGAACTAACCTAACATATAAACTTAAATAGAAGCACAGAAAAAAATTATAAAACTTTTCGAGTTATTCCTAATTTATATGAATATAAGAAAGTTGTCAATATGGGATATGAAATAACAATTAGAAATAAGCAGAATGTTTGACATCTAATCAATTTTCTCAATCAGCAGTAGCTTTGAATTTCCCTTAATAATCAAAAAATGACCAACGATTCCCCTTTCATTGAAAAAAAGACGAACATTAATTTTCCAAGATTAAGTTAAACTAATTGATATCAATCTATTAATATTTATTTCTTAATTGAATACAATACCGAACAAACCTCTCTTCCAATTTCGTATACACCATTTTCTCCTGCAAACAAACTCGCAGCTATACGCTTTCCGCAAAAAAAAGACAGAAAATAACGTCATACGTAAGAAAAGAGGGAAGACTTAAGGGAAAAAAGACATATGCGAAACTTTATTAAACTAATTAACAACTCCGATGGGAAACATTAGGCGGAAGAAAGGAAAAACAATCAACGGAAATAAGATAAATAAGAACAGACTTGCAGAGCAAAGAAAGCGATTCAGAAAGAAGAATTCTAGCGTTCCTGGACAGGAATTAGGTTTATTGGGTAACCATTTAAGGTGGACTAATGAATATTAATGCTTCATGTGGACTCTTTCACGGTTCTAATAATTCTAATAAAACTTCACTGGTAAGTCCCAGCTAGATAAGAAGTGATAGTAGATTGCTAAAAAGAATGTTTAGCCTTGCAATAGAGATAGTATTGATTTTAGAAGCGTGCATGATAAAATGAACTATGTTTTTTCATAAAATATTTCTGACATTTATAAGAAGTAAAACTCTTACGTTATGTTTTAATAAACAGCTTCATTTTTACATAAGATAATTGGAACAAATTTACTGACAATTCGTATAAAATAATCAAATTTTAATTACGTTTACCTTTCGCTCATTAAATATAACTGCCTTTTGAGAAACAAATATAAATGGCTCAAATTTAATTGCGTTACTGCGAAAAATCCATTGGTAATTAATTATATGTTAACGAGTGGTAATAAGTTACTGTGTACGTTAATTGATTTCACGCACACACAAAAACAAATTATTTTATTACAAATATAGATTTTTGTTCATTTACGAAAAGAATTGAATGTGTGAGTGCGTGAAAATGAGTTATTCAAAACCTGTATTATATTTTAAAAAAATGCATAGATATAAATATGTAATTTTTTCATATCGAATGAAATTACATTCAAAATTACCTCAATCTAAAGAAATAGAAAAGTAAGAAGTAAATTTATTTTACTCTAAATACAAATTATGATGATACAAAATTAGTAAAATGTTGCCACATTTAATGAATGTTAATGAACAAATTAGAACTTGTTTTATTTCCAACATCATCCGAGGATAAAAAATGGTAGCAAATAGTAATTCCAGATCAAACAGAATAAAAAGGGTGAAACAACTGCAGTATCGTATTTGAAAACATATCATTTTCATATTTACTGACGATTAGGAAAAAAAAGTTATTTTAAAGAGTGTTTTTTTTAAAAATATATACAACAATCAAACTGATGACAAAAAGTCGGCTAGACAAAACATAACAACGAAAATATAAACATCAGGCTCGAAACACAGGAAATTAAGTTTTCTTCAGAAAAAGAATAACACACATAGCCATTGATTTCCAGGTGCGGCTCATTTTTGAAAAACTTAGATGCAATTGACTTTATTAAAATGAATTACTGTTTATATAAAATACTAGCTGATACCCGCCCGCTTCGCTGGGCAGACGATAATATTATATTTTGGAACCTATACTTAAAATATCAAGAAAATTGGAGCATTGAAACGACCTTTGTGTTCTCTAGATGGTTTTTTATCGGCATTAATTATAACCTTGAACTCCTTTTGGTCTTTAGGAACTGAATCAACAGCAGCTTTGAAATCGTGAATATACCTGTTATGTTCATGTAGCTCCTTTTGTAATTGGCTAATTCTTTCTTAACACCTGGGAAAATACCACAATGAATGTTTCTTTCACGTTCATCATCACAGAGAAAGTAAAACTGAAGAAAAGAAGGTTGTTGAGGAGGCTAAGCCAATAGGCTACCTATCCTGTGGTATACCTGGCCCTGGACTTTAAATGTTGGCATAAAATTTCCTTCCTTCAATTCTTTTGCTCCGAATGACGTCATCTGAAAACATCCATTATAC
The DNA here is from genome assembly GCA_019974015.1 of Nephila pilipes. Lineage (NCBI taxonomy): Eukaryota > Metazoa > Arthropoda > Arachnida > Araneae > Nephilidae > Nephila > Nephila pilipes. The sequence goes on from BMAW01005171.1 coordinate 5,317, forward strand.
TTGCGAATTGTAGAAAGAAAATGTTCTGAAAGCTGATCCTTATGGCTAAGAAGACTATTCAAAGGTTCAGGGAAGGATCTAATAACAGGAAGCAGGACTTGACCACCACTCCAGCACATTCCTGGAGGTTCTTCTATCCTTTTAAAGCACGGCACCTCGAACAGGGCAAACGTTTTCCGATACTGACAATTTTATCATTTGAATAGTCAATATATATTTCATATTTAAAACCAGACAACTTTTTGGAAGTCCATGGCGCTAAATTAACTTTTGATCTTTTATCATTGTATTTAATTACAGCTGCCTGATTCACGTGGGGGGTATTAGAAAAGTATTTTCTTACTCTCTATGTACTTCAGGATGGCTTTTAGTATATTTTGAAGCAGCTTCTCTATGTTCTTCAGGATGACTTTGAATATATTTTGTAGCAGCTGGTCTTACTTGTTTATATCTAATTGAATTTGTGAATATTTTTCTTCTTTTTTTACCTTTATTTAGTTGAAGAGATATTACATCATTAATAATTGATTCACTTGGAACTTGAAAAATCAATGTTAGATAATGATTGAGTCTTTGAAACTAACACAGACACATTTTCTTGAGGCTGAAACACTAAAGATGACACATTTTCTTCATTTTGTTTCACATTATCATAACCAGGATTAACTTTACTTCTATTTGTTAATCCAACTATTTAAATAAAACATCAAAATGACAACTATTACAGTTTCCCGTAAAACGTAATATTTTCCCCCCTGAATTGTTTCCCCAACAGAAGCTATAAGGCAGCCACCTTGATAAACTTCGAACTGATAGGGAAATAGCTCTGCCCCCGCCATAATTTAGCAAATAGATCCATACGTGTTTGGTTTACACATTTCGGTAAAATATAAATCGTTAGTATTATAAGGGGCGCCAGATAGCATTTGAGTGTAGCATTTAAACCGATCCCAGTTGTCAAACACGTGAGAAACAATAATATTTCTCATTTTATACGCCATCGATATGTCACCGAACACCAGCAAAGACAGAGACGAAAATAAACATGCTCCGTCGCCAAGAATTTTAAAAACTTTGAAAGGAGTAGGTATTCCATCGATCCAAATATATTCAACATCCATTATTAAGAACTATAACTGAAAAGTAAATATGAAAATTCAATTTTTATTAACCTACAATGAAATACTTTTCAAGTTAAAAAATATAACCGAAATTAACTTTTTTAAATCAAATTATTTTAAAATTCAACAAAAAATACTAACAAAAAAATGAAGTATAATAAAAATTTTAGCAAAAAGTCACCCGTATTACGTGATCCTTTTTGCAAAAGGATAACTCTTACGGTAGCAGCATATCTGGAACTGCAATTGAATAGACAGAATAGCTCTTAAAAATAATAGCATTAAAAATAATTCTGTATTCTGAAAACAATAAAATATCCAGCCATTTTAATAAATGAAAAATGTTTATTTCCTAGAAAACAAAAACTAAAAATTACCAAAATACAGAAACAAAACTTTTGCATGATATTTACATTAGGTTACAATTAATGCATACATCAAAATAAATATTTTGATTGCTACTTATTTTTTTTATTAATGACATGAATAACATACCGTTATTATTCATTTGTTAAAAGCCAACTTCAATAACTTGGTTAGATTGCGTTTAGATTTACAAATGTAGTTTATCAATCATTATTAATAATAAAATACTTTTCTCATAAATTTACGCCTAGGTTCCACAACAATAAAAATTATCGTTTGCTCAGCAAAACCGAAATCAGCTGGCGAGCGAAATCAGCTGGGGTTACCATAGTATAGCTTTTTAAAATTCACAATGCAAGGTCATTGAAATGCTTCTACTTGGCGGTGGAAGATATTTGGTGATATTTTGCAAAAAAGAGCCTCTTCTCCAAAATCTTGCCAATCATCCATCAGCGCTTCAATATTAAATTATTTGGTATTTTTCCATTTCGCACGCGCTAATCTTGCAAGTGAACTTAATTGGTAGCGATACACAGTATACATTTAAAAAAATATATTCCGTTTGGCGTTGGTCATGTAATTTTTGGCGATAAAGTCGCCAAAATGACATAACCGATGGGTAAGAAAAGATTAACCGATGATAACTACATTTTGGTTAAGAATTCCATAAAATCCGTTCTTAGTGAGCGTCTACATTGCAAAATGAGTAACTGTACCAAATTTCAAGTCAATCGGTTGTATAGTCTTAGAGATATCGTGATGAGTCAGTCAGTGGTATTTCGCTTATATATATATAGAAGATTTATAGCGAGGATTGTGTTATTTAAATATTTGGCTGCCCAAAAGTGTAGAACTTCTCGAGATATAATTTTGCTTAAAATTATATTCTTATTAATGTTCTTTAATTTTTAACCCTCTTTTCTGATTTTTGTTAGTTTACAAAGTTAATATTTTGAAAATTTTGCAAAAATAATTACATACTTAAGTATTTCCTAACCTTTTCTAGTTTTCAATAAGTTTTAATGAATATTTTATTCATAGTAGGCAACAAAAATTGCCTTTAATGCTAGTAAATTGCCGTTATCAACGAGCGCGATAGGTTTAAAATTTAAACTTTTCATTAATTCTTATAAAAAGGGCTGTAAGATGTAGCTTAAGCATTTGTTTGCATTCTCACAAAATATGTTTAAAACTAGTTTTTACTTATCTTTTAAAATTAAAGAAAATAAATTAATAATGCATAAAATGGGAGCTAGTGTATTTAATATTGATTTTAATGTATGTTTTTAAATATTAGATGATTCAAAGAACCTAGATATAAGAATCGTAATCTTAAGAAACAGAAAAATAGTAACTACTTATTACACTAGAAAAACAAATAATTCCTCTAAACACTTTTACAAGCAAAAGTCAAATTATTCTTTCGCAAAATACAATTTATGAAATACAAATTTATATTAAAAGCATTATCAACTAAAATGCAAAAATTAATACGCAAAATAGAAACCACAAAAACAGAAAATGATTCTTATATAATGAAATAAAAATTTGTGAAAAATTTACATAAAGAACATTCATATATATTTCACGTGCATAATTTATTTAAATCATTCTCTTTACGTTTCACTGTTTTATTTTTATCTGGGAGAAAAAACTGATAAATGTTGTTGTACATTACAATGCTGTGCTAATGAATAAAATAGGAATTGTTATTTGGAAATTCCATCATGTACTTAGGTTCCCGTCCCTCAATCGTTTTGATTTCATGTTCAAAAAATTCAAGCGTTTTGATCCTATTGTTAGCCTAGTGAAATTTATACTATCCTCCAGAAATATAGACATTTTTATCAATTGAGTGGAAAAAAAACTGTATCGAAATTGAAAAAAATTCCGTTCAACTAAACTTTCTCCAAAATCTTAAAAAAACAAATTATTTTTAGAAACAGGAGAAACCATTTACGAATCATAACTGTTGACAAAAAATATTTTTGAAAAATGGAGGATAATTGTAATTCATTAGGAACCTTAATTATTTCTTGTTCTTTCGGACATACTTTTTTTTTATATTTTAATAGACAAAATAGTCTAAGTTTGAGGGGAAGAGTAGAAATTCCTTAGAGATTTAATAATGCGTTCATCGAAACAAAATGTTAGTTAAACTGGAGTCTTAAATGTTTTGTTTCTCTTTTTGAGTGAAATATTAACAATCACTTATCTATTTACACTTAAGATGTTTCGCATAATTTAAATATGGATATTTATTTCCTTTACAATTTTTAATTCACTTTAGTAATTGTTCATATTCGAATTTCGAGAACCATTTGTTAAAAGCTTTCTTTTCTTTGTAATTCCTTTTAAGTTCACGACTACCGGCCCTTTTGATTTTGCGAAAGTAATGTTAAACCAATGGAATTTCTATACTGCCATCAGAATCTTACAATTTTATTTATTTGAATAGAAAGAAGTGAAACCGAAACAGCAAAAAAAAAAAAAGAAAAAATACTAAAAGTTTCTTCGGAATTACATTTTCTCCCCGAATTTTGAAAATATTTTAGAATAATTCTTTTCAAGTCTGGAAAATCCACAAACGAATAATTAAAATAAGGGTAAAACTATTTTTGAAAATCAGAGAGAAAATGCGATTCCGAAGAGAAACTCAGTATTTTTTGCTTTTTTATATGCACTTTTTTGCATTCAAATCGAAAAATAGTAAATATTTGAGAACGGTAGTGGAAGTTCCAAATAATTAACATTACGTTCTTCAAAATGGTCAGAAGACGGGAGCTTTAATGTTCATCAACGAATCATTCTGAAGTATAGGCAACTGACGAATTTGATCACATCCGATAGAGACCAGAAAAGCTTCAAAATAAATACTTTTTAAATTCACGTGAGCGCCTTTTAAGCGCATACTAAACTTACCGCCTTATTCACCGTTAACTGGACCGGCAGTCAAAAGAAATGCATCCGGATTTTTCCATAAAGTGCATTTCCCCATTTTCGTAAAGACACATTTGCCGGCGTGAAGATTTTAATTACAATTTGCTTATATCTTATGATTGATAAGAGTCGCAGCAAATATTTCTTATCGGAACTGTTATGTCAATAACGGTTAAAAGAGTTGAATAAAATTTAATTATAAATATTGTATAACTTTTTCATTGATTTCTATATGTACTGTATTAAATATTTTTTTTTAACCTTTTAATCTGGATTTATTGGTAAAGTGACTTGATAACACTGCTCCTCATCTTTCGGCTAGACCGAAATTTCCTAACTTGAACCTGAGTTAGAAAAAAAAAAAAAAAACTGCGATGTGGTGGTATGCACTTTAGGGAAAACCCCGGAAGTATTTCCTTTAAATACCGGTCCAGTTAACGGTGAATACGGTGATTGTATATCAACTCGATGAAACTAGTCGTGATTATTTGCGTAAGATTATAACATCTTTACAATAAATGTTCTTCTGTACATTGTAGCGCCTAATGCAAATTGTGGATAATCTGAGGCCTGTGCCATATGAACAAAAATGTAAGCTTTTCTTTTTGTTGTATATAAAAGTAACAAAGAACTTTCCAATATTAGTCGTTCTTATCGTATTTCATTTGATCTACTCATACCTTCTGCCATTCCGATTGAACGACAGAACATACCATACATTTTTACAAGAGGAATTACTAGAGTTATTTCAACCCGTTGCAACCAACATGCAAGCACGTATGTGATTCCAGCACGACCCTATTTCAACTTGGATTTACAGAGTGCCTTAGAAGGTAAATTCCCAGAGATTTAGATTGGTCGCGGTAAGTCCACGACCATAGGCTGTAATAAGGGATAATTGTGAATTTTCCCTTTGACTAAGATTTGATTTTAACTTTCTTCTTAACTTGATTCATAAATTTTTGCTCTTTATTAAAGCTCCTAGCTTCTTCCTAATCAAATAAACGAGATGGAAATTAAGTAACTTTGGAAGTGGAATGAACAGTTACAATCAAGTTGTATAAAAGCGACAGAGAATTGAACTGAATCGATAATAAAGTAATGGGAATCAAAAAAAATATTATTGTTATGGGCAGGGAAGTCATCTGTCATGTGTATAGATGAGTTAATGAGATTAGAGCTTAACGATACACAATTGATTGAATAACTGAAGTATGTTCCCGCATCGTATTGTGGTAAGCATGTTCTTTATTAGATTATAATACTTGTTACCACTCTTTAAAGTTAAAAATTGTTAGTACTCTTTGAAGTTAAAATAATTCGAAAAATAATTTCGCTTAATGTATAGATATATAAATTAAGCGAACTTTTTACTTATAAACAACAAAATTGGATCCGAGTCAGGAAAAGTACTTGTTTATTGGGTCCGAGTTAAATATCATTTAACCTCTATTGTGCATAATAATCTCAACAATATTATATCTCTTCCTCACACTTATAACACATTTGATCTCTTCATCTTATAATCTTCATCAGCTATACACTAAACAACATTTTCGCAATCTCAAGGTCGGAGTTGTTGCCTTCGAGTCGTTGGTTCGAGTCTAGGTGCAATTGAAGAACCGTTTCAGAGGGCTGATGCACGTTTAATCTTTTCGAGGTATGAAGTCTTCCTGTTGGTGTGATGTAGAAGATTGGAGTTTGAGGTGCCAGTAAAGTTGTCGTCCTTATCACATTTGATGGAAGCTGAAAAGTACGAGGTCCATCGCCAGTTGCCCTCGTGTTACTTCTGCGATTTTAATAAAACAAGTAAATAAACTATAAGTGCATCTCTCACACTTGGATACTTTTTATATTGGTTTTGCAAATACTAGCCGATTATTTGTTTCCATAGTACATCATACCTTGATTAGGATAAGACAGGTTGAATGATTTTCGATTTTCCCCCCTGCCAGCCTCTCATTTCCGTGAGCAAGAAGAAAAAAAATTTAAATGCAGACATAAATTAAAACATATATGCTTAAACCAATAAGACAATAATCATAAAATATGTATATACATATGACAGAAACACAATATTAAGTGGCAAAAGATAATTTTTTCCAGCGATCTACACGCTTCGTCACTGACGGTATTTATTCCTAAATTTATATCCTGCTAAATATCTTATTTAATAGAATTTATTTTCTCCCATATAAAACTAAAATTAATTATTTGACAATCAAATAAGAAAAACTTATGCTTCGACGAGATTCGATCCGAAGGCATGAAACGATCCGACGCTCTACCAACTTTGACATTGAGAGACAAACTACTAACTAAAAGGATTGGCTTGTTACATAATTCATCCGGTAAATTACATTGTTGGAATGCAGTTTAACCCAACCACCCTTGTCGACAGGAATTATTTAGCAGTATTTTGCCAAAAGTGGCAACCCTGGTTCGCTTCGCGGGCTTAACGTTCAGCCAAAAAAATTGCCAAGTTTAGCAATTTTTGAAATCGTGCCAAGGGGTTGGACTAAACGGCATTTTCACCAATTAAATTTAATTAAATGAATTCATATTTGAAAAAAATTGTATTAACATCAAGTATCATCCACTACAAGTTTTAAAAAATGTATTTGAACTTGAAGGGATGAATCAAAAGTATTTTATTAACGATTGAAAATTTGAACAAGTTGCATAAATATATATATAGGGAGTGTGTGAAGTAATAGTAGGAATTTAAAAAAATATATAGAATGTTTCTGCGGAATTACATCATTCCTCGAATATCTGAGAATTTTTTTGAATGTTTTTTTTAAACCGGAAAATCCACATAAGAATCATTAAAATAAGGGTAAAAATATTTTTAAAAATTGGACAAAAAATTAATTTCCACTGATACCATATTTGCGTTTCTTTCTCTTTCAAATACGCTTTATTGCATTCAACTAGGTAAAATAGTAAAAATTTGAGAACGGTTGTCGAAATTCCATCAGATTAACATGACTTTCACAAAATTAAAATGGCCAGTAGACTAGAGCCTTAATAGCCGTTTACTAGTTTTAATTTTTATTTACCTATCTACTTAGAAAGCGAAACTTAAAAAAAAAAAAAAAAATGCGATCTGTTTTAATTTAAAACCTCAATGTGATAATTTCTAGACCGATCACTTATTCGAATAAATATATGAAGACGTTAAAAATTTAAAATAAGGACTTAATTAAGTTCTTATAACTTTATTAAGTTATTAATTTTTATTTGGTTTTGTTACAGTTTAATTGAAATTCAACAAAACCGAAATAATTTTTATTTTGTGTAGATTAATAGTCTGTTCAAAGTATTATATTTCATGTTTGCGTTGAGTTTCTTTCCGAATATCACAGATACTAATTAGTAGATTCAGATGGAATTCGAACAAGAACATATAAAGAGTATTTCTTATTAATTGACAAAAATTAACTATAATTACTTAAATTAAAAAGAAAGCTAGGCATTACACAATGTGGTTTTTTATCAACTAATTAATCATTTTCATGGAGTTAATTAATCCATTAGCAATACATTTTGTTTCCTTATAGCAATTAACAACGATGTCTCTCTTTTCCAGATAGTAAAGGGATTTCCTAATTTATTATAGTGTTTTACTTTTATATGTTAATTTATTATTCGGAAACTGTGCATACAAAAGAACTGACATTTGCTTGGAAACATTTTACTTATAATTAAGCCAAATCAAAACTTTTAACAATACCATTGAAAGAAAAAAATAATTAAATACTCTTAATACTCTTTTATAAGTATAAGGTTTTGTAAACATTACAACCAGTTCATTTTCAAGTGATAAAATAAAGCACACGCTACAGAAAATTAGAGTACGACATAGTAATTTAAAACTGCTCGAGATAAATCATTACAAATTTACTTCCAGAGATACTTTCATTCTGGTCTACCCCTCAAGGGTTTTACTATTTTTAGTAAAATAGGATATCGTGATCCTAAGGTAAACCTAATGATCTTGTTCTTTCCTATAAAACTCTAACTTGCCCATCTATGTAATGCAACTTAAAATTTGAATCATCGGACCATATTGCATTTTCCCAGTTGCCCATAATCAAACCCTGGTATGTCTGAGTAAATTCCAGACTTTTCATCTTGTGTGTTGCAAATATCAACGCGCTGTTCTCACTGGCGTTCTATTTCTATCCCGATATCCAATGATCGTGATCAAGAACTCGAGGTTGGTACTGTTATCCTCGAGGGGTGGACTCGAACTTCGATGTCACTAAGCAGCTGTCATGAAGCAATGCTTATACCCATTAAATCTTGTTCAAGGTCCGAAGTCCTGGCGTGGACATGGTGAGGAAGTCCGGAGAGAGAAGTGCAACCTCAGGTTTTATCTTCGTTACTTGACCGAGGCTCGATGTTATGAGATCCGGTGCCAATAGCTCTCGTATTGCTTCTCAGTAAGACGTCAATAAACAATCAAAAATCAGAAATGTCCACGCATTTTATAATCTTTTGTACTCAGGACCAACCCTTGGATACTCTATCGATCTTTCTATGTTTTAGAACATTTTTTTTCTATTTAATCAATTTGTACCTTTTGTTTTATATTTTTTATTGTCTAGATAACAGATACACATTGTTTGTCGCAGCATCGCCAGATTTGGTTATTGTGCCATATACTTCAACTTTCACTCATTCGCTCATTCCGTTCTGTTCTTTGAAACAAGGATTATTGTGGAATGATCACTATTTTCCACTCTACTTACAAAAAGACTGGGTTTTTTTATTCTAGTTTTAAAAAAAAATTTTAAAAGTATGTATAGGATTGGTAATTCTTTTGTTTCTTAGGGCCTGCGGTAGCCTAGTGGTCAAGGTCGTGGACTAGCGGTTTTCGTTCAGTCGCGGGTTCGATCCTTGGCCGCCAAAGACCCGCCGTGCAGCCGGGGCTTATGCACGTTAAATCTGTTCGGGGTCCAAAGTCCTCCCGTTGGTGTGGTGTGGATGTTAGGAGAGGGGGTGCCAGCTCAGGTGTCGTCCATATCACTTGATCGTGGTTCAAAATAACGAGGTCCGTCGCCAATAGCCCTCGTGTTGCTTCTAGTGAGACGTCAATATAAATCTAAGCTAAGCTCTTTTGTTTCTTAAAACACTGCAGTTTTCACGAATAACATATTAAGAAATTATTTTAAATGTAAACAATGTCAATAAGACTTAGGATTTATGTATAAGAGAAAAAATGCACAGGAAAATCTGTAATTGAATATAGTCTTTCGCGAAAATAAATATTGCAACAAAAAGAGTAACTTACAATTATCAATTTGGTTTTAATTTCTTTAAGATTGAATACTCGTAGTTTCTAAGAAGTATCATCTTTTTGAATCACTTATTTGAAAAAATTCTAGGTAATTAATTTGCATATCTATAACCTTACACAAAAGTAAAATAATTGCCTTTTCAGTTGAAATTTATTTTATGAAAAAACAGTATTTTCGCAGAAATCCGTTTCTGAGGAAAAGAACTGCTTTGGAATGAATTTTCTTCTTCAATTTAGAAAAAAAGCGAAAAGATATCGGATGTGCATTAATTTTCTCGGAAGATGACGTGGATCGATTTTTCATTTAAAGGATTTTTAAATTATTTGATTCGATGGGGTTATACTTGAGTAAATGTTTCAGCTATCGATTCTAAAACAAATAAGGAAATCTTATGATGGTTGCATTGCTGATATTCATACACTTCTTAATACTTAACATATTATTTAATATAACTAGATTTTCTTTTCTTGGTTAGTTTTATGATATGGTATATTTCATTTATAACGAAATAATATGCATTTCATTATGAGATTCTGGGGGCTCTAAAAGTTTTCCTGTAACTAACGATTCGCATATTTGCTATAAAAAAACAACACACTTAAAAACAATCATTTTAATGCCAATGGTAAAAAGCACTTCTATTGTAATATAGAAAACATTTTGAGTTTACATTTACAAAAATATTTCCAACATGTCTGACCTTTTCTTGAAGGTTAAAGTTTAAATCCTTCGAGCGTGCAAGGTGTGGTTGGGGCCGCGGTAGCCTAGTGGTCAAGGTCATGGACTAGCAGCCGGCAGTTTTCACTCAGTCGCGGGTTCGATCCTTGGCTGCCAAAGACCCGCCGTGTAGCCAGGGCTGATGCACGTTAAATCTGTCGGGGCCAAAGTCCTCCCGTTGGCATGGTGTGGATGTTAGGAGAGATGGGTGCCAGCTCAGATGTCGTCCTCGTCACTGGACCGTCACTTACGAGGTCCGTCGCCAATAGCCCTCGTGTTGCTTCTAGTGCGACGTTAATAAAAAAAAAAAAACTAAGCGAGGTGTGGCTGTTAACCTGTTCGCTCCCAGCGTATCACAGGCGATACGCTCGTGTTGGCTCTCCTGTGCCCAGCGTATCAAGGGCGATACGCTGCGTGAGTGTCTTCTACGGCCCAACGTATCAATAGAGATACGCTTGATGAGAACGTTTTATTTTATTTTTTTTAATGTTACTATATGGCGGACAATACCGCGAAATCTATATAGACAGACTATTTGGAGTGTTGCCTTTGGTGACATGGGCTTGGATTTCACTTCTGGCTACCAGGAGGGGGGGGGGTAGTTGTTAAAAACTCGTGTTGCTGCACGGCTTTTTAAATGTAATGACATGATTTAAAGAGTACACTTGATTTAGGTATGCTTTTTTCTTTCTTCCTTGCTTCTTAGATTTTCGAATGAGAATTTATGGCCCTTTATGGGGTTAGGGCTTTTGGTAGCAGATGTTCTCAGCTGTTCGTTTCATTCGGTCAGTTTTTATTGGTAGCAACAATCATGACGAAAAGAAAGTGTTTATCTAATACTGAGATTTGCAAAATAATAAATAAATCTGACAGTAATGTTAACGAAAATAATCCAAATCTGTACATAAACATTAAAGTAAAAAAATAAAAGGGGGGGAGGAGACATTAAAGTAAAAAAATAAAAGGGGGGGACTAAGATGTGCCCTTTGCTCAAAATCTTGCTTGAAGCATCAAAATATGTGTGTAAGATATATGACGTTGTACTATGCATTTTTTTCTGGGGGACATTTATATCTTACGAAAATAATTAAAAATAATTGATCATCTAACATTTTCAATTATTCAAAGGTTACAAGAAATCAGTCCTATTCATCCAAATATTAATTCCTCAGAATATACACAAATGAGTTCAGCTTTGCCTCCGAAAATGGAGAAGGCATTTTGAACATATGCAATACGTAGTTACGAAACTGCTATGAAACTCTTGTGGGTAAAAATAAGCATTTACAGAACTTTTGAAGAATACTTATGAAGGATTAAGCATTAGGCAATACTCCCTGACATTGGCGACAAACTAGACGACTTTGGAGAAAAAAATTAAGTTTATCTAAAACATGATCGAACACTTACGACATATCTATCAGAAGAGAAGTTCCAGAAGTTCCTTTGTGACGTCACACCAGACCGATAATAGTTAATGATATAAACGATTGTTCGAAAATAATGAAAATCAATTGTAATAAATGGTAGATTAGCTTCAGATAAATAATCGATTGTTGATGACTGTGAGTAGGTTTTCAGAAGAGGTAATATTTTTTTCTAAATAACTATTTTTACAAACGTAAATTTGGTCAGAAATATCCTACAACAGTCTCAACAATAGTAAAGAAAGCAAGTTTTATGCATATATTATGATTTGATCTGTTATTTTAAACGTTTTTCATTAGGAAATTGCATCTAACATATTTTGATTTAATTTGAAAAGAGAAAATGCCATTCTATGTCAGGTTTTAAGTTTTTTCCACCTCTGAGTACTTTTCAACAGACAGTCATCTTTTTGCGGTAATTTTAAATTAAAATATATAAAAATTTAACCAAAATGTTTCATTACTATTTGTAACACAAAATGTAAAATTTAAAATTTACCAAGATGTTTAACATTATTAATATGTGATAATATGTTGCTGTCTTGAGAAAATAGCTTTAACAACAATATTTGGTTATAAAATAATATGGCGTTAGGTTCACACAAAACACTGATATTATAATAAATTACGATTATAATAATTACTTTTAGTATCCTTAAGATATATTTATATTGCTTATTATTTTTAATTTAATATTTTATCGCCTGCTTTTATTTTAATATCCGAGCAAAATATTACTTTCTACTTTAATAATATATCGTTTACTCTTACTTTAATATTTAATTTAATAATTTATTTTTATGGCAGAATCGCCTGTTTTTATTCTCTCTGTCAATAACATTGACCACGATTTTGTACTTTACAAAGTTCCTTCTATGAAAATAAAAAAAAATTGAACTTGGAATTAGAAAAATTTTATACCTTTTTCTGGATAGAAGTTAGGAAAGCCATTTTCAATATATATATATATATATATATATATATATATATATATATATATATATATATATATATATAT
>BMAW01005171.1:23211-98300 GCA_019974015.1 Nephila pilipes
TAATTATTTTCTCGTCATGTTTTTGTTTATTTATTTGTTTATTTATTTATTTATTATTTTTTTGCAATTTTTTTTTTCTTCGAAGAAACAGAGGTTGGATGATCTTGGAGGTTTATGTGTCGGATCATGATGAGCGATGTCGATGAACAGCGCGTAGGATGTGCGAAAAATGATGGGATTGGATTTGTGGACTAGAAAGGAAGAGTGTGGGATTGTTATGATAGTTCCAAAGACGGGACAGGGTACCTACTACATGAGACGTAATTAATTTTTGAGGAAAATAATTCATAGTTTTATTGGACTGGAGTTGAGGGAGTGCTTATCTACGGCACACTTAGAAGCATTTTTTTTGTTTGATTTTAATTAACGTTGCACTAGAAGTAACACGAAGGTAACTGGCGACGGACCTAACTGTGGGCCTCGGTAGTTTAGTGTCAAGGTCGCGAACTCGTGTCCAGAGTTGATTCCGTTGAGTCGTAAGCTCGATTCGTGATATCATTGAAGACCAGTTGTGTAGCGGGGACGTTGCACGTTAAATCTGTCGAGGCTCCAAGTCCTCTCGATGGCGTAGTGTGAAAGTTTAGTTTAGTTATTTTATTAACGTCGCACTAGAAGCAACAAGAGGGCTATTGGCGACGGACCTCATAATTTTGAACCTCGGTCAAGTGACGAGGACGACACCTGAGCTGGCACCCCCTCTCCTAACTTCCATTCCACGCTAACGGGAGGAGTTTGGGTCCCGACAGATTTAACATGCATCAGCCGCGACTACATGGCGGGTCTTCAATGATATCACGAATCGAACCCCCGACTCAGTGGAAACCGCCAGCCTTACCTAACAGCTAAGCTTCCGCAGCCGCACTTAGAAGCAAATGAAGGTCTATTAGTGACTGACCTCGTAATTTTAAGCCTCAGCCTGGAGACAAAGACGACGCCTGCATTGGTCCTTCCCTCTCCAAACTTCTATATCACATGAACGGGAGGACTCGGAACCTCAACAGATATAATGTGCATCAGCCCCGGCTACACGGGGAGTCTGTCATGGCATTTGGAGTCAGACTCGCCACACGACGGAAACAATACTGATCGCCATTTCGCGACCAGGATCAGTAAGCTACCCCAGCCACCTATTGCACTAGAATAAGGCCATCTTTTTTTTTAAATGCACAGTTTGATAATCGCAATGTATGAAAACTTAAATAATACCAGGTATCTTAAAGTTCTCGAAATGAAGATTCGTGAATTTACTATACTAAAACAACGAACTTAAAAACAATTATCTTTATGCTAATGATGAAAGGCACGTCTAATATAACGTAGATAAAATTTTATGAACCTACATTTATTGCAAATGCTTAAAATATCTGCTTCTTTCTAAAAGGAAAAGGGAATTCGTTTCGTATACTGGTATTTCCAGAACTGCGTTTCAAGACGCTGGAAGTGTATTCTTTGAGATATTACTTTGAAAATTTTCAGATCACATCTATTGCCAGGGAATGATTTTCACGAACTTTTACCTTTGAATATGCCTCAGAAAATAGTCAGGGAATGGTTAGATCAGTTCGCTAAAGATTTCTTGAGATGAGTAGATCTCTAAAAAAAAATTTACAAGCAGATTGTACCGTTTTCTTTAAGTTAAGAACCTCGTACTCTTAAACTTAGAGTTATCTGACTTTTTTCTGTGGGGATATTCAGAGACAAAAGTTTATGAAAATAATCCCCAAACAAAGGATGATATGAAAATTGCCATTTTTCAAAAGATACAAGAAGTCACTCTCAGTGTCTTGAAACACGCTTCTCAAATAAGTTCAGCTTTGTCTCCTAGAGAGGCGGAACATTTTGAACATTTACCGTTAAAGTAAGTTCAAAATGTTTTTCCTCGATATGTAAGAACAGTGCTTTTCCCAATTAGCATACAAATAATTGTTCCAATGTTCATTAGTTTTGTATAACAAATTTACGAATCGCGTGTATGAGAACATTTAGAACACACAGTTATAGAATATACTTCATTTTTGTTACTCCTTTAAAAGGCTTAGTATTTTTGAGTAAAATTCGGAATTTACGACCTCTCAATCCCCTAATGATCTTTCTTTTTACCGTGTGTTTCTATCTTTTTCCATTTCCAACCCCACTTCATTGTCATTCTATCCTCCTCTTCTTTCTTTATGGTTTTCGATACAGTTCCACCGTCTTCCAAATGGCGTTGTGGGGAAGTTTAGAGAGAGGAGATCCAAGTCAGGTATCCTCCTCGTCACTTGATCGAAGCTAAAATTACGATCTCCGTCACCAATAGCACTCGAGATTCTTTTAAGAGCGACGGTAATCAATCAATCAATAAATCAACCAACCAACCAATCAATCAATCAATCGATCGATCGATCAATCAAAACAAACAGTTTGCGTTTAATTGCATTCAAAATGTGTTTTATGGAATATGGAATAGCGGAGGCTGCTACCCATTGAAAATTTTCGGTTCAAAACTTTCTCATTTCATTCATATTTTATAAACGAAGGATTTTTTCTACATATTATTCTACTTTGACTATAATTAAATAATTGTTCGTCACAACATTTTTTTTCTAAATAACTTATATACTATAATTTTTCTCCAAAGTTGAGCATCCAGTCGCGGGCTCGAGTCCTGATGACATTAAAGACCCGTCGTTTAGCGGAGCTGATGCAGGGAAAATCTGTCGAGTTTCAGTGACATCAGGTTGGGATGATGTGGAAGTTAGGAGAACAGTGTAGTTTTTGGGAAATCTACTTTTCTTCAAATGTAATACTTTGCTAACTTCAATAATACTTTGAAATATTTTGCTAGAATCTTATGAATCAACATATAATTTATGCAAAGCAGTGTTACTATATAAGTGAAGTGGTGAGAATAGAAAACGTTAGAAGAGAGGGAAAATGTAGAAGATAAGGAAAGGTTTTGATTGATTAATTATTTTATTAGCGTCGGACTGAGAAGCAACATAATGGCTATTGGTGAGATACCTCGTAATTTAGAGTCTAGTGACGAGGATAAATCGGAGCTGGTACCTCCTTTTCCGAAGTTCCACAACACAAAAACGGGAAGACAACGGAATCTCGACAGATTTAACAAGCGTTAGAGTCTTAAGTGGAAGCAGGTCTTGATCTCTCGACTCGACGGAAACAATCCCGCCCACAAGTTTACGACCATGATCACTTATGCTATCGCGTCCAAGATATGGAAAGGAGGAATCTGCAGCAGCAATAATAGATTGGATGTTCAAGTATTGACCGATGATAGAAATGTGGCGGCTTTCCTTAAGGTATCCGACTACGTTCGGAACAATAATTTTGAAAAACCGTATAAATGAATAATTTTTTTAAATATTTAGTATCAACTGAATTAGAATATACGTAAAAAAACATTTAAATAGTTTTATTACAATGAAAAAATTCTAAAATGCAAATTTTTAGCATAAAATAAGGAAAAAATAGCACATTTTCAAAAGATACTCCTTTCATGAAAAATCTTTCTATAACATTGTTATTCAGCATATGTATAGATATGATACCTGTTAAGAACCTGGACTAGGATTTTCTTATAATTCGCATTACTTGAAGAGTTATTAAGAGTCGAAATAACAGCACGTGTTTTTATTAAGAAAAATCCTCCATTCTTATGCATTAAAATGTGAATAAATACACTTATAAACAATACATTACAAAAATCCTAGTCCAGGTTCTTAAGAATAACATGAAAAACATTTCTACCAAATTTTTTCAATATATAGAAGAAAAACATTTGAGTTATCACCTTTCAAAAATTGTAAAAATACTGAAAAATGCATTCTTCAGAAATTGGATTTAAAGTTAAAACTTGTTAGGAAAATAAATATATACATACCAAATCAATCTAAAACCCCCCACTTTTATAAGTTATACCTTCTTCATTCTCTTTTCTTTTAAAATTTGATTTTCTTGCAGTGCGAATTTTTTTTCTTGCCATTTTTGCTGATGGGAATGAATGTCGTTTAGTCAGCAATGCGAATAATGTCCAAGTTTTTAAAGGCATCAACCGTACACTGCCCCGGAAACACATCTAACGCATGAAACATCTTCAACACTCCCTTAAAACCATCATTAAAATGTATTACGGATAAATAAGCTCCCAGAGTAAATGTTTCATGGTCAACAAATACATCTTTCGGGATTATTTTCCATAAGCAACCATTAAAACATTCATTTGAGTTCTGTGTTTTGCCATGGAGACATTTTTTTAATAAACTTTGATCACATAAATCAAAATAAGTAGATTTGATGGAATTAACAATGGTTTTAGGCAGGCTTTTGCTTTTTTTATTTATTTTTCCAATGCAAGCAATAGCACGTTGATATTTACACCAACTAAGTTGTCCTTTCGGACACTGGCCATGCGTTGGCTGATCCCCTCCTGAGTAGCTGTGATAAAATGCTGCTATTACAGCACTTTGCATTCCTGGCAAATCACCAACATTGCTTCTAATTGCAATACCGTAGTAATTTTGCAATTTATTAATAAATTTATCCGTTAGTTTTCCTTTCCCACCTAATCCTTTCTGGTTTGATTTTAGTTTTCGAAGGCGGGTCCCGACTCTTTTCTGAATGTGCCCTATGCACTCATATTTGCAAACACTATTTTTTCCATAAACGTCTTTCACTGCTGAGAAACCTTGAGAGTCCCCATCACCGTAAAAGGACGAATACTTCAACTGTCGCAAATGGCAAGACTGTTCAAATATACGATATGTACCAATGGATTCCATGCTGGATGATGACCCAGAATGATTTCTTGAGCAAATGTGGTCACGGGATATATTCAACCTTTTGTTTCGAGTACATATGCGACAATTCTTCGACATGATTTCAATGTCTACAACTTTACCTGTATCAATGGATAAAGCTGCTACACACCCATTCAATGACATGTGACCTCGACGTTGCCAAGTGCCGTCACAAGATACACCACAGCTAGTCAAATCCTCCTCCTGATGATTGATGTCTTTTATTTCGGAAGCTGCAGTATTCATAGAATCCTGTGCAATAGGTATTGTAACTTTCAATAACTTCTTTTCACAATTCCTGAAAGCTGACTTGGATAAACATGGCATATCTAATGCAGCACTCAGCTTTTTCGAGGCATTATGGCCTTTTCCAATCAAACGCATATCTAAAACAAACTGCATATTGATTTCATTCATCTTATTTCCTTTTTTAAATGATGAAAAACCATGAATAAAATTACAGTTTGTGCATTTCAGGAGCATATTGGAAATAAAACCATAACTGGACTCTTCCTTCAGTTCTAAACTTTGACATAAACACAAAGGGTAACTCAGCATTTCAATGACACTTGAAATGATTTCTAGGCTATAAATCCTATTACCAAGAGTATTCATATATTTTTTGAAGCTATCCTTCATTATTGTTTCCACAGTTCCAATTTTTCGTTCGCTGCTCGTGCTGACTGTATCAGATGTCTGACAAACAGAATGACGATTACCATGAAATTTCCTTTTCTTGCACTGTCGTTTATTTTTCGCACTACCCATAGTTAAATTAAAGAATATTAATCTAAAAACTATTTTACAATTTAAACAGTTATTTCAAACAGAAACAAAATGACAATTAAAAACAGAACTCGGAAGTAATTCAAAAAACGTTGCTCAACAAAATAGTAAACAAAGTGTATATTGCCACTGATTTCTTGAAAATTATACAACTAAATGTGATGCCAGATTTCTCAAAATGAATCTTAATATATTTTAAAAGTTTTTTAAAAAAATATAAGTAGTAAATGTTCTTAAAAATATAAGAAATAAACGAATATTTTTGACAAGACATTAACTTCCGGTTTCGAAATCGTGACTTCCGGTGATTTTTTTGGAAAGTATCTGATATTAAAATACTTAAAACTTGATTTCTATATACCGTAGCTAAAAATGGAAGGTAGCTTCAGAAAGAGAAGATTTCAAATATTTTAATGGATAAATAAAAAAAAATCGGTATTTTCTCAAAAATTCGAGTTTTTAACGTAGTCGGATACCTTAAATTTGATCAAATTGAACTACCACAGTAGAGTTTCTACATTTTGCCTATAAACTTAGTATTTAGAAAATTGTCAGAGTTCTATCAGGACTGACCTATTTAACAAATAGCAATGGATTATATAGACATGTAGCGATTTGATTTGGTTTTATTATTGTCGCAATAGAAGTAACACGGGGGCTATTGGCGACGAATCTAATGATTATGAACTTCGGTCAAGTGACGTGGATGACACTTGAGTTGGCTCCCCTTCTCCTAACTTGCACATCATGGCAACGGGAGGATTTTGGGTCCCGACAGATTTAACGTGCATCAGCCCCTTCTACACGGAGGGTCTTTAGAGGCATTAAATCTGGAACCTGCGAAAAGTGTATCTGTCAGTCTAACAGAAAATATGTACAGCTATACATATTTATCATCGTTACCAATGATTATTTTTGTGCTTAAAAGTCTTACAGCCTTTGAAATTCTATAAATTTAATTTAAATATTTCATTAAAAATAATTTCGATTTTTTTAACTGATCGGATATTATTTAAGTTAAACTTCAGTTATCAATTTCCTGTATTGCAATTGTAAAATTATGTTTCAAAATTTTAAATTCAGGTAGTTATAATTTAATTAATTGCATCCCCAAAGAGATTCTAATGAAATCAAGCGTAATTTTAAAATTTTTGAATAATTTAAATTATTGTTTATTTAAGAGGTCATTAAAATGTAATTCAAATATTGATTGATTTGAAATTATTTTTACCTAATTTTCATTATAAGAATACTTTCAAAAATCTTTTTAAACATTCCTAAATATGGTAACAGTTTCTCAAAGTATTAAAATCGAAACTGAAAGCGAAGAATGAGAATATTGCTAACGAAAAAAAAAAATATGCGACATTCAAGATATATAAAAACATATATACGTGCATTAAAAAAAGTTTTATTACAGAAATAATTCCTGTTTTTAGCAAAGTATAGAAAAGTCTTGGAACAAATATTTGCCTATTTACACATATCTTATTCACAGGAATTTTGCAACACCTTTTTGAAGGAAAAGCATTTGTTTTCCTCTTGAAGTGATTAAAAAACTTTTAATTAAAAGACTTAGAAATATAATTAAAAATTATAAGTTTTCAAGCAACACATCACGGTTTGTCGTATATTTCCGCTGCTCACCTCGATTAAAACAAATAGCGTTTTTTTTTTATGTAGAAAAATAATGTGATAGCGAACAGGCAAGTAAACGAAAAGAAAATTATATATTGTTAAAATTTATGAATTAATCAGCATTAGATATGAAAAAATACAAATTTTTTCTATAAGTCTGGATAAAACGATAATTCTCAAACATTGGGAATATTCTCATAAATTCTCATACAAAAAATGCTCTTTTCAAAAATTTTATTGCTAAAGATTCTCACATCGCCAAGATTCCAAATTTAACAACGAAAGCAAACGCTGTGGCAAAACGAATAAGTTGCATGAACTTTTTCTAATAATACACAGTTCATCAATATGTCTCCCAATTTATTTAAATAAAATCATAATTATAATAATAATTAGTTTATTAATATAAATGTTATAGAATATAATTCAGTAAAGGATGAATAAGTATATTTTAATACTCGATAAAATCTTTTACAATCACTGTCTGATTCGATATTAAACATTCGATTCAAAAAAGACTTTAAGTCAGATATTAGTATAAGAAAGAAATAAAATAAAAGAAAATCTCACAAACTGCATTAATACAACAAATAAAAAAAATCAACACATTTTGAAGAGGTCTAGGTCTTGGGCAATTCATTTGCATGAGAATAATATATTGTTCCACTGAAAACAATTGAAATGAAAACCAGGATCCAACACAATGGGCAAAAAGGAGACATTAAAAAATCTTCCACAAACAAGATTTAGGATTTTTTCCCCTCTTCTTTTTATGTTGTTATCGTAAGTGGAAGAGCAAATATTTCCTCAAGAACTGGTTGTTTACAATAAATTTAACTCATTTCGAATTCATCAGCTGTATAAAAACAGAAGTTCCTGTTCTGCAAACCCATCCGCATTCTTTTATTTATTTTTTCCTTTTTTGGCGGGAATTCCCGCCTAAGCCTAGCAAAAGAGTTCTTTTATTTTCATTTGGTGCTTTTTTTCATTATTCTTTCCATTTAAAGAGTTCTTTTTTTCCCCCTCTAAACTTTTTTGTTACAAATCCTCTTCCTGGTTGATAATAGGGAACAAAGCAAAATGAATTTATATATTTGTTTGTTTGTTCACCATTGCGGGGTTTGAGATTCTTGGAAAAGTGTTTTATTTCTAGAAACGTACTAACATAAACACGGTTACAGTTTTGAGAGAGGGTGTGGGAGAGAAAAAGATAGTTGGATAATGCAAAATGTGAAAAGTAGCAAATATCAGCTTTTGTTTTCTATCTGTTATTCTGCGGAATGAAAGTTGTTGGAAGGGAAGGAGGATTTAATTCGATATTTTAACTGTAGAAAACTTTA
Organism: Nephila pilipes; assembly: GCA_019974015.1. NCBI lineage: Eukaryota > Metazoa > Arthropoda > Arachnida > Araneae > Nephilidae > Nephila > Nephila pilipes. Next base: position 31,772 of record BMAW01005171.1, read on the forward strand.
ATTTAGAGTCCAAAGTTTTATATTCTAAGAGAGAGAAGATAATGGTAGTTGCATTATCTATTTTCATATTTCATTTTCTCTTTTCTGTTTATCTTTTAATTGAGTTTGCTTACAAATTGTGTAACTTCGTAATTTCAAGCGCTTGCATAAAAAGAAAGAAATATGATTTGGCTTAAAATAGTATCCATTGTGATATTTTGCCTTGAATTGATAAAACCGATATATTTAGTTTAATAAATAAAATCCGTACCGCAGCTGTTTTGAACCGTAAAATATTTAATTGTAAGCTTTTCTTAATCTATTTGAAAATGCAGATGCTTTGTTTAGGTCCATTGTTTGCATAAGTATCATAAATTAGTTGTTGTTCCTTATTATGACATAAAGTCTGTTTACTAACAATTACATAAAAATTATTTTAATTTAAATATACTATAATAATACTAATTGATATTATTCTCACACATAGGCATTCCCGCCTTATTTCAATTTTAATTCATCGAAAATAATTGTTTTTAATCTCTGTTGCTCATTCCCGAAACTTTCAGTAAAAATATATCCATTTTGATACACAATAACTCACTAATTATTAAATTGAAGTAACTAATTCAAGTTGTTAAAATAAGCATGTATCTTTTTATGTAAATAAGATGTTTCGTAAATCCTAAAATTGCGCGTTTAAAAACCTTGGTTAGATGATGGGAAAGAAGAAATATTAGAAAAGAATGAAAATGTAAATTTAATGATTTGAAACATATTCGGTTTATCTTTCTTTTGATGTGAACAATTATCCCCCCCCCCTTCAATACGGGACATGTATTAATTTTAAGAAGGACCATGTGTTGTAACGTATTGGAAACGAAAATAGTCAGGTTGGAGACAAGTATTTAATTTTATATCACCTCTAAATATGCGCCATGCTACACACTAGATCCTCGTTTTTCTTCTCTTCTTCGCTCAGTCTCGCTCTCTAGTTGGTGCGCGTGCATCTCAGTCTCCGAGTCTGATTGGGTGACTTCGTCCCTGACGAAATCAACTGGTTTGTGCTATGACGTTCGCTTCAGTGTGTTCAAGAAAAGACACGTCTTCATAGTTTTTGTTTGTTTTTGAAAATGGTACACAGGAAAGAAAATAATTTATGTGATCTTAATTTTTTTTCTGTTGAACAAATTTGATTATGCGTATTTGCTGCTAATTTCATAAAAGAATGAAATTTGGTGTAGAATTTTTTAAAAATTATTTTGGTAATCAATAAGGCTTTACGAACTGTGAAATGGTTTTTACTCTTTCTCAGGTTATTTAATAGAGATAATATGCTTTCTAAGAGGGCATTAGTGCCTTATTTGGAAATCATTGCTCTCTTTCTAAAAACGGGACATTCCAGCTTTTCGAAACTGTGCTTGGGGGCAATGGGACAAACTACGTTAAAACGGGATGGTCTTCTTTAAAATGGGACGTATGATCGCATTACATATTGTCACGATCTAAAGGTGACGTTTCACTGCAACGTTGTTCTTACAAGTGGATAGAGACCTCTATTTGCAGTGATTTCGTCGGTCAGCCAAAAGAAGCATAAGCAATGACTCATCAATATTGACTACAAATTCGTCGGCAATTTTCGTTAGACACTTGGCGATTTTGGCGACAAAATTATGGTACTAGAAAATACTAGAACCTTGTCGATATTGATCAGGTAAAAGGTTTTGGTCCATTTCTGAATTTTCCCTGTGACGTCACACCTGGTCCAAACAGTTATAAATACGGAGAGATGCGAAGCCGGAGTGAATCGTTTGGCTTTGGCTCTAGGGATATGCCGAGGAATTATCAGTAACGTGATCGAATTAATTTGCCGACATCTAGCTAGTATTGGCCTGGAAATCTGTAGGGATTGCCGGAAGCTGTCGGAGTCCGAGCGAAGTCTAAATTTGGTGTCTGATTTTTAAGTGCAACAGTATTTAGAGATTGTCTGTTGTGTAACTGGTAAGCAGAACGCTATTGAAAGTGCTGTGACTGTCATTCTAAGTGTTGTTTAAGTTCCTGTTGGGTCCCTTATTTGTACTAATGCTGTCTTTTCTTTTTGTGTTGTTAATATAACTAAGTTTTGCTACTTATATTCAACTTGTTTTGAATATTAGGGGATCCAGCATAATTTGCCGCTATTTTCCGTGTTCGACTGGTTTTAGTTGTACACCCATACGTCACGGATAATTGTTTGTAGTCATATGTTTGATAAATGATCCATGGAAGAACCAGAATGACCTCCTACTTCACTATCACTAACCGAATGTAGTAGCGGTTGACAATCTATTATAGCCCACAATTTGCCAGGTCGTAAAAGATTTGTTGGCGACACGCCAAAAGACAGACGATTAAATTCAACTTATCTGATATTTTACGATTATTTTATTTCCGAATTCTTATTTCTAAGTATATTGTAGTGTTTATTATCTTTATATTATAATAACTGAAAAGTTATAATTTCTTAATTGCAAAGTTTTTTTTCGCACTATCTATTTTAAATAATTCTGAAAAATAAATAAATATATGAAACGTATATTTTCGAATATATCTCTAATATTTTTTATGTTTTTATACAAAATATTACATTTTTATGTTCATCATATTCGTGACTATTCACTTGCATGAATTTAATTTTCCGGAAATTAGAAACTTTGCTTTTTATTCTTTGTTCCACTGAATATAATTTTTGAAGGATTAATAGCTTAAAAATCCATTTCATTCTTTATTGAATTGAATAAGCTATTTCATATAAATTTGAAAAAAAAAATTGCGTTATTTTGTTTTTGTAAAAGAAAATACCAGCTAACGCTTCCTATTACTTAAATATTCAAAAGCCTTCCGGAAATGAAACAAAATAACTATCATTTAATATTTGGATTAAAGTTGATTATTTTTGACGGTATGTGAAATATGTATGGATATATATTCACGTTATTTAAAGAAATTCAATTCAGTTGAATTTAAAATTATGCACTCTTATCTGATAAATTCTACATTTTATTCTTTTATTTTAGCTTCTATTTAAAATTTGAGGTGCTGTAACGTGGGCTATTAGCGAAATTTTCTTTCAACTAACATTAGGGATTTGTTTCTTATATATATATATATATATATATATATATATATATATATATATATATATATATATATATATATATGTTTCTAATTTAATTCTAATCAAGTGAAACGTGAGGCAAATTAAGTAAACTTTGAAAGTGTAGTGAATAGATGTAATAAAGTCGTATACACACAAAGAAATGAAAATTGATTTGATGAATAATAACACCGATAAAAAACGAATTTTTTTAACATGGATTTTTTTTCAAACTTCACATTTTGCGTAACATAGTTTTTTTACCTTAAATTTGAAGAGCGAAAGTGAAACTTGAGTCGAATTCAGTTTATTGAATAATTAGTTTTAATAATTTACTTTATCATTTAACATTTATTAAATTTACTAAATAAAATAAATACGAGTAATTTTTTTAGTTCAATTAAGCATTATGTTAATCAATTAAGCTATATGTAATTAAAAATAAAGGAAACCATAAATTACTAAATTCAATTTTTTTTATCTAATTGTAATAAAAATTAAAGCAAACGATAAATTATTAATTTGAATTTTATATCAGCTGCATTTACTTATACTTAAACAAACGATAAATTATTAAACGACAGATTTGGTGATCATTTGGTGACTTTTCGAGAAATTTGGCGTAAAATTTAATTCTTTAAATAATTAGTTTTAATCAATTAATTTTATCAAATTATGGTATTTTCATCCAAAGCAATCGTGTATGGAAAATTTCAGCTAAATTGAGAGCTTTAAGATATGGGCAAAAAGCTTTTAAAGTTCTGAACCAGACAAAGTTACAATGGGAATTTAAAAAAAAATGCATAAATAAGATGGTTACAGTTGTAAGAATGGTGTTAGTGTAGTGAGCGCAGAAGTTTTCTGGCTTGCAATGTTGATTTGTTAAGATTAAATCTCAACGTTCTCTAGGAGCAACTGAATACTTGAAGGAGATACCAGCATCGTATTCCTCCAAGTGTATTGTTGTAGCCACTGATTAAGTAATAAATATATGTTATATTTTTAATGTTTCCATTCAACTGGAAATTTGTAGTTAATTTGATTGATTCACTTTATATTTAAAAAGCATCCATATATTTTCGTATTGTTATTAGCACCAACTAAAAAGTATAACTTGTAAAACTTTTACTTGAAGAAATGTTCGCCATGTTAGACGGTTAAAACAAAATATTTTAATTTAATTCAAATCTCGTGTCGAACATCATTTATCATCGATAAACCATATGCATGACACGTTAAAAAGCAGATATTTTTTTTTGCAGGGGATTTAAATATGCAAATATTCAATGTAATTTGTGTAATCTTAAAACAATGTTTTTATAAATTGTGCATTGTGTAGCTATCGAATTAGCCAAAATATATTAAGAAGAAAAGAAAAAAAAATTCTTAACAAGACTAATTCCCAATACTGTCAGCTTAAAAATTAAAGTAATACTAAGTCTCAACCAAAGAAACGTGCTGCATAATTAAATGTAATTAAATAATATGCGAAGATAAATTATTCTCAGTAAATTAATTGAAATTATTCTGAGAGCGTCGTATTCAAAATTTAATCAGCTTAAAAGCCAAATCGGTAATTGGTATTAATCCCCTTTAGTCAAAAATCAAATATCCCTTTCGACTTCTACCGGGAAAATCAATAGTTTTTGCGAAAGAAAACGTATTTCATTTAAGAGATCTTAGGCCAATTAACCTCAAAATTTTCGATTGAAAAAAAAATTGTTGGAACCCCGTCTTTTCTGAACCTTTCTGTGTTAAAGGTTTAACGTTACTGCTGAAATATCCGGAGCAGTTGGGGGGAAAACTGAGCACTTTTTAACTAATTTTTTAAAATTATTTTTCAGCTTGAACTTTATTTTCTCTGAAATAAAATATTTTAGCTTGCGCGCTGGAATTCTCAGAAACTGTTAATTATATTAGTTAGTAATTTCATACGCGTATTGAAAATAACTTCTTTTATGACTTATAGATCAATTTTTAGATAAATTATACACACGAAAATATTTATATAGATTTTTTTCCCCTTAAGATTTCACATATTTCTAAATAAGTGTAATATTCTTTTTTTTTTTTTTTTTAATTTCCTTTCAATATTTATAAAAAATATGTATGACATTAAAACCAAACATATTTTTTTTTCTTTTTTGTAAATTTTGATTAAAGTTTTACTTCACAATACTTCTAGTAGTAAAATAAAGGTTTTCCTAATTTGTTAAGAAAAATTCAATTTACATTTCATTGCAGCCTTTTAACATTTCTTTAAAATTATTATTAGTGAAAAATGCCTTATGAATAATAAATAAAAAAATATATTTCTCTCTCGAGTATTTTTAGAAATAACTAAAACGTTACGCTATCCTATGATAATAATTGAAAACATATCATATTGCGAGTAATATCAATTTACGTTTCCTGGAAGCCGAACAAATGAGCATTAATTACGGTAATTTACGACATTACAACCATAATGAATCAGTTAACATGCGAAATAAATTTATGTAAATATCTCGTTTATTTCGTAGTTATGAATTAAATGTTTCGTTACCCTTAGTAAATTTGGCAATTAGTACTACTACTATTCGTTAATTTTTTCCCCTTTTTCTAGGGGGGGGACAAGTAGCTTAGTGGTCATGGTAGTGGACTCGGGGCTGGCGATTTTCGTCGAATCGTGGTTTCGAGCCTCAATGCCCTCTAAAGTCCCACCGTGTAGCCGAGGCAGATGCACGTTAAATCTGTCTAAGCTCAAAGTCCTCCCTTTGGCATTGTGTGAAAGTTTGGAAGAGGGTCAGCTCTGGTCACTTGATCGAGGTTCAAAATTATGAGATCCATTGTCAATAGACCTCGTGTTGACTCCAGTGCGACGTTAATAAAACCAAATAACCAACCTTTTTTCTAGGAAATCCATGAGTTTGACACATTTCACTTCCGAAAATTCATTACTGCAACTTTTCCTACCGATGAAACAGCCTTCGCCTTTTTTGAGGCAGATTAATTAGGCGCCAACCGATCTTTTGATTTTGATCCCTCGATCAAATTAAACGGGAATCACTTTGTTATTTAGCTAGATATCTTGTAAATAACTATTAAACCTGGTCTCCCTGATGGTGACAACTCAACGAAAAATGACGGTAATACCTCGACGTGGTTGAAACGAAACGTTAATTTGGCTGCATTTGCTATCAAATCAAAACTAGCCAATAAATTGGTATCAAATTCATTTTGGAGCAATACAAACGATTGCAGATTTCAATGATGATACCAACTTGCCTTAGCAATATCATCTGTTATCAAACAGAAATATATTTTAACCATCCTCAATTACGCTATATTCTTAAAAAACAATCTACACCTTACTCTGTATACAAATTCAAATATTCTAAAGATGACTTTATATCAGGATTAGAAAACTTATAAATATTGTTTCTTAACAACAACAAACCAGTTTGACTGCAATTAATTTCACTTTCTAGATACACATTTCGAGAGGAACCCCCGACCGGAAAGGTGCTCTACTGGACTGGAGTAGGAAGGTCCTACGTTCTAGATACATAGGAACATATTTCAAGAGACCAACCCCCGGTTCCACACATGGAGCACTACGGGATTGGAATAGGAAGGCTCTCGTATCTTCTAACAGTCTCGCTCAGCCACAGCAAGAGTCGCACATGCACTCCAAGGAGTACTTTGGTACTTAGGATGGTGTGTTCTGTTATCTCCCCACTTTCCGGACTTGTGAACCGGCTGACTACCATCTAGGGTGAACTCAAGGCAAATCAGGTGTGGGCCTCTAACTTGGGATTAGCTCCGACCTGTCGATCCGGCACCTAGACTTCTTTGGAGTCTCTATCACCTGAGGCGGGGGCCAGAACAGTGATACTAAGATCCTGTATTGACCTATGATGGGTTTTGTCCCACCGCCAACCCTTTTCCTTAGGCTTATCAGGCTCTCCCTCAGTCCATTAGCTTATTCCCGGTCTCAACCATATGTAGTCGTTGCCAGGTTAGACTTATTGAGGGAAATCCCCTCGTTGCCTCCTGTACTTAGATATCTTTGCAGTCTTTTACACAGTAGCGGGTACCTTTGGCTGTGATTCTGGGAACCCGGTGTCATAGCAGCCCTAGACACCTGAGTGGGTCTTTTCTTACCGAATAGGATATTCCTCTCTTAGATTGTTGTACCGAAGTACGATCTTCACTTATCAGAGATGATCAAAGTCATCTCGTGAATAAATTTCATCAGATCCCGAAGGATCACTAGATTTTTAGGCTTGAGCAACGAGGCTAGCCCATTCTCGAGGTCCAGTTGAGGGGTTCACCTCCTGGTTCGCGGACAACTACTGAGGTAGTGGAGAGGTAGTATGAGGTAGTACTGTCTCCCCCACACTCACAAGTGCCTTTCCCCATGATTCCGAACCTCTGGAAGTACGTGGGGAACCTGCCATGATCCGTCACCAGCTGGACAATCAGTTTGTCGGTGATTCGGAGATGTAACATCGGGTTGGACAGAAATTTATGCGTGAGCCGACCTTTGGCGTTGGATTGCCCTCTCTGTTTCCACACCTTCAGACTGGAGTCCCGTAAAAGCCATTTTAGCCTCCTTCGAGAAGTAAGCAATAGGTCCATGACTTGCGATAGTTCAGAAGCCCTTTTGGATGCAGCAGCCGCCATTTCGTTTCCACAGATTCCTACATGGACTTTCACCCAATGCAGGATTACTTCTCGTTCCGAATTCAACAGTCGGAGGACTTCCTTGATCTCCTGGATTATTGGATGGTTTGGTCTGGATTCCGGAGGGCCTCCAGAACCGACAGAAAGTCGGTGAAGACGTTTACACTCGATGACGTTGAGAGTCTCAAGCACCACCCGGCTGCCTTCAACAGAACGAGAGCTTCCGCCTGGAATACCATATTATGGTTCTGCAGACGGATCAATACCTTGGCGCCGTAATAAAAAGCCACGAAGGCAGCCCCAACTTGATTGTTCAGGTCTGATCAATCAGTGTTGATCTCGATTCCATCCCCTTCAGGCTCTTACAGAACATGATCGAAACGAAGTCTTTCTAACGGATGTATGCTCCAGATGTTAAACTGGGTTTCAACTGTTGTACCTCTCCCCACTAACAGGGTCAATGGAGGGGGGTATGTCTAAAGATAGTACTCCTGAGATTATCTGCAATGCTACCGTGGACGTAATGTTATATGCAAGGATCATTTTAATAAGTGATCTACGTTGCACTACGTTGAGGTAGTTCGAGAACGATTTCATTCTCTAACGATGACCCCAAACTCCATGCCCATACACAGCAAATCTCTCTATAGTAGCCAGGTAAATTCGATGGAAAATACCGGTGTGCTTGCCATAGGGCTTATGTGCTATCAGCGACAATTTATGCGTCAGGATGTCCACTTTGACTCTGACGTTCTTAAACTGCTGATGAAAGGTTAGTGCCTTATCCCACAACACTACGAGGTATTTGATGTAGGGGACTACTTGAATTTCCTCCCGGCCTAGATGGAATCTGGGAGGATCATCATACTTCAGACGCCACTTGTAAGTGATCGACATGCTGGCTGACTTTTCAGAGCTGAAAATCAGCTTGTGGAAACTACCCCACTGCCTGATCTTTTCCAGCGCACTGTTGCCTCCAAGTTCCAGTTTAGTATTGGTCTCCCCCAGACAGCCAGGGTGACCACATCGGCATAAACCTGGCCGCTGCAAAAACCTTGCGGGAATCCCCTGCTCTTAGAATATTCTCTACGTGCAGCTGGACTGATGTAAATCAACCTATGGTTTCTTAGGTAATCATTGACTAGCCGGAATAGGTTCATCGGACAGTCCACTCGGACCAGGTAATACAGGACTGCCACGTACCAGACGCTATCAAAAGCTCCGGCGACGTCGAGCGAGATTACATTGACACACTTCCTCCCCTGAAAATGTTCCTCCCCGGTTAGAGAATCTCTCGCAGAACCGTTCCCAGTTGTTTCTCTTTTTGGTCAGCAGCAGCTTTTTAAAAACTGCTGCCTCTCTTTTGTAAATGCATTTAGGTGCATCCCTTTCAGACTGATAGTATGTACTGGACTAATACTTCAGTAGCAGAGTTCTGTATCTCAAGCTCCGTATCCTACCAGGGGACTCTTTTCTTGTCGCAGCTTTTTCTCTTAAGATGCTCTTCGCATGCCTTTGGATTGTTCTTGTTATCCTACCCACGAGATCTTCAATCTTAACCGTAATATCTACTCGCGGGGGGAAGGGGCTTTCAGATAGTTGGCAAATTTGCCCACGTCCTTGGCTACCTTGATAATGTGGCTTTTTCAAAGATGGTACCGAGGTACCCTCTTAGCATTTCGAGTCTCAACGATACAGAATTGAAGGTAGTTGTGATCACTTGCGGTGTCAGTGATCACTGTCCAGGTTTGTTTAACATCATCTAGAGTCTGATTTACCATAGTGAGATCGATCCAACTCTTCCCATTAGTAGTTTCAAAAGTTGGTAGAAAGTGAGATACACTCGGGGATTAGTGAGTTCGTATATACTACCTACGCAATTTAATACCTGAAAAGTTGATTTAATATTCCATTCCTTAACTTAAAATATTTCTCAAGATTTTCAGGGTTTCACCGATACATCTTAAACGTTTCAAGATTTTATTTTGTAAAATTTTACAGGTCATCGAAATTGCAATCGAATTATTTAGGGAAATTTAGTGATGAAATATGTTGCTTATTCTCAAGATTCTTAAAATCTCTAACATCTTTCAAATATTACTAACTGAATAGAGTTACTTTAAACGAACAGTACATTTATTGTGAATGTTAATGTAATATGATTCCAAGCAAGCAGTGATAATTATTTATCTTAAAAAATATATCACATAGAGATATGGAACACGTAAGTATTGATACTGGATATAGAGTTTGTTGTATTAAACATTAGGCAATACATGATTAAAAATAATATTAGAAAATGCAGTTAAAACGGCTTCACTTGCGTTTTCCTCATCAACTAACAATACATTTTAATTAATTTTTTTTCTTATAATTTTGTCATTTTCTGAACAATTGTATAGAAAAAACATTTATCTAAATTTCTTAAAAAACTGAAAATTTAAAATTTCTTAAAAAATTCATTCTTCAAAAGTGAACATTTCTCTTTCTAAATAACAACATTTTGTAAGTTTTGATCTATATGTTGCACTTTAGATTCCTGCATACAGTGAAATGTCGATTTTCATAATTATGAAAAAGTGTCACAAATTTATGTTTCTTTAAAATTTGTTCAGATTTCTTTAATATTACATGAAAATATGAGAATTATTACAACATATGTATGAATATTTAGTGTGTGAATAAAAGTGTCAAGTTTCTCTGCTTTCTTTCATCGATAAATTGCATTTATTTAAAAAATGGTGTTTTTTCGTAAACATGGTTAATAGTTAAAAGTTCTGAGACCTCTTAAATAGAAATATTGTGAACAAGATTGGTGAGATGCATTTATGAACCAAGGTGAGATTAATAGTGGGTGTTAGTTGAAGAGGGAGGGATAGGAAGTTTACAACTAAGAAGGTAGATTTTTACCTAAGCTGATAAGATTAAAGAGATATAAATTTCGAAGTAATGAGAAGCAATGATCTTTTTCAGACAATGAGTCGAACCCGCTTACATGTTATTCGTCTAACTTGGACTCAATTAGTCAGTGATAGCCTAGTATCTTTTTAATATTAATTTACAGATTCGGAAGAATACAGGAATATAATCCATAGGCGAGATAATAAACATTTTGTGTGTGGTTATTATTCTAAGATTTGAGTCAGCAGAATTTGAATTCATATTGATACGTGGTTCCCCACGATCATGAAGAAGTGCTTCGTAATTTGGGATGGTCCCTCTTAAACTACTTGAATTCCCGTAGAGGGTCATTGTACACATAATTCTCAGAAATGTTAAATGTTTACATGAAAGGAAATAACGTCTTCTTTTTCTCTTCGTGGATAATCTTCATCTCGTTACGTGATTCGTTTGAATGAAGTTTCTCGAAATATTGTCGCACTGATATTTATACGGTTTCATCAGATATCCATAATACATCTACACAAAGACTCTTTGCTCGCGCGATACACCCACACTCTTAGACACATTACTTCTAGTCGTTTAACTCCCAATCACCACAACATATAGTGCGAATTAAGCTCTGTATCTGCGCCGATGCACCACGTATCGCGTCCCTCAAATATGTCAATTTCAATGGTATATATCAGTTAATTTTCAAACTATCTGTTTTGATAAACTTAATCAATGCAATAAATGATTGCTATCTCTTAAATAATATTGTCATTCAATTCTATTTTTCTCATCTTTGATCGAAACTTCTCTCACCACTATGCGATCACTTGGTTTGTTAATATTACTAGATGCAGAGTTGATCTCAAATACCATACTTTATAGATAAATAATTGAAACAGAGAGAGGAGTTACATTTCAATACTTTGTTTAACCGTATTCATTATTGATAGTTTAAGTATTGATTAAAGATGGAAGGATTAAGCGAAGGGGTGCTTCCAGTGGATAGAAATAACGCTCATCGTCACACATTATATTTTAATAAAATGAAATGCATAACCTTTTAGTAAGTTAAAGGTAAAATTGTTAAAATTGATATGCAGATATGAATAACACATTCGAGTTTATAAATGAAATTACTTTCATGTCATACATAGTATTAAGATTGTGTTATTACATTGAGTGAGGATCAACTCAGATTATACGTTATTTCAGATCAACTAGATTATGCGTTATTGCAGATCAACTCAGATTCTGCGTTATTGTTGATCAACTTGAGTGAAACACCAATAAAGGCACATACTATTTTCTCCTACGAAGTTCACATTGCTAATTGGAAAACTGAAACTCTTAAAGTTCCCGTCTACCCACCATTTTGATTTCGTAGACGTAATGTTAATCCTATGGGAAGGGGGGGGGGTATTTCGACTTTAATTTTCACATCCTTATTATATGACCTATTTGAATGTAATAAAGTGCATTACTCTTATTTTAATAATTCGTTTATTAGTCTTCCGGGCTTTAAAAATATTCTTAAATATTTTTAAAAATCAGAAAGAAAAAAATAATTCTGCAGAAGCCTTCATCGTTTCCTTCTCTTTCAGATACACTTTATTGCATTCAAATAGATAAAATAGTAAAGATGTGAGAATTTGAGTCTCCGCCATAGGATTAATATTACATCCACGAAATCAAAATGGAGGGTAGATGAGAGCCTTAAACGAATTAGAACAGTAAAATTGCAACAAGGTTTCAGCAATTAATTCTTTCTCTATTTTGCTTTTATAAATTTGAAATAATTCTTAGTTTTTTTTTTACCAAGCTTTGTTAGTGACATTCAGTAAAATTTTGAGTTTATAATCAATCTGTGTTTGTTTACTTTCTCGTATCACCAAATATACTTTCTACAAGTAGAACGAAGTTCTTCTGCTTCAAAATGAAAAGACTTAAGTGTCATCTCAGTGAATACTTTCTATTTTAAGGTATCCGCAAATGAAACGTTGTGAAATAAAATTCTAAAGTCAAAAGCAAAAGACAGCTGCGAGCTGAATCATTCTTCATATCTTGATCGTTCAACTTTTGAAATACAATTCCTTCAAATATGAACTCTTGTGAATATTTTCTACTAAGAAAGTCACGGTATGGTAATATGTTTATCATCTATTAATTAACTAATCTTATAAATACTCTATTTTGTTTTTATAAGTTAAAAAATTGATAGATAAATTAAAATAAATATAAAATAAAATGTTTTGGGAATATTTTGTTACTTTTTTTTTCAAAAAAATAATTTCCTTTCCTATTTTTAATGGGTTTCCTTTAACTCACATTGTAACTTTTTTTGGTTCGAAACCTTAAAAGATTTTTTTCAAATTTCAAAGATCTCCATTGAGCTGAAATTTTCTATAACGATTGCTTTGGATAGCAATACGATAATTCAATTATATTAAATAAAAATTAATTGATGAAAACTAATTATTTATAGAATTATTTTTTATGCCTTTTTTTCGCCAAGTTGCCAAATCCGTCGTTTCATATGTTATTTATCGTTTCCTTTAATTTTAATTACATATAGCCTATATAAGATTAAATTTAATAATTTATCATTTGTTTTAATTTTAATTACATTCAGCTTAAATATATTCAGTTTAATTACATAATTTATCGTTTGCTTTAATTTTAATTTCATGAAGTTTAATTGATTAGCATAATGCTTAATTGAGCTAAAAGCTTTTACACGTATGGATTTTAGATGATAAATTTAATAAACGTCAAATAATAAAATAAATTATTGAAACAAGTTATTGAGTAAATTCAATTTCAATTAATGTTCCCTTTTGCTCTTAAAATTTAAGATTTAAAAAAATATGTTACCAAAATGTGAAGTTTGAAACAAAACCCATGTTAAAAGAACTCTTTTTTTTTTACTGCTGTTATTCCTTTTCTAGTAGTGTTCTTTCCTACCTAAAAAGCTGTACCTTAGGATTTTTGCCTTCATTCTAATTAGTGACCACGGAACGTTAAGTTTCATTAACACCGTAACACTTTCAATAGCCTTCCTGCTTATCTTCACTGCTATGTTTTTATTTGATATATTTTGAGTAGTTATATGGAATAAATCATCAATAATTCATCATTGATAATAGGTTATAGTGTCCGATCTTATCTCTTCCTCCTATGATTGCAGTCATCTCTTATAGCATATATTCTGATGTTACTAAAGATCAGTCGTGTAGCGGAGCTCATTTACTTTAAATCTCTGAGGTGGAACTTGTATTAGTGTGGAAGTCAAAAGAGTGCCATCTTTGCTCAGCGAAGTCTTGACAAGACCGTGGCTTAAGATTACGAGATAGTTGATTCTAACCTTCGTAATGCTTCTATGTCCTATGTTATTAAATAATAAATTGACCAAACTTTATCATTTAATTCCTTAAAACTGGAAGCTATCAAAGCATATGTAGCTCCTGTCTTCTTCCTACTATGTAAATGCTGCTAACATTTAATTTAAAAGCAAGGCAATACAAAAATACTCCAGTAATCCACAATTTATGGGTAAACTTCAAATGAAACTCGTGCACCATATTTTAAATATCATATCATAAATTTTTATAACATTCGTTTTGCTTCAAAATTCTTTATTGATATGCAAACGCCACTCCACAATAACGCAATCGCCATCTAAACTGCCCCTCCGTCAATACCCATATCGTTAAAGAACTATTCGAAAAAAGAAAGAAAAGTTCCCCCCTAAACTGAAAAATCCCATCTTATCTTTTTTCAAACTCGAACCCAATTACACCTACTCGCATTCTCTGGAGTATATTAAGTTTTAAAATGCCCGCATAATTACTTTTTAGCTTCTAATGAAATGCCGCTAAAATTACTAAAAGCGTTTCCAAAGCAATATTAATTCTCCTTTAGCGCGTTAAACTCGTTTATTTTCCATTAGTTGTTGGCCATCGCAGGCAGTAGAAATGGTTACTTAACTTATTAATTATTTTTCCGATACTTGCCATTGGGTTATATCTCTTGATGTGGGAGGCCTGTTTAATGAAATAATTTTGGCTTGTGTATATCCTCATAATTTATGAGCCGCACGGCTTTATTCCTTTTAGCCTATGATAGAGTTATTAATCATTTAGAAAACCCATTTAGGGGTAGAGTTTATATTATTTAACTTTGTGTTTTGTTTACGCAGATTGCGGTGCTTCAACACGGAATCGTGGAGACATATAAATACATTATATCGATTTTGAAATTTAATTTTTGAACATTTTTAATGTAATAAGCAGTGGAAAACTTTAAAACAGGAAACTGAGGGGATTAAAATATTTTTTTTCGTGTTAAATAAATGGTGTGTTTAACGATGCATGTTAAATTTCACATTTTTTTTTTATTTGATTTCCTGCTAAAATTTAAAATAGTTGGTACAGTACTCCCTAAAAAATCCGGCACTTGATTTTTGGGGCTATGACAATAATTCGACGTTTCTACACTATCAAACAAGCTTTACAGACGTTATTTATGCCTGCTATTTTAATAAAATAATGTAGGCTATTTCTGCAAAATGATAGATTGTTTTTGTAGTTTTAGTTGTTCTGTGCATCTGATATTTTCTTTGCGTATTCTGTGTAACATTTTATACAATAATATATAAATTTTCTCTTTAAATGCATCTTAAATAGTAATTTTCCAATAATCCAGGGTTTTTGATAATTCGGTGGTGGTATGGCCAAATATATGCCAAATTACTGACGAAGTATTTTTTATACAAAAGCTTAATACAAACAATTTCAATTCATTGATTGTTTATTAAAGTATCTGTTAGAAACTACATAATGTTTATTGTTGATGAATCACCTAAATTCAAGCCTCTTTTAGGACTTAGATCTTCAACATCGGGAATTTAGTGGCATTGGAATTCGAACACATGAATTGACGCTAACAAAGCCGGAAACGAGTTTGAAACCCTAATATAGGTGTATATATATATATATATATATATATATATATATATATACACTGCTGGCCGCACAAAATGCAACACCCTGAAGGAAGCATGCAAACCATGTGAAATTTATATCATGCGTTTGCGACGATGAGCTATGCAAATCATTAGCATTGCAGCGCAGACACACAACACGGGCGACCGTAGCGCCACTCGCAAGCGCTATATAAGGGGAGAACAGATTGGCGATTTGAAGTATGGCAATTGTTTTTTCGTGCGTTTTTTATTGCGTAAGGTGTTTACCTATGCCTCGTGTAAGACATCGAGAGTTTTTGGACCAAGTTTCTGAATTCGACCAAGGAAGAATAGCAGCCTATAGGGATCGCGGATTATCCTTCAGAGAAATCGGTCAACGTGTTGGACGAAATCAAGCAATTGTGATGCAGATCTGTGATCCCTGGATGCAGGAGGGAACGACGGATCCACGGGGCCGATTGCACCCACCTCGTTGCATCACTGCCCGTGATAACAGGCAGATTATGCGCATGGCAATGATGGATCGCGCAGCCACATCACGAACCATAGCACAGCAGATTCAGTCTGCTACGCATCATTCGGTGTTCGCTCGTACCATTCGACGCCGTTTGCAGCAGAGTGGAATGTCCTCAAGGCATCCATTGCTTCGTTTACCCTTGAGGGGGTCACTTCACGCAGCCTTTTCCCTATCTCTGTAATGTTAAAAATGACCAATTTTAAGGAACATTTTTAAAAAATTGACTGGTTGTAGAGTTACCAATTTTTTTGTGTTCATTTATTGAATAGTTATTATTATTTTAATGAGAGCTTTTTTTGAAATTTTCATTAGTTTTTTTTAAAAAAATTATTATGTGTTTTAACACGTGAAAAGTTAAAAAACAAAGAAAATTTGTGTACATTTCAACCTCTAAAATTTTTTTAAAAACTTTTTTTGACAAAAGCTCTCATTAAAATATTCCTTTATGTACTAGTAATACATGCACCAAATTTCAAAGCTATAAGATGAGTAGGTTTTTCAAAAATGTTCCTTTTGTGTTGAAATTTACAGTTTTGAGATAATGCAATTTAAAGTACAAACTTACCATTCACTAATAGATATCAACACCAAAGCTTGAATTGCTTAGGTAATCTGCTAGATCATCTTCTTGTCTACATTTTAATAGTCTGTTTTTAATTCTAGCTTTATTGGTTCTTTGTAAAACTGCCTTTTTTGCTTTCTTTATGTGAACACGATTTGCTTCTTGTAATGCTCGACATGTATAAAATCCAGGTTGAACATTTAATAAATGTAAAACTTTTAATTTTGTAATGAATCCTTGATTAAATAGAGATATTGCTTCATACTTCCCAGTTTTTAAAATTCCTAATTCTGCATATACATTTTTAGGGATTATGTACCAGATGATGTTATTTAAATTTTGAATTTTGTCATGTAGGCATCTAGAGAGTAGTTCAGGACTTGAAAAATCTCTAACTATTGTTTAATACAATTTATAATAACATCAAGTAAGTTATGTTTGTGTTTGTATTGTTTTCCTTTAATTATGGACCTATTATATGCACACCACTTGTCGTCACCAGTGGGGCAAAAACTGAAATACTGAGTATATCGCAGCTCGTGCAATGACTCTGAGTGATTGAAGATCCAGAGTGCCCCTTCATCTTCCAGTTCTCCACTATTTCCAAAGTATTTTGCGAAATACTTCTCTCTGTGTGCATTTCCATTCCTCAAATTGCACGAATATCTGGAAAATACTTCGGCATCAACAATCTTTCCAGTTTCGACACTAACTGTTGTCACGACACCATTTAGTGAAACAAGCCCTCCTTTTGCCAGGTGCCATCAATAGCCCAAGTACATTTGGACTTCCATCATTTTTAAATATTATATGTTAGCAGCTATTACCATAGAAGCTTTTGCGACTTCCTCTGTCGCATCATTTAATGTGTGGGATAACTAATAAAAGCGCTTAGTAATGGGAGGTAAATTCATCACTCCGCAAAACCATTTCACAGCAGCATACCCTTTCCCAATTGATCTCATAGCATATCAAAGTCTCGTATTAACTTCATGCACATTAGTATATCATTTATTAGTTACACTCTGAGTGACTCCAATATTCAGGACTGGTTGTTCGAAACCACAACTGACACAACATATAAATAGTTCTGTAGCCAAACCTTGGATTTGACAACCAAGATTAATATGGATACCATGTTTTTTACATTTTATGCATAACATACATAATTTTAAGCAATAAGAAAACAGAGAAATGTCAATTATTTCCTTAAATTGATCAGAAGAATTTAAAAAAAGCTTCATACTCACCAGCATACTTACTTAACGTTGATACTTACCATAACAACATACTTACCATATTTATAAACATTTTGTTTATATGAAACTTATATAACTTCAAAAGAATTTGTATTTAATATAATAACATCTCTCTCAAACTTCTATTTCTTAAATGTTTGAGCATTAAACCGAGACATAATGAAAAATATAAATGAAAAAATTTTCGAAAAGAACAGATTGTCTACATTAGGCGAGTCTAAAATAGCACGTTGCATTCGATAACAAACGTTGAAATGTAAACAAACTGCTATTACTATTCACTTCAATTCTTTCCTCAACAAGTTGCTGATCGATGAAAATTGTTTTCATGAATTTAAAATAATTTGATAAGGCTGGAAAGAAGCATGTATAATATGTTTTGGTTTAAAAGTGGGCGTGTCAATCAGCTGTTTTGGATCTTGACACATGTAAACAACTTTTTAAAAAAATATTTAAAATACTTCTAATTTAGCTAGAACAAAAATTTAAATTGCAATTGACGCAGAAAGATTTGAAGTTTCTTTTTCAAAAAAAATTGAAAAATCGATTTTTTGACCGATTTGCGTGAAGTGACCCCCTTGACTCGAAACCACAGGTGTTTGCGTCGCCAATGGGGTGATAAACGGTGGACATGGACAACGGAATAGAAAGACATTGTGTTTACTGACGAATACTGTTTCTGCCTATAACATCACGATGGTCGGATTCGAGTTTGGAGACACCGTGGTGAGAGGCTGCTGAACTGTTGCGTCATGCATCACCACACTGGTTCTGCACCCGGTATCATGGTTTGGGGTGTTATTGGATTTCCCTCCTGCACCCTTCTAGTACGCATTACCGGTACACTGAACAGCCAGCTTTACATCTCTGAGGTGTTGGAACCCGTGGTCTTCCCATATATTCAGCGCTTTTGCCATCAGCTATATTCCAACATGATAATGTTTGACCACACGTGGCACGCAATGTTCAGGAGTTCTTCTTTACCCATCAATTGAATTGCTTTTTTGGCCTGCTTGTTCTCCCGATCTATCGCCAATCAAAAATGTGTGGTCTATGCTTGCACAACGACTGGACCGGGATACATCACCCACTGCTACACCAGATCAACTTTGGCAATATATGGAAGCCGCATGGACCACTGTAGCCCAAGGATACATCCAAAGCCTCTTTGATTCTATGCCGAGGCGTGTGGCAGCGGTTATAGACAACAATGGTGTCTACACTAATTACTGATTTTGTCATCATCCTCACTTCACAAGAGGCTGTAATTTTAATCGTTTAATCTTTGTACAACATGTTATCTGCCAAATAAATTTCGCTGTAATATCTCTGGTCCTTCTGGGTGTTGCATTTTGTGTGGCCAGCAGTGTATATATATATATATATATATATATATATATATACATATCCAAACTCTTAAATGATTTCCGTTTCGACCTTCATTTTTCACCAACTGTAAAGCCATGTAAGTGAAATAGCGGTTTAAGTTCTCTGAAATCACACAGGTAAAAAAAAAAAAACATTTAAAATACAAGAGACACGAAATTCACCAATTTTGGCACACAATTCAACATAATTTTCGCCAATTTTAACGCACAATTTACTGACTTTTATGTACCTAACAATGAATTTAAAAAGTAACTGTGCAATAGAATGTGATTGCTTGATTTTTCTTATTAACGCCAGACAAGAAGAAACACAAGAACTGTTTGTGACGGGCCACGTAATTTTGAACATCTGTCAAGTGATGAGGATGACACCTGAACCAGCACAATCCTCACCAAACTGCATTTGAGTTTCGACAGATTTAATGTTCATCAGCCTCTTCTACGCGTCGGATCAGCCATGACAACAAGGCTCGAACCCACAATTCGACGAGATCCGCGGTCTGCGACCATGACCATTATGCTTTTGCAGCCAAAACCAGTAAATGAGATGTTTTGAGCAACAGCAATAGTCATAGTCGTGGATCTTCTGCTAACAGTTTTTAGTCGAGTCATGAGTTTGAGCCTGGGAGTCAATAAAGAGTCACCCTATAGCTGGGTGGTTGCACGTTAATTCTTTCGATGCCAAAAGTCTTCCCGTTTGTTGTTGTTTGGTTGGTTTTATTCACGTTGCACTAGAAGCAACATGATGACTATTGGAGTCGTATCTCGTAATGTTCAGCCTCGGTCAAGTGACGAAGACAACACCTGAGCTGAAACCTCTCTCCTAACTTCAACACAACAGCAATGGGAGGATATTGTACTCGACAGATTTAAAGTGCAACAGCCTCTCCTACACGGTGGATCTTTAGTGGCACAAGGCTTGAACTCCTTATTCGACGAAAATCGTCAGCCACGAATTCGCGACTATGACTACCAGGAACCGCAGCCACATAAATCTCATAAAATCATGGTATGGAAGTTAGGAGAGAAGCTGCTGCTCAGGTGTCGTCCTCGTTACTTGACCGATATTCAAAATTACGATGTCCGACGCCAGTAGCCTTCGTGTTGCTTCTCAGTGTAACGTATAAAAAAAACAATAAAAAACACTTAAGTGTCAACCTCATGCCGGTTGTCACTTTCTTCAGTTCTCAAAAGCAATAGAGACACTTAGGGGTGTAAGTAAATAAATAAAAAATAATAATAATTGCACTGCGGACATAAGGGTTATTTTATTCGGGGTATGAAATTCATTCACCTTTGTTAGCGATCACTTTGGAAGACACAACTTTAGGGTTTTACATTGGGAAGTCATCATCTTCTGAATCTATATTACTGATTCATCAAAATGAATTTTTATTTGCATAAAGTAAGCTTACTTCCAAGCCCCGTACTCATCAGATGTAATAAATATCAAGAGAAGAAAATATCTCCTTCAAATTCCTATTGCATTTTTATTCTCACGAGCAAAATATTTTGAAGTACAAAAATATTGCGAATGTTGATAAAAAAAAAAAAATAGCAGACGATTTGGCCGTATTTTTAAATTAAACGTTAAAATAAGAGCAAAAGATAAATTATGAAAGTAGACAAAGATATCATTTTTGGATATTAAAATAAAATCAGACGATTAAACATTGAATTAACTATATCTTAGCAAAGTAAGTACATCTTAAGCAAACTGAATTATAATTATTATATTCATAATATATTACATTGTTAATTTGTTCAATCTAAACACCTCGTATCCTTTATTTTATGCTCTCACATCTTTCTGTTGACTCACTTTTTCCAAACAAAAACATTACATCATATGTTAATAACTATAGTAAAAATAGTTCTTCATATTTTAATTAAACATTTAGCTGTTTAATCAATTGTAAAAGTACCAATATACCTGCATTCTGTAACAGGAATATTGGTACTTTTAAAATATTCAGCAATTCTTATTTACATATAGCTGGGATTTAGTCTAAAATATAATACGCATGAAGAAACTGACCTTAAATACATGGCCTGAAATACTGCTTTTTACTTTGAATAAAACAAAGACAAGCGAAATTTAATAGTGAAACCTCGTGCGATTGCTACCTTCGGTTACATGAACCAGGAGTGACTAACGGATAATTCGTATCAAGCCAGCGCGAATACATGTATCACTTGAGAAACGAATCTCCCATACTAAATACTCATTTTATTCAACTTTTTTTTCCATCAGTAAAGACACATTTAGTTCTTCTTTTTTGAAGTAGGATTAGAAAGAATTTTTAAAAAGTGTTCTAACATTAATATAAGTTTGTGCGTTACTGTAAAGATATATATCTGATTAAAATATGAATTCTTTGCAATTTAGAAATGAACCAAAAAATTCTAGATCATCTTTTCACTTACAAACTTAGAAGCGTTATTAAAATTTAAACTATTGGACATTTATTATATACAAGGACATTTATTTATTATACACCATCTGTTTTATTGAAAAATAAAACAGATGGTGCTTTTGATAAATACCAAAGCAATGTTAGTTTTAATGTTAAATAATTGTTTTCTGACTTGGATTGGTTCTTTCTCTTCAATGCAACAGATATTTTTAAAAGCTCTAAGTGTTATATTTCTTGAATTAAATACTCAAATGGGGTTTTTCTGATGCTTTAGATGTATTATTAATGAGAATTTGAGAAATTGAAAACTTGAAATTTGAATTCGAAAATAATTGTATGAGGGGGCATTACAAAATTTTAATTATCATAAAGAAATAACAGAGATATCGAGATAAAATTTATTCTACTTATTTTTCGTTCTTATGTACTTAATGTTCTAGGTAACAGCAATTCGTGCTGATTTATTTGGTTTCGGGGACCCGTAGATTTAAGTAACCTGCAAAATAGAGGAGTTAGAGTTCTATCTATTGATTTCTACGATGACGACTTTCGAAAGATTAAGAAACGCTGAGAGAAACGTAAAAATTTAAATGATGTCAATGAAAAGAAGTCGTAAGAATAGTGAATGAAAATAAAGTTTTTATATATCGATTATTTTTACTCATGTTTAAGACTTTTCGATTTAACAGAATAATTGACAAAAATTTATGGAACAGGAAATAACTTCAACGTAAGGCTTATTTCAAACAAATTAACATGGATAAATGTAATTTACTGCAATATACATATAATATCAATTAAAAAGTAGAATAAATTTTAGTCAGATATTTCTTTGTAATAATTAAAACTTCGTGATAACCTCTCGTATTCGTGTTTCTTAAAATGTGTTTTTTAGAATTTTTCTACGCTTTCTTGAAAATCTTTTTTTATTCACAATGCTGATATATTTTTTACTTCATTAAATCGGGTTTTCTAGTGTACTGTGTGTGTGTGAATGTATGTTTTCTAATAAACACCTGAAAATTGTAGACATTGCACAATATTGTGTACGTAAAATATGTGCAAAATCCTATATTTTAATTATTTTTTGTGTTGTTATGAATGATAGGCTGCGGTACTGCTCACGAACTGGTGGCCGATGGTTTTCTTCGAGCTGTGAGTTCGAGCCTAGATGCCACTAAAGACCCGCTGTGTAGGCGGGGCTGATGCGCGTTAAATGCATCGAGGCTCCAAGTCCTCTCGTTGTAAAGTGTGGAAGTTCAGAGAGGAAGGCGCCAGCTCAGGTGTCGTCTACGTCACTTGACGAGGTCCGTCGCCAACAGCGTTGCGTCTGGTGCGACATGGATATAAAACCAATCAATGAATCAATGATAGGAATGATATGTTATCTATAGGTTACACGACTTTCAAATATAGACACAGTTATTAATTATTAATTACTCATTAGCGTACCGATGGTGGGAGGAAAGATAACCCCACCGCGCAAGCCTTATACATTGGATGGATTTTAAGTTTACTTCCGAAGTTGATTAAGACTTTATATTCAAGATTCGAAACTTGAAAAGAACAAAGTTAAAAAGTGCATTGTATTGAAAATATTAAAATTTATATGGGAATGGTCAGCCAAGAATCAGTCCTAATTTTAAATTTTGAGAGTAAAAAATTTTTGGCGTTGTGTGTTTGTTTTAATTGCCTCTTGTGATAGGGGCTTTTTAAAGTTGAAGATGATAAAAAATAATCTACGATCAACAACGAGCCCATGTAAGATTTAACGGTTTGGTAATCATTTCCACTGAAAACATTAATTTTGATAATGCTACACAATTTTTTTAGAAGACAAATCTCGTAAGAAAACAGTTTTAGTACTTTTTTATTACCATAAAAATATCAAAAATAAATTTTAATTTTTTTTTAAAAGTGACGGATTATTAATCTTTCTTAAATATGTGGTTCACTTACAGAATAAGTTGCTTTTTCTTTAGTCTTAATATTTTTTTTTTTCTTTTTTGGTTTTCCAAATCATTTTAACTCCCTAATTACGATTAAATATATGGTAATTATATATATTTGTATTAGCATTTTGTTTAAAAATTCCTCCAATAGGAGTGAGGGGGGGGGGCCCAAATTTCTATTCAGGGCTTCGATGACCTCCAAAGATGAAGGTCCGCCGCTGCTTATACGTAATTGATTGAACATTTGAAAGTGGGTTTTTTACATCAACAGATACATAAATATGCAGAAATCTCATGGTTAAAATATTGATCTATTGTTTTTAATTTAAATAGTGACGATTACGTAACTGGACATAAAATAAGCCCAGTATTATTGGCGAAGACGTCTCACTTACTTTAAGCGTGTGACGTCATAGTATAAAATTTCTTGTCTGCCATCTTAAGCGCTGCTTTTGTCATATAATATAAGTTTCAACGGAAGTTCAAGCCCAGATAATGTAACTAAAGTAGTCAACTATATTTTATAATAAGTTATTTAATAAGGAGCATGCTCTTCGTCTGTATCAGGTCTTTATCCGAGAGTACTTACAAACTCTATAAAATATCAAAGAATACGCTTACCGTAATACAATGCGAGAACAACTTTCAAATATTCAATCAATCAAAGTGTTGAATCCTAACTCGATTAATCACGTAGATACGCAAGAATTCAGCGCCCATCACATTATCACAATTCATATTACTTTAACTTTATTAGTTTCCAGTAAATTATCTGCCGTTTTATTCTACTTGATTATGTACCTTCATTACACTTCTAAAGTTTATTTAATTTAATTATCACCTTTCAATTGATTGGGAAGAAGCTGGAAACTTAGATATAACTTCCAAAGAAATCGCTTATGATTTTCAGGGAATTTTTTAAAATACCTCAAGCTATATTATGAATATAATAATTATAATATTTATGTAAAACTATTGTAATCGAGTTTCATTAACGGAACAAAAACAAAGTAATTGTTATTTGACACAAATTTAGCAGCTTTTTTTTCTTCTTTCTATTACCAGTCCAACACATAGGAATAAATTTCAACACCGTGTAATTTTCAAATCAACCCCAACCTAAAGTCATATGTACTTCGTGACTGCTTTGGAGATTTACCGTTCCATTCAAGGAGATTATTTATATTCTGTTCATCACCCCAAGCACCGACTTCCTGCGCTCATATATCACCGGATTCCGGTGTCCGGTCAACTTGTCAGGGGTCGAGGCGGGGAATGACGAAGCAGTTGACACCCTGCTCGTGAGAGGGACCCCCGAAATTATCCCCAGGAGGTCGTTTTTCTTCCCAGTTTATATTCAGCGCGAGTATCTGGCATTTTGTCTTAAAGTGTAGAGGGCGGTATTTAAAAAGGAGTCCGAATTAATGTTGATGGGCGATGGGATGTTTAAATGTCGCTGTGACCTAAGTCAAAATTAATATTAAGTTGCAAGATGCTAGAAACTTTTAGAGTTTAAATGCTCCGGTGTGGTAGTTATCAAATTGTTGTATGTATTTGAGGAGTGTGTGAGAGAATGGAAGAATATGCGGTTAGCACGATTTTTTTTAAAAATATGATTTTCTGATTTTCTTTAAATTAGTAACACCATTGAAAACCCTTATTAAAGAAACACTGATAAGTATTTTTAGAATTAAATATATGTATATATATATATCAAGTCTTATTTTTTGTTTGAAAAATTAAACTTAGTTTTTGTAATTTAGATTAATAATTATATGATTAAATTATATAATGCTTTCCTTTTTATATTTCAAAATGAAAATACATCTATATTAACAATATTTCGGACAGATAGATTCGAAGTATTGTAGTGACCGTGACAACCTAGTGTTCATGGTCGCGGCTTTGGTTTTCGTTGAGTCTTGGGTTCAAGCCTTGATGTCCATAAAAACCCGCCGTGTAGCCTGGGTTGATGTATGTTGAATACGTCGAAGCTCAATTTCCTGA
Organism: Nephila pilipes; assembly: GCA_019974015.1. Lineage (NCBI taxonomy): Eukaryota > Metazoa > Arthropoda > Arachnida > Araneae > Nephilidae > Nephila > Nephila pilipes. Next base: position 57,530 of record BMAW01005171.1, read on the forward strand.
AATGGTCGTAGTGTTGAAGTTAGAAGAGGGGGATATCCGTTCAATTATCATCCTCGTCACTTAATCAAAGCTAAAAATTAGGAGTATCGTTGCCATTAGCAATTGTGTTGCTTCGATTTTAACAAGACCAAGACTAAAATAGAAATATTCCAGTTATAAATGTAATTTCTAAAATTCTAAATATAATATGTAACTCTAATCATAATCTATAATTCTGATTATAATATGTAATTCTAAATATAAGGTCTTGATAAATTTGAAATTAATATCAATCACTGGACATTTTTCGAAAAATTGAATCCTATATTATTTATGATGTTTTGGGGGAAAAATACTCAGCTAAAATAGACAATACAGGCATTCATTTATGCCTGAATGAAGTTATCCTATTACCCGTCTCATTGGTGATTTTATTCTAATCTTAAGGTAAAAATTTCAATTTAAATTCACGCAAAGACAAATTAATTAAAAGAGTCAATTATCTTCCAAAATATTCCTTTATTGATCAATTAATATAAGAAGGATGCTTTCTTCAGTTCTGTTTGGATTCCACATCAAATGAAATATTTTTCTTTCCAGTAATATTTATCGATAATTGAATTTTATTGGATTTATTACAAATAGATGTTTTCTGTATTGACGACTGCTAGTGCGAAGAACATATGTAAACACTTGATTGTGCAAATGGATCGCAAAACGCATGCGCATTGGTGAAAGTACCGTGTTAGCGAAAGTGAGATAGAAAGGTAGAACTCGAAAAAAAAGAAACGTGTGATAGAGATAAGAAACGTGTGTATCATGTATGAAATTGGTAACTACACTGTCCATTGTCAAAATGAACACATTTACGTTTTTCTCTTCACTGACACTCTCCTCAATAGTCATCAACGGAGGAATTTAGTAGTAGTGAAAAATATAATAACCAGTCGCCAACTTTCACAAACACATGCGTGCGTATATATATATATATATATATATATATATATATATACAGGGGTGGACAAAAATATGGAAACACCTTGTAAAATGCATGTTTGAAAAGAAAGATTGATTTTAATGAAATATGTAGGTGGCGCTGGCATTTTTGACTACTAAAGCTACCTATACAACTTCGTAAATGTGCTAAACAGTTCAGTTGTTGTCGGAGTACTGTTATGTGAGGTTGTCATTGCATTATGTCAGAGTTAACAAACTTCGAACGTGGGCAAATTGTTGGAGCACGTATGGTAGGTGCTTCCGTAAGCAAGGTAGCCGAGGTGTTTAGTGTTTCAAGAGGTACTGTATCGAAGATTTATTCCGCATATTTGAAAAGCGGAAAAACATCATCTGCTAAATCACAGCGCGGACGAAAGTGTGTGCTGAGTGATCGTGACAGACGATCATTAAGGGCAATTGTGACGAAAAATAAGAAGACCACAGCTGCAAAAGTTACTGCTGAAATGAATGTTGTGTTACAGAACCCTGTGAGTACCAAAACAATTAGAAGGGAGCTTCATAAACAGGGAATTTCTGGCCGTGCTGCAATTGAGAAGCCACTCATCAGTGATGCTAATGCCCGTAACAGGAAAAGGTGGTGTTTAAGTCATAAAGCCTGGACTATAGGGCAGTGGAAGCGTGTAATATAGTCTGACGAGTCTTCTTTCACATTGTTTCCCACTTCTGGCCGAGTTTACGTCTGAAGAACGCCATCTCAAGCCTATAATACAGACTGCTTGTTGCCAAGAGTGAAACATGGCGGGGGTTCTGATATGGTTTGGGCAGCCATATCGTGGTTCTCTGCTGGCCCCATGATAACTGTGTCAAGGCACATGACTGCCAAGACTTATGTGAACATTTTGGCAGATCAAGTTCTTCCCATGGTACAAACTTTGTTCCCCGATGGTGATGGTGTCTTCCAAGACGACAAAGCCCCTGTTCACACAGCTCACATTGTCCAGGACTGGTTTTCTGAGCACGAGGAGGATTTGTTCCATCTCCCCTGGCCACCACAGTCACCAGACCTGAATATTATCGAACCTTTGTGGTCTACATTGGAACGGAAAGTGCGTTCTCGTTATCCACCGCCAACATCGTTATCTGAACTTGCCACCGTTTTGCAGGAAGAATGGTATAATATTCCCTTGGCACACATACAGGAACTGTATTTATCCATTCCGAGAAGACTGCAAGCTGTTTTGGATGCCAACGGGTTTCCTACACCATATTAAGCAAAGAAACGTGTTTTTTGGTGTGTGTTTCCACATTTTGTCCAACTCCTGTATATATATATATATATATATATATATATATATATATATATATATATATATATATATATATAATATAACAAAAAAATGATGACACCAAGAAGGAGTTCATCGATTGTTATGAAATTTCGTGTACAAAACAGATTATCTGGACCAAATATCAAAATGATTAAAATTGTGTCTTATAAATGAATAACTTGAGAGTTAGCATCGCATGGAACCGCGATCCTTGCAAAGATAGAAGAGGCAGCGATTCTCAATCTGATGGCAAACTTTTCCTGTTATTAAGACAGATATACGATACATTTCAAATCGATCTGAAAAACCCAGCTCTTTTAGGATCTCGAGATCACTCATTGAGCAAACTCAAAATTGGTGAGGCGCTAATTTGCTGAAACAGGTAGTGCGGTGGGGCAAATAGGAGAAACTCTCATAATGGGTCCAAAGGAGTAAGACGATTAAGATGTAAAGAAGGTGGGTAAAGGCAGATTCTCTCAGCGTCAAGGATGGATGGAAGTGGTCGACCCAGCCACGCAGATCGGGAGAGAGAGATTGTTAGATCAGCTATCACAGTGCCTGATTCATTGTTATCAACCAACAGAGCATCGCACATGAGTGTCCACCATGACCATTCAAGACTTTTGATAGAAAGAAATCTAACACCTAGTTACACAGTTATCTACGCCAGCACACCGTCCAACCAGATTACAGTGGTGCTTTGGGTCGATCAGTTTTTGATGCTGACTCGGGACGATATTGTAGGGCTTCAAATCCTACTCCAACTTGTTGCATGATCACCGAAGACGTGTCTGAGATGCCCAGGGCAGAGTGCCGATCCTGCGCATTATTGCATGCCACAGGCCCTCATGAGGAGTTATGGTCTGGAGGGCCCTTTGATAACCCCCTTAGGTCATTTGTGATCGTCACTTCTATGGCCAGCCAGATCGCTGAGACTAACCTCCACGAGCATGTCAGATGGGAAAGGACTCGCATCTACTAGGGAAATGCTTGATGATCAGCCGACACCGATCCCATATTAGGATTCCACATCAGATCATCAGGGAGTCTTTATACACCATGCCACGTCGTTTAAGGCTTGCATCAGGTTAGAGTTGGGTCAAACTATTGAGTCTGTTACTTTGTGAAGCAGTAACTTTGAAAATGAATCATCCAATTTTCTGAAATTCAATTTTTCTGAAATAAATTAGTTTCATCTTGTTCTAGATCCTCTAACTGGTCAATTTTGTGCTTCAACGACAATTCCTTCATGAGTTTTTTTTTGTTATGGAGTGTGTTTGAAAACAATATGCTTCTTGTGAAAGAATAAATTTACAATTCATGCACTGCAAAATTTGTAAATATATTTTAGAATGATAGCTCATTTAAAGTCAATGTAATGTCCGTATTTTTTGTCGATAGTCGACTTATATTATTAAATGTACGAATTCTGCTCAGGATATTTAAGAGGTGGTTGAAGATACGAATCATTTTGGTTCCTATAAAATGTATGGACGACAAAAAAAGCGCTTTTAAGGATTTTACAAAACTTGTTAAATTTCATTGTGCTCATGAATGATTCAGTTTTCCAAGAGCTCTAAGTAACTCCTCTGAAGAAAATGAAGAAACTCATATAATACAAATTTAACATCACTGTATTGCATGTTTGCGTTGGCTAACTCTTATTGCCATCGATATTTAACCCTACAGATAATACAAATAGAAGTCATTTTAACTAATAGTCAAATATCCTTTTCAAGCTTAGAATTATGTGCCACGCTATACTTTACATCTCGTATTGGGGCAGGAGGGGGAAGCATGTTCTCTTTGAAGATTTGCATTTGAATTTAAATTTAATTTATTTGTATTTATTTCCCCGTATTACTCTTTTCCCCCAAAAGTTTCCCATACAGTATTAACTTTTATATATTATACTCTGTATAGTGAAATATTCAAGTTTTAAATTATATTCTGTGAAAATGATTTGTTCCTTTTATTTTTGACAAATTCGAACAATAATTAAAAGATATTATTCATTACATCACTGTGTATTAAATCTTTAATTACTTACATCTAAGCGTATTTTTATGATGTATGATATTCATTTTTATGTTCACGTCACAAGGATATGAAAATTTCTGAAAAGGAGAATAATTACTTGAGATGTTAATCTAGAAATAAATTAACATATTTTGCCGGGAGTCTGCTTTAACTTATGGTTTTATTATGACACCTTGTAAGATTCCGATTAATCTGTTTTTAGATTAATCTTTTTCCAGACGTCATGCTAAGAGATGACATTAATATTCCCCCCTTTATATTTAATAAAGGATGTTTCGAAACTCATGAGCAAATATTTAAGGTGTGATACAAAACTTCTAAAAAACAATTTTCATCAGTAACGCATGTGCGGAGAGCAAGAGGTAAACCGTTAGATGACGCTGCAATGGAAATCATAAGGCGCTAGTTTTCTTGCATATCGTCATTTCTACCGTGGATTTCAGGATGCATTGCCTTTTCATTATTGCTGCACGTCGCTATGAATCCTGAAATCCTCGGTAGAAATGATGATGAATAAGAAGTGCGGTATGCTTTCCATTACAACGCCATCTAGTGGTTAACCACTTATTCACTGTCTATGCATTGTATGGTGAAAATTGCTTGTTTAAAAGTTTTCCATCACCCTTTAATTTTTTGTTTATAAGTATTGTAACACCCCACATATCGGTATTTTGTTTCACCCCAAATACATGTCATGGAGTTCCCATTTTCTGTATTACTTATACTACGCATGAGGCAAATTATAAACATTTTTATTTATTATTTTTGGATTTGAATGACTAGATTAGATAAGAATCACTAATTCTTGTTCCAGTCTTAACTTTTCTCAAATTTCGAGATCTCGCGTTCAAAGACATTAGCGAATTCAATTCTTTTTATTGGTTAAATTTAAAAAATATTTTTAAAGATTTTTTTTTCCTAGTATAAAACGTTTTTGTCATTGTTAAAAGTAATGCAAAAGAGTGTAAACGTAAAGCGGAAAGTACATATCGATATCGGATTTCTTATCATCAGTCTATTTCAATTAGTAGTGTAAATTGCAGTGCACTATATTCGCGATATAGTAACCCTGGATTCTGACTACAGCAAATTAGTAGGGTCCAAATATAACAAGGTATCCTTTACTTTGTGTTGAAAATAATGTAAACCATTATGATGGCTATATGTATGTCTAAAACGCATAAATTCTGAATGTAATGATTTTAATTTATAAAATTGTTAAGTATTTGATAATTTTGATATCATTGTATCTCAACTTTATTTCAAATAAATGCAAATTTTATCAAAACTTTTATTTGAGACACACAAAGTTTATCCTATATTAAAGATTCTTAAGTAAAGAACATGTTTTAATTGATTTTCGAGGGATTATGTATAAATGACAGCTTTTCAATGCACTCCATTGAGTCATTTAGCAAAATCAAACCTAGGTATCTATCATAACTGAACGCTCAGACGTAGCGTTTGTGTTATCTTAAGAACCCATTAGTCCTTACAATAATGACATGCACCACTTTCCTGCTGAGCAGTCTTGTCTTTCTCAACTGTCACGCCACATCGACGGCGAGTTTGTGTGAAGGTTAGCATGAATACAAATTGCGCAATGGAGCGAGTACAAATTTGCCATCAATTTGCAAGGGAAGGACATCTTAATGAGGCAATTACCCCAAAAGGAATGGCGGAAGACAAAACAATATCCTTTCGGATAAAGAGTGGAAAATTGGCGAGAAACTAAAATTGTGAGATTTCGCCGATGTGACGTGTTGGGGGAGAAAATGCATTGTGTCTTGCAAAGAAGGAGATGATGCAGGAAGAGTTTAAGCACACTTGGGTGTTTTAATGATAGGGTTGATGTTAAGATATAATTTTGGTTGTATTGTTTCATAAGATGGACGGTTTTGTCAAATATTTGATTCTGGTATATGCGCCAAAATTCGGTTCGGATAACGTAAACAATAAATATTCCATCAATCATTTGACTGAATAAGAAAAACGTTTTATTTAAATTGTCTTCTAAACCCAAAGAACCGAAATGTATTATCATCAATTGTATAGGACCAATAATAAAATTAAAATATATATAATTAAAATATCAAACATTATATTTTATATACATTTTTTACTGTAACTTTATTACAAATGATCAGTTCACAAACAATTAGATAAATATTATAGAGCCACATTACTATAAATGTAACAAAGTCGCAACTGATTAATTTTAACTACAATGCAAAAAAATTTATATTATATTAAAAATATTTAGCTTTCCAAGACCAAAGGCTACAGAAACGGTTAAGACATCATCTGATGGGAAATCGTAGGCCAGGAATACTTTAACTAATATTAAAATTATATGTTTCAGAAATCTGTAAATTAAAATAATCAAATAAGGATATACAATACGTTAAAAATGCACTTTTTTTATTTTTCATATTTTAAAGTCCACTTGTCAATTGTTATAACAATGTTTTTATAATAACATACTTGTAGCATTTAAATTTTACTTACATTTTCATTTAATCTACATTTCATTTAACATTCTTCAGGAACAAATTAATGAAACTGCCTTAGAAATACATAATTTTAAGCTATAACCTTCAAACCTTTTTGATAACATATTTTGATCTATAATAATGTAATAATATGATAATTTGACGTTTCTTTGATGTGGATTTCATTTCAAGAAAATCAGATACACAAGCCATATGTAATCAGTTATTCATTATGATTTAAAACATGAAGCTTTTACTTCATTTACAAATAAAACTTCATAAATAAAAATAAGAATTGAAACGGATTATCATTGTTGACGCAATATACATATGTAACTACACGTTTGAAGGATGATGCCTCCTTGTAGATGATTTCGTTTTCAAGAAACTTAAATATATAGTTTTATAAGTTATTTATCATGATTTGAGTAACGTGAAATATTACTTGACAAACAAACAAAACTTCAGCTACAAATATTAAGTTTTTTTAAAAAAATATTTGCTATAGTCAAGAGCAATATATATTTAAACAAAATTTATTGTTGATAATTTCTTTTTAAGAAATTCAATTAATATAATCGTAAGAAAAGCTTTCCGCGATTTGCATAAAGTAAGGAAATTATTTGATTTACCAACTATGCTCGTATTTAAATTTCGAATATAAGAACAAAGCTTGTAAATATTTGGCATTTTCGAAGGCAATATGCACATGTACACATGTTTTTGTTTTTCATCGAAAAATTGTTCTCAAAAACTACATTATTTTACTATAATGAATGTATCACCCAATAAGGAATCATCGGTTTTACAACGGACACTACTGGAGTTAGCAGATCAGATCGGAATGGAGTCATTGTTTTTCGTTCAATATTTCAACCTTTCCCCCTTAAATCCATTTTTTCCCATTAATACTTCTTTTTTTACCTTTTCTTAATTCAAACAACACCATTATTCCCATCCATCTAGCTCAACCAATGGCAAAACGCCATTTAAGGTTGAGCGCCCAATAGGAAAACGGCGATTCATCGCACAAAGCCATCACTCCAACTCGAGCTCAAAATTGATTTTTGCTAGCGTTTAACTTCATCAGATTCAGAGCCACTATTCTCAAATTTAATCGACTTCTTCTTTGATCTCTTTCCTTCTATACTCTACCCTTAAACTTTCTCTCATTTAATTATCCTTTTTATATACTGATCCCAAAACCTATCTTCGACGAATTTGAAGCAGGTTGCTTTTTGCACTTAAAACAAAAAAAATTCAAAAAAAAAAAAAAAAAAAAAAAAAAAAAAAAAAAAAAAAAAAAAAAATTAAAAATTAAAAAAAAATGATACAACCTAGGATGGTAAAAAAAAACTATATAAATATAAAATCCATTATATATTTTACTTTTTTTCTTTATTTTCTCTTTTTCCTTCATTTTTGTTACTACCACTTTTTTTTAAATATGCTACTTTTCATCTACATAAAACTAAGCGCCACGGCGCAATGTAAACTGACTGTTTACAGTTCTCATTAATGTTTTCTTTTAAAAATCATACATGAGTACAATGCCTGCACCTGCTAGCACTCAAATAATCAGACGAATACTGCTGCTGTTTCTACTCATAAACCACAAGATTCCATCAACAATTTATTTCGCGACCCTAGAGACTTGGATGGTTTATGGATAGTTCGAAATTCATTTTAATTGAAAATAATTTATTTAAACGCTCCACGAGCGTCTCGCGGAATATTTGTTATAAGTTTATGAATATAAGTGTAATATATAAGTTTTTAGTATATAAGTGTATAAACCCTTTTAGAAAAATAAAACTCAAAAAACTATTTCAAAAATAATAAAATTAGACAGTGCAAAACTTTTAAATATGTCTGCTATTATGTTGTGTTTAATGAAAAATAGGGGAAATAATGTTATGGCTTAGTAATATTGTTTTGAGTAGCTACTAAATTTGATGAAAATTTCAGATCAATAACTATAGATCATTAATGGAAACGTCATGAATAAATATTTCTGCGTTGGTTCTTTAATTATTAAAATGCATGCAATCCTGGGCATATAACTCTAGGTATTACATAATTTTACCGAAAACCATGCAAATATTCCAGGAAAAACTCTTGATATAACACTTAAGACTGTATAGTTTTTATTCTAAACACTATATCAAGGGTCGGTGAATATGACCCTTTGATGCGGTAAGTTCTGCTCCTACTGAAAGTTTGAAGCGATTCTTTTTTTTTTTTTTTTTTTTTATTTCGGAGCAGTTTTCACTGAAAAGGCTTTCACTTAAATAAAGTAGTTAACAATTTTTTGATGCAGCATGCTTTAAAAATTTCTCATACATATTTATTTGCCAAAATGTCCAAGGTTTTCATTTGTGAGCTTAAGTCCTGTGGATAGTTAGTTTCCATCAATAAATTACAACATCTCTTGTCATTCCTTCACATAAAAAAAATGCAAAACATTAACCCCTTGGCAGTGTCGCCTGAATCCAGTTCGAGCAACTACTACGTGCAGAATTTGTGATGCCCGAACTGACTTCGGGCAGGAGAAAAATTAACGTTTCTATTTTGTGAAGCCTGAGCTGAGTTCGTTTCTTTTTTAGGATACTTAATTCACTATTTTTGTAATAGATGGCATTAGGGGTTCTAGTTTTTTACCGATTACAACTTCGGTCGAGGGAGAAAAAATGTGGGTGCTGTCAGATAAAGACACACTTGGATTGATAAACAGAGGCAGAGTTTCGCTTTCTCGTTTAGTTTTGGTTGCTTTTCAGTGAGTGTTTTTTGCAACTAACTTTCTTTTTTCGCAATGTCCGATTCAGACATTGATGTGGAGTACAATTTAGGTATTTTTAATTAAATTAGGTATTAATTTTAATTAATTAATTAATTTTTAATTAATAGATATATTAAAAAATTTACTTTTGTAATAAAAAACCATTTTCTAACTTTTATAATAATATAAAGAACAAAATTAAACAGTAAAAATTTTTTCCATTTTTGACCATTTTTCTGATATATATGTCACAGTTAAAGGGTTAAAATATAAAAATAAAGAGCAGACTGGTCACTGCAACAAAAATACTGAATGAGACAAAGAAAGAACAGCAATCAATTCAATAAAAATGAATCGGAACAGAAATTTTCGTTGCCACAGAACCAAACAGTTGCATTATTACTTCGCTCCTGTTAACTTCCCTACTTAGAGCCTGCCTCTAGAGGGCGTTCATTTGTAAAGGGAGAGAGTGTGATGTCACACGATCCCTTCAGACGGGACCTGACCGAATCTCCGAGAGGAGCTGTTGTAAACGAGCGGTAGCAAGTAATGTAATAAATATTGTTGTTGTTATACAACCCGATGTGTTTTTTTGTCTTAGGACAACCGTGAATTGAAATCTGAGGTGATGATGATTAGTAGTTAGTTTTAGTAATAGTTAGAAGTGAGTTTCTAATACTCCCAACAATTTGCAGAGTGTGCTGGAACTTATGGAAGCGTAATCCATATGTAACACAATTAAAACAGCAATATTTTTACACATAATATTGTGAAATTTTGCACTTCGAAATGAAGTTCGTGAAATCTAAATATGGTGCACATTTGCCCATTCATCATCTCACATAATAGCTAAGAACACTTATATCAAATGTTTCACCAAATATAAAGTTTTGGGAAAAGTCATCCATAAATGTTGTAATTTTTTAACAAAGCATTTCTATTACATATTTTTATTATATATAGTAGGCTTGTATAGTTTTTTCTCTTCATTGATTACAATGTATGTATATATATATACTTTATAGAACATTTAAGTCTTGTATAGAATGTATAATCCAATTAATTTCAATAAATTAAATTCTAATTTGTGTTTTTAATGCCATCTGATGCAACTCTTTATAAAAATTGTAATGCTTTCAGCTTTTATTTATCATTCTAAATTTTGAAAATTTTTAACACTCAAAAACAAAAATAATTAATTATGAGCATTATTAAGAAATTATGTAAACTAGTCCCTTTTAAGAGCAAACATTTCAGTACTGTGCGGTTCGTACTATATTAGATTTAATTCAATAACTACGAAGACGCTAATTTAAAAGTACTCTAATATCTAGAAACCATAAGCATTTATCACTTGGAACGTAATAATTATTCTTAAGAAGTAATGAATGTTTAATTAAACAGAGGGTCGTTTATCTAAATTAACTTCAAAATTCTATATACTAGTACAACAGATCATATTATTTCATAATTTCTGCCACTTCAATTCCTTTATATATGTTGCATTTTTACTGGAATTATCCCATGCTATTAGATTTTCATACATTGTACAAAGAAATCTGAATCTATTAATTAATATTCAGCTTAGTTTAATTTTTTCCAGACTTTCGCTGTTATACATATATATTGTAACAATTTAATGCATCAATCATATGTATAAATTTGCATTTAAAGATATATTCTCTTTAGCACAGTATTATATTAAGCGTAATTAATATAAATAATGTGTTTTAAACCATTTATGAGGTAAAATTGTACATGAACCACGTAATTTTAGACTGCGTTTTCGAAATCATTACACAGTTTGTTTTAAAAACTAATGGTAGATTAATTAATAAGAATAATGGAAGATTAATTTTAGAGTAATAACTAAGTGATGAACTTGTTTCATGCTAATGTAATTACCTTGACTAGAGTTCTGGTGAAATTCGAGTTACTATTGTAAAATCGTTCACATGTGTTGAAAATTTAATATGGGTGAAAACATAGATTTAATGAAAAAATTTATTCCAAATATATATATATATATATATTTGGAATAAATTATATAGTATAAATATATATATAGTGTGTGTGTATTTGTAGGATAAAATAATTATAATTTTTTTTATTAAAAACACATAATAAATAAAAAAAAAACAAATAAAACTCAAAAACAGACTAGAGAAGAAAACACATTTATAGAAACATGAAAAATAAATAAATAAAAATCGAAAAAAAAATTAGAAAAAATCATTAATAAATTGAATACCCAACAAAACATGCAAATTCACATGACGGGACGCCGTAGGATAAATAGAAAAAAATAGTGAGAGCAAAATATTATGAGAGCAAGAGTGTAAGAGCAAGAGAGGGCTTTTCGCTGTGTTTTTGGTTTTATAGCAGGGATTTTTCACAATAAACGGCATAGAACATGAGAGATGAATGGAGAGATTTCGAGGGAATTTAAGTGCAGGCATAAAGTCTGGTAGGGATCATCCCTACCCGTCTAAAGACGTGGGATCTGCTTTTTCTGCGAATGTTCAAGAACGCGTGATTGCATAAATTAATTAAAAATAAATGGTATCAGGAAATAAGAATGAACACTTTTTTTTTTCAAAATGAGAGAATGTGAAAAGATTAGGAAATTAAATTATTATTATGAGAAACTAATTTGATTTATAGTTAAATCATTACACACACACATACATATATTGCCAATAATTCTTGCAGACTGCCGCTCATAACTATAGAAACCATTGAAACGAAACTCGTAAAGCACTCCACACACAAAACAGCACAAATTGATTGGAAGAGGGGAAATATCACGCCTATATCGTCCAGTACATACAAAACCATGATATATGGGACACCACACTTCTTCAAACACCAGTTACTGAGGATCCGTTTTTGTTTTGGTGTGACCGCAGTTGATTAAGTAGTCATTTTGATTTTTAAGATAACCACCGGTAACCAAGATCAATTCGATTACAGATGAACCCCGTTCACTCTAACCTTCCTTAAGAAAACTTGAATAGGAGGGAGATGACTACTGTTCATTCAACCACCCATAATGAAAGGACATTCTGCTTCCCCCAAAATCTCCAATCATACCACTGATAATCTATGTAAAACACCTGTTTCATTTTGATTCGCCTTTTATAAGGATATATGGAAAAAAATTCAACACGATCTTTTGTCCTTGGGTAAATAAATGCATTCCATGGTTTAGTCCCAATAATTTACTTTAAAATGTTTACTAAGAGACACGATTCATACATATATACATACACTATACACGCTACTTATTCAATCGCCCGCTTTTATTCGCTTATTGCATCCGAAACAAAGAAAAAATTGTCCAAATCCCTGGACACGGAGTTTTTTCCTCCCGAAATACAACTCAGACTTTACCATCATGTCGTCAAATGCTTACAGTACTAAAGGTATATGCACGAGAGCTATTAAAAAGTACTTGTATTTGAAGACAGATGGCATCATTACAGTAAATTTTTGTGAACCTTTGGTGATGACATTGATTTGAAAGTTAATTTGGTAGTCATTTGCTGAGAAATCAAAATTTGATCTCTGACGAGTCGAGTTATCGATCTCATTTTCCGTCGAATTGTCACCTTTGGAGAGACCACGTCCATCAGTATGCACCAGAAATCAAGCAAAAATCAAAACATTGGGGTGTTTCTGGAGAATCTTTTCCAAAAAAGACAATCAGAAAAGTTATGACGAAAAACTTTTGAAGTACGAAAGGTGTCATGATCCCGAATACCAGTAATTGAGACTTAGACAGCTGTATAGGGAGTCATAATGCTTACCAAAAGCAACCAATTTCGATGTTACGGGCACCATCCCTTGGAATTTCTAATGATTTATTGAATGATTCTGGTATATAATTTAATACTGAAATTAATGCTATGTAAATATATACATGCACACATATATACACTCATACACACACACACACACACATATATATATATAGCGAATAATTGAGTTGTTGTGTAAATATAATCTCAAATAGTTTGTTCTTTGTATTGTTCTTTTTTTGTGAAGAATAAATATACGAGTACAGCACCAGTTAGAAAAAGGCACAAAAAATAATTTTTCCAGTTGTTCATTGTATGGTAATAAACATAAATAAGATTCGTGTCAATATTTTAAGAAGTCGCTGAACTTTTCCGATACAAGCCGAAAAATTAAGAAGCAATCTTTGAACAAATATAGAAGGTGAAATGAAAATATACCTTTGGTATAACACTCGTAATAGAAATCTTTAAATTTACAAAGCGATAAATGTTTTTCATTTTTTTTTATTTATAAAAAAGAACAAATAATTGATTGTTTTATTTTTATTACTACTGAACTTACATTTTATTAAAATAGTTCGTTTAGTAAAAATTTGATAAATATTCGATTGTTAACACATATAGTTTATTTTTATTTCCATTTACAAAAAGTATCCATTTAATTTGTAGTAATCATATATATTCATAGAATATGCGTAAAACTATTGTTTCATTCCATTTTGAATAACTAGCTATCTTTAGAAATAATTTTACATATTCATTTGAGAAACTTCACATTTAGACCATGGTAGTCTAAAGTGAGACCCTAAACTGTGAAATTTACACATTTTTAATTAAAAAGTAAATGCTTGCAATATTTTTCGTATATAATCGATTCGAGGACATTTATTTTGATATAAAAATTTAAATAAAAACATCTTAGTAGGCCATGAGAATTTACGTTTCGTATTATATGCTCGTAAGAATTATATGCCCCACTCGACGGCAATTTTTGGAGTTTTAGATTTAGGTTTTTTAGTAGATTTAACACCACATTTGTACGATTTAAATTTGAGATATCAAGAAAAAAATCAATTTATTAATATTTTCCTAACAATAACAGTGTTTGAAAGAAAGTTGAAATTTTGGCACAATCAAATAAAAATAAAAGATTTGACACATTTCAGTACTTTGGCTGCATATAAACCAGTAAGTTGCACAAAATATGCTGCATTAATTTTTTATTTAATTCAAGAGTTTGAAAGTAGATTTCAAGATTTTCGAAAAGATGAAGAGTATTTCAACAAATTTTCTACCCCATTTTCTCTATAAATAAATAAATTGCGTTCAAATCTTCAAATGGAATGCATTGAACTGCAAAGTGACATTCACCTGAAAAAAAAAATTGGAAATATTCCTTTACTGGAGTTTTATAAAGATTACCTACCCCGCGATAAATATCCTAGTTTTCAAAATCATGCTTTATTAATGTCTTCAGCTTTGGGCAGTACTTATATTAGTGAACAATTATTTTCAAGAACGAAGGATGCAAAAAACAAAAATAGAACAAAGATCACTGACAAACTTCTTGAAAATGCATTCAGAATTACAACCTCGTCTATTGAGCCCGATATCGATTTGCTAGTTCAACAAAAGCAAATTCATCCATCTCACTAATTCGAATTTTTTCCGTCTTCATGAAATCCAAACTAAATGAAACGAAACATTATAAATTTAAAATAAATATATACCTATACATATCTAATTCAAATGAAAAAAAACTTATTATTAAAAGCAGTTAATTTATTGTGATAAAACTACATAGAATTAATTTTTATTTCAATTTGTTGAAAAAAATAAAATTCAATTTGTTGAATGTGTGGCGAAGCATTTTTCTTTTCTTTTTTTTTTTTTTTTGCGATGTGACCCTCAAACAGTCATAGTTTAGACACTCATGATTCAGATATTTAGGCATTTTGTTATGTCCCCGAGTTTTGGCTTTAAAATGACCAGACTGACGCTGCTACAGGAGTACGCATGCGCCAAAAACCAGCGACCGACAGCTGTTTAGCGTAGAACCTCTTTCAAAAAGTAGTACTTCTCGAATCTGTGAACAAATCCGTTTCACCGTAACCTTCGTTCGCATTGGAGTTATTATTTTTTTTTTTTTTTGTTTTTCTCTTTGTTTCGACGAAACAATGAGAAGTATAACAAAATTCGTATATGGATTTTTTTTTTTTAGAAAAAAGAATAGTTCAACTTTAACATAATTATTACAGATCTTGAAAATTACAGTAGATTCTTGAATAACAAGAAATGATTTCAGTACCTGAAACAATCCGAGGTATGTGTTTATATTTATCTGAGAGATACTTATGAATCAGTTTGATCTCATTTGAAGCATGCATGAATCTAGTTATTTAGTGAGAGTATAAACCTCAATTCTATGAACAATTCCATGCTTAAGGTTTTCTTACTATTCTGATACGCTGGATCCCAACAGGCGAGAAGATCAAACTTCCTTATTTACCCACTTACTCCCCCTAATATGCTGGTTAAGACTCTGAACAAAGCTGCCGTTAGTGAGGATCTGGTGTTTACTGAAGGTCGTCGTCATAACCAGTATTTCCTTGATTTTTAAAAACATTTAATTTTAATTATTAGAAAATCGATATTAATAATTATTTTTACGATGTATTTAATTAAATTCTGGGCAAGGTAAAGGACGAATTATTCCTTTTTCACAGCTGATAAAGAGGCATATTATCAAAAATTAAACCCATCAACTGAAGGCTCCGTCTGCCGGCCATTTTGAAATCATGAGCGTTAAGTTAAGAAATGTTTTTTTCCCCCTACGAAGTATGAAATTTTTGTAAAAATATTTCTTAAAAATTTGAAAACCCATAAACTAATAATTAAAACAGTTGAAAAATAATTTAAAAAATTGGACGAAAAATGCTAAAATGTTCAATATTTTTCATTCTTTCGTATTCATTTTTTATTTTACTCATTTAGGTAAAATGATCTAAATTTGAAGAGGAAAATAGAAACTCTATAGGATTAACGTCCCGTTCACGAAATCAAAATGACCCTTAGAGGGATTCTTAGGTACTCCTGTTAAACTGTCAATCTAATCTGTCAACTTGAATAATCCAGTTAAATCGCATTATACAAGTATTTTAAACAATACGCGTTAGTTTAGTAGTTCAGATCGGTACTTTGTGGATAATAAAGAATTAAGTTTCCCACATTCGAGTTCTGGTTCCAGTGATGAACCTTAAAATGCGGGATTGATTTAAAGGCAAAATTAATTATTGCTTTTACTATCAGAAGGTATAACAAAGAATTTAAGTTAAATAAAATCGACATAACAATATACTGAAAATCAAAGAAATAAAAAGTAAATTGATATACTTTGAGTTTGGTGGTTGAAACTATACACGACATAGCTCAAGCATACAACCTGACTGATAAAATGTTCATTAATGTATCACTTAAAAGCAACACGAAGGGCTGTTGACAACATGTCTCGTCAGTTTGAACTTTAACTAAGAGATAACTGCAACACTTGGAATGGCATCTCTATCCTCAAACTTCCAAACTATATCAATGAAAAGACTTGGAGTATCGACAGATGTAACAAGCTTCATCCCCGCTATATGGAAGGTCTTTAGTTACATCAGGACACGAATTCACTTTTCGAGGGAAACCAAAAAGGCCGGAACCATGACGACTAACCTACCGCGGCAACTACGTGCAGACAAAAGTAGAATTGCTCGTTTATGCTCAATAAGATGTCTGTTACAAACAAAACAGCGTATATTGTCTGTTACATACAAAACAGCATAAAAGCATATGCATAAATGATTAGAATAAGAAAAAATGACGGTAGAATCATGACATTATTGATACAGCAATGTTAGATTTACCACAAATCCATAGAATTTTGAAATTTTAGTTGTAGATCTTAAAAACGAGATTTATTCAAATTTATCACGAGGTGCAGGGTTGAAGCTTCGAGTTTTTAGATCAGTAAAATATTAGTCAGTCTTAATTCAACTTCAAGTCTTTAATTCAACTTTCTTCTTATTTAAATATAATCAAAAATTCATACGAATACTACGAATATTAACCAGAAATATTTGTATGTTCACTCCTAAACATTAATATTATAAAGTTCTAACTATTTTATCCGAATAAAACTTGTAAGCTGGATCAAATTGAATACCGGTTTTCAGAAAATTATACTTACTATAACTGAAAAATATTAATTACCTTAGTAATTTATATATAACTATGATTACTATAAAGTTCGTTCTTTTCAGCGTCAGAACGCGTCTAATCTCTCACTGTTCAAATCTTCCGATATTTCTCTTTCTCTCTCTAACACTATTCCTTTTTCCTGCGTCGTATTCATTACATTTCATTTTATGTATGGCTGAGCTGATTTACATAATACACAAGTTGAGAATCTCAACTTAGGGTAATAAAATTACCCTCCAGGTCAGTTGAAGAGAAATATCCGTGGGAACTCTCACAATATATTTTCGTATGCGGTGGATAAACATATCAATTATGTATAAATCTAGAATATATCAAACTTATACTCTTTATTGTTTCCCTTAAAAATGAAACCTTTTTTTCTGATTATACACAGTGAATATTGAGTATGTTAATAATGAAGTAAATCTAATTTCGAAATGAGACCGGAAACGCGATATTCGAATACAAATGGGTTACAATTTTTTTTTTAAAGAAAAAACAATGCGAAAGAAGAATAAAAATCCCTTTTATTATGGAAAAAAAAAACAGCTTAAAAAGTTGAGCGTAAAATTCGTCCAAATTTTAGTGTAAAACAACTACTGAAATAAAAAAAAAAAGGAGACGGTGCAGTTTAATAAGTTTATGATCGCCTCTGACAGCCACATACGCTGCATAATGATTTCTCATACTTCTTATGATATTGTGACGGACTCGTGGGCTGAAAGTGCACTACACATCATGAAGAGCTCTTTTCAGTTCTAGAACTGAGCTTGGTGGGTACACAAAGGCTTCCAAATTGTCTTCAGAAAGTATCCCTAACATGCTCGATAGTGAGAAAGCAACGGATGCGTTGGATATTTTCCTTTCAAAGAATTCATCGATCGTACTTGCAAGGTGACAAGACGCATTATCATACATAAATATAAAGTCAGGTCTAACAACATCTCTAAACAGGCGATCATAAAGTTCCAGAGCTTCATATCTGCATCTTTGACGGGAATAGATGTTTTTCCGTGATGTTTCCTGGATAGAAACGAATTCCCATTCTCACCATGTCATTAGGTGGTTAGAATCAGTGTTGATTCGTTACTGAACATTACTTCAGCCCATTGGTCCAAACTACAGTATTGTGCCACGCTTCCGGGTTCGTGTTGACTGAATTTCGAGAAAGAAAGGTCTTCAAAATCTCAAGACTTTTATTCGTAGCTATTTCTAAAGGACGCAGGAAATTCTAGCTGTAGACATTACAATAACACAGCTCCAATTCATCTTATTCCACAGGAAACAGCTTCCAAATATAAAAGTCTCTAATATTCCTTGACAGATAACAGCTGCTATGCACTAGACAAGCAATCAAAACTGATCTCTTCACTAATGCTCCTTCTCTTCACTACTATCTCGGCCAGTGGTATTTAAACCTGACTGGGCGTGAAAATCTAAGAGTTTGGCCAAGGTTCTAGAAGATTCTGGGCTATCTCGCTTAATATTGGTTCTAGAGCTTCGATGATGGAACTTTCCAGAAACATCTATTTTTCGCCAAATCTTGCCAAGTGGTCGCCAAGTCACCAAATCACTAGAAATGCCGTTTTTTTAACATTAAATGAGTGATTTTTGCCCAAATTCTGAGTATTTCCGATCTGTCTGAAATATTTTAAGGCAAATGCAAGTAATATTTACAAATTCGTAAGATTATTGATGTTTCAGATCCATTATAAACTAACGCGTATATGAGTAGATGGGAAGGATAATCAAACTGCCTGTTGTCTGGTATGTCTCCGAAGATTTTTTCTTAATCCCATATGCTATGATTTCTTTTATAAATTATTTTCATGATCAACGGAATCAGAGAAAATTAATTTCGTTTCATTTCCGTTCAAAAACTGATTACCAAGATTAATGTAACGTGTTTTTTTTTTTGGTTAACTCTAAGAAATATGTTTCGTTACTTTCTGTTAATCACACGTGAGTGATGAATGGAAGTTTGTTCTTTGTAATTACAGGGGCTCTTTTGGCTACATTGAACAAAAAATCCAATCAATATTTCAGTTGTTTTTTCATTCGTCTTTATGGTTAATTGCGTTTGGACATTGGATTTGTTTTCAGACTTTCATTTTTAGAATTCGGATGACGACATATTAAACATCTGTTGATAACACATGTTTCAAAATATTTCCATTAATATGACGCAATTTTTTACAATCTTAATAAAAATAATGTTGTCAAACATTTGTGTAATAACTATCTAGCGTATCTTGGTAACAAATGAACTCTAATGATTTATTATTAAGAGACGAATTTTATAAGCGTTCATGGAAAACAACGATACTAATACGATTATTTAAATTTCAAATATTTGGCAGGTATTTGTTATAATTTTAAGGTTGAGGTAGAGAGAGAGGAGGAGAGAGAGAGAGAGAGGTGAGTGTTCATGGTTGGCATTGTATCCATTGAGTCGCTTGTTCAAGTCCGAGTATCATTTAAGACCCGTTTTGTAGCAGGGCTAATATATATTAAAACTATGCAAGCTGAAAGTGCTTAGTTTGAGGGGGTGTGGAAGTCAGGAAAGAGAGATACCAGTTCCGATGCTGACATTGTACCTTGTCTGACGCCCAAAATTACGAAGCCCTGTCTATAATAGCCTTCTTGCTGCTTTTGAATGTGATTTTAATAAACATTCCCTAAGATATACATTATTTACTTAAGACTCCCGTGTACAGGCCATTTTGATTTCTAGGACGTAATGTTAATCCTATAGAATTTCGATTACCGTTCGGCCACGAGTGGTTTTTCGACCCCTTGGAGGCGGAGAGAGTTGATGACCTTGATGCGGCAAAGGTGTTTCGAACCCTGGACGAGTGGGTCCGAAGTTGACGGTCCTACCAATCAGGTCGAAAAGATATCTCTTCGGGCTGGTTGAGTAAGGCCTTTTAACTTCTAACGTTGTTGTTGAAGAGAGTCGCTGCATACTCCCTCTCCAGTATAATCGTGATGATACAAAGAGATTGTACAGAAGGCTGCTTGGTTGGGTCAGAAGGTTGTTTTCTTTTGACTTTGTTAGCCAATACTGCAATTGATATACATCTCCTCCCTGTTGAGTTGAGTTTTTGCTTGGGACAGTTTCCATTTGAGTCATCGGCTGTCTCGTGTTGAGTTTCGGGTCTCGTAAGCATTTGCACAAGAGACGGAATATCATTTTTGTCTGGATTTTGTGTGTGTTTGTCTTAGACTTACAGAGGCAAATATTTTTGAGTCGGAGGTATATGCAATCAGTTGGTACAGGCTGTGGAGCCATCTAGTGTTTAAGTACTGAGTCACCAATTTGGCCCCGTGTGGGTTTCCAACCCCGAGGAGTGGGATAGAGTTGATGACCTAGATGCTGCAGCGTTGTTTTGAACCCTGGATGAGTGGGTCCGAAGTTGACAGTCCTACCAACCAAGCTGAAAAGATATCTCAAAGGGCTGGTTGAGTAAGGCCTTTTAACTTCTAACGTTGTTGTAGAAGAGAGTCGCTGCAACTGTATTCAAATCTTTACTATTTTATAAATTTGAATGCAATAAAATACATCTGAAATAGGGAAAAAAAAGTGAAGGCTTCTGCGGAATCACTTTTTTCCGCCGATTTTTTAAAAATATTTTTGATATACCGGGGGAACTCACAAATGAATCATTGAAATTGTAAAAATATTTTTTTTTTAGAAATTTAAGGGAAATGTAATTCTGCAGAAGTCTTCATTACTTTGTGTTCTTTCAAATGCACTTTATAGCATTCAAGTAGATCAAATAGTAAGGATTTGAGAACGATAGTCAAAATTCCTTAGGATTAACATTACGACCACGAAATTAAAAAGTCCGGTAGACGGAAACCTTAAGCAGGTCAATTCATTAAGTTTACAGAAAGTTACTAACTAGTTTTATAAAACTTTAAATATGTAATTCAGTTATCGTTTTCATTATGCAGACATTAATCATATATAGAATATTCATGCAATTATATTGAATATTTTTTTTTCTAAAATGGGATAGATTTAAAGGATATTTGTGAAATAGTGAAAATTCGTTTAAAGGAATGCGTAATAGTTAGAAAAACAATGTATTAAATAGTATAAAAATTTTACTTAAGAACACCTTTATTATTTAATAAATAATTTGTAAGATTCTTAAAAAAAACAGAATCATCGATCGTAGATCAGATTATAAAAATATTTTTGTATGCGTAATGAAACCTATTTCTCTTCCTGAACGTTATATTTGAATTATTTCCCTAAGTTCAAAATTTTCATTTCTATCGTCAATTGCCAAATACGTGACATTTTAATTTGATAACAATGATATATATTCACTCTCAAATTATTTTTAAAGTCCACATTGTAAGTAGAATATAAGCTCAAATTAAAATAATTATTATAATGACAATTGACCACTTCTAAGAGAGTAATAATTCTTTTCTGACATTGAAATATGCTGACATATTCAACCAATCATTGTCTTGAAATTCAATTCTTTCGGTTCAAATCCATTCGGTCCCTTCTGAAAAGAAAAAGAGTCATCCATAATCCGATTCGAAATCCATCTTTCCTAGCGATATATTTCAGTTCGAGAAATTCGTAGGGAAAAATTACACGGAAAAATAATCCCTACTTCTCCCTCTCTTCAGAATCCAAAAGTAAACATCAGGTAAACTGAGTTGCCTATCATAAACCCAAAGGAAACACAAGAGGAGAAGTCTGTATCATTAATCTACCAACTCCACTATCATCAAGCATCTGAGATGGAAAAGGAAAGGGGGAGGGAAGGATGGAAAAGATTCTCGCCTAGTCACGCGAGATTTGGCGAGAGAACAAATCTCAACGCCATTAGTTTGGCTGTGTGTCACTGGGGAGATCCGATATCTCCAGCAGGAATTAAATGACTTCTAATATTCTTCTCTGAAAGCGATTGTTAAGTTCGAATTTCTAGAAATAGGGATTGGAATGGATTGCTGTAGATGGATAGTAGGAAGGATAGGTTAAAGGGGGCATACGATGAAGAAGAATAGAATTTTAAACTCGTAGTTTTACGTTGGTATTTGTGTTGTAGTAGTGTTATTGGGAGTGGTAAAAGAGAAGTTACGAAAAAGCAAAAGTATAAATGAACGCAATAAAATTATGAAAAGGGGGTTATTAAATGATATACAGATCCTATGATTAAACAAGATAGTAGAATAAATTTTGTGTAATTTTTGTTGTTCAAAATGTGTGTATTGTAATTTTTGTCACGTATTTGATTCGCAACTGAAAGTTTTTTTTAATTGCCTTAAGTTGGAGTTAAGAACGTTAAAAATATTAGAAATGAAATAAAAATAAAATATTAAAAAAAAAGTATTTGCATCATATTAACTTTGGAATTTCAATAACTATAATGCTTTAATGGTAAAAAATTTTTGCATGTTATATAAGTCTAATATTTAAAAAAAATTTGTATGGGAGCTTCGTTATCTGCTCCTTAATAAAAAAAAGTATTTTACTCTGACTGCATTAATTACATCTCGTTTTACTAATCAAATGTGAAAACAGAAAAAAAGTTATTCATTTGAATAAAAATTTTAGCGTATCAGTTATCTTATAGATCTATTCAAAAACTTTTGTTTTATTTAAATTTTAGTAATTAAAATAAAACAGGATTTTTTTTTATAGAAAAATAATTTTTTTTTTCAATGCAACCACATGAGTTACATTTATGAGAGTTGTACAAAATTAAGAGAATTAAATTTCTTAAGATTTGAAAAGGTAATATATTTTTGAATAAATTTATAAATTCATATACGTTTGTCAAACATTATTTTTTATATAAGATGTGTGGCTATTAAATAACGTGACTGATGCTGTGAAACACTTTCTTTTGATGTCATATATATTTACTTATTATCACCTTCATTGTACACCCTCCTATATATCTACAACGCTCCATTCGAATCTTCCATGGTTCGATACAGCGTTGGAAGTCTTCTGTCAGCTCCTTCAGGATGAACGCCGTTTCTTTTTCACATCTTCAACGGACTCAAATCATGTTCCTTTTAATGCAGATTTCACCTTGGGAAACAGATTGCAGTCGCATGGCTCAAGATCCGGAGAATAAGGCGGATGGTCTAGCGCTGGAATGCTGTACTTCGCTAGAAACCTCTTGACAGACAACGGGGAATCAGACAGTGTCTTAATGGAAACATTATTTAACCGACAGTCAGATCGAACCAGATTACCAATTTTTTCGATGATGACATTAGCGTTTTGACGTGGAAGGCTGACCAGGACGTGAATAATTTTCAACGTCTTCTCGAAAATTTTGAAAGTACTTGAACTACTCAAAAACACGTACGCGCGATAAACATTCATTGCGATATACTTCTTTCAATAAATTATAAGTTTCTGTAGAGGAGTTTCCAAGTTTAAAGTTAAATTTCACAATAATTCGTTGCCCACTCATAATTTTTTCCTGCAAAACAAAAAAAAATCCCTCTAATGTGAAAGAAGGCTACTATTATTCGGATTTGTTTACAGAAACGAGAGGCTCTGTATTCGAAAGAGAAGGCTTCACGTGAAGTTTGGCGCGTGTTTGGCGCAGATGTATTTCTTCATCGTCAGTTTCGTTATTTAGTAGCCACACCTTTTAGACGACTTCCTTAACATTTCATTATATGAATCGAGTGATGAGCTATCTTAAACATTTGTCAAAAAAAATCGAATGTCATCTAATTGACCCATTGTTTGATGCCACTTTTAACCTCCTCGTCGGTTAAAAGTTTTATCCATCCATATAAGATAACAGAGAGATAATACGACGAAAATTTGAAGATAACAATTCGGGGCTTTGTGAGATGGATGGTTGATGACATCCCATCTAATGATTCTAAGAGTTCCTTTCTGACTTCGACTGAGTGGGGACATGCATTGGCATTCAACAAACGCACTCTCTTCGAAGAACTTCCCCTACTTTTGTTCTGTATCTTTCCCCGTAATTTATTTAGGGGTTTTGAGTACGTCTTAGCATTAATTGCTTCCCCAGGACCAATATTCTGTAAATGGAGAAATTATTTACGATATCTAAAGACAGAGGCATATATATATATATATATTGGCGGAAATAACGGTTTTGAATTTTTGCCGAGAGTTTAACACTTACGATATCGTTTGTTCTTTCCGGTATATAGCTGATGACACAATTACAGAAATTATATTTCTTTAAGAATCTTGGAATGGCGTGTTTCCCCCTGTCGCAAGAAGAAATTGGACCAAGTTCCAAAAGTTGCTGCGGGTGGGTTTCGAAATAGAGATATTCGTTTCAACGTGGCACTACAGCAAATAATCCAATCGATTCAGACAAACTACATCGCACTCTACTCGCAAGTTTTTATCTTGAATATAGTGCAACCAACTTTGTTGAAAAATATCTCTTTGATGGCTTACTTTCTGGACAACCCTCGCATATGCAAATAAGAAAGAGTCAAAACTTTGAATCTTTGGGAAACATTTTGAAAGAATTAATAACTGATATTTTGCTATTCACTTTTTAAGGAATGCATCGACATTTTTTATGTTATTGTAATATATGTTGCCTAGTAACTCCAAAGTCAAACCCTAATTTTGCCACTGAAAAGATATTTAATGCTTGCACAATTTTACAGAATATTTATGAACTTATAGAACAAATGTTAAAGGGTAGTAGGGAGTATTATAGCTAAAATTTCTTTTACAGAAAGGTATTGGTTTATATGAAGTTTTAAGGAAAATCAACACAAGATACAATCTTGAAGGAAACAAAATTAATTACATGCAGCATTGCTGACAAATATCTCTTAAGCAGTGTGAACTAAGCTTTAAAATTTTATGATGGACCAGTACTGTATGAATTAATGATTTATTCCAGTACTGTATGAATTAATGATTTAATCCAGTACTGTATGAATTAATGATGTATTTTGAATGCCTCCTCACTCTAATATTTATTATAGCTACATGTGAGCGAGAAATAACTATCATGTTTGAAATTTAAATCCAGACTCTCCATTGACACAGATAGTATGCATTATTTACTGATGTAACGAATGTAATTTTGAGAAATTATTGTAAACACGTTGTTGATCTTATAACATCAGATTGACAGTGGTTTTCTCTTCACTAATCTTGGAAACATTTTATAATTTAAATTGCATAAATTTCCTATGCCAATGAAATCACTACACTTCGTATCTTCATATAATAAGTTTAATGATTTCAATAAGGAATAGTGATATATAAGCGGAACCGAATTCAAACGAATAAGAAGGGAAACGGATGATAACGACAGGCAGATAGAATTCTGTGAATTGGAGTGAATTGATCGAATTAATCATTTGGAGTAAAACTGGTTAAGAGTGACTATACTGGTTATGGTAGTAAGTGTCGAATCTGCAATATTCAAGAAGGGTTTCTCACGGTGTGTGAGTGAGTAGGAAAGTTAAGACTTTTCGGTGGAATTTGTTTTCTTACCCCATGGATGGGTCCAAGGAAAAGTTGAATGGTATCTTTTGCTGTGCCTCTACCTCCTACTAGGCTAGAAGACATGTCTCCCGTATTCTAGTTAATAAGGCGTTTTTAACTTCCGGCGTTGTTGATGGAGCGAGTTGCTGCACTTTTATTGTTTAATTACAAGCTAGGATATAAGGGAGTTAAAACAGATTCGAGAGAGAGAGAGCAATTTTACATTTATTGTGATAAATTGTGTTACCTTTTTTCCAGATGTCTCTTCAATCGGATTGGTGAACTTGTTAATTATTTATTTAAACTTTAAGATGTCTATGAAGTTTAATTACGAAAGACATAAGCTACAATCTACATTTATCAGTGATATTGTTAATGTACAAATTATGTTTTTCCATAATATTTTAATAGATTCATAATTTTTTTTTAATTGTAAAGCACTCTACTACGGTTTTAACTTTGACTGTCCTGTACTGTATCGCATTAAGCAAATTATACAATTTTATTTAACTATATTCAAGGATCAAGTATCACATGTTTATGAAATCAAACTATTGCTGAATAGCATTAGAAGAAATTTTAAAGATTTTTAGCTAATAAGGTACATTTGTATGCATAATTAATATCCCCACTATCTCTTACCATCATTTACTGATTTTTCTTAATTATTGGTAATATATGTACTCATTTAGTTATAATTATAAAGGATTTAATGCAATATGTCAAATTTTATAAATTTCAATTAACTAAAAATAGGGAAATTAAATAAATGCGAGAAAATGCTTTACTAGGAAATAAATTGATTCGTTATTACTTCAACAATTGTAACACTGCATTAAGAAGGGCAAAAGTGTAATTTCATGTGTTTTTTTTTAAATTTTTAGTTATACAATCCAAATTTATTTTGCTGATTACCTGATGTATTTTAAATTTAATGTAACTGTGTCGTTGTATTGAAGGACTGAATGTATTTATATTTCTTTTAAGCTTGTGTTCTTAGTAAAATATATTGAGTAAAGAATTTTCATTTTTATGTAAATAAGATGCTTTTCTGAAAAACATTTCTTATCAAATACAAATCAATGTTATTTTTCTACTTATGCTTTAAGATCTACAAATTTCCTAAGTATTAGAAAGTATTTCTTTTTAAATTTGTTTTAGGACTAATACAGAGACATCAGATTCGTGCAGAAACATTTGTGCACAAATTTTTATACTGATAATATTTCATCTAACAATTCTTGAAATATTTCTTACAAATGGTAGTTCGTAGGTGCTAAATCCAAACAACAGAAAGTGTATTCGACTTTTTTTCCTGTGAAGTTTATTTTGTCTAATGTTACGCCAGTTATGTGAATTTATGCAATGACCTAATAAAGTAGAGAACCGTGCAGTTTACACTAAAAAATACTTTTTACCGACATGTTGCTTTAACTTAATTTCACAATAGTGTACTGCATCTGTCATGAAGAAAATTAATGTATACAACATCCCGCGAATGCAT
This sequence comes from Nephila pilipes, assembly GCA_019974015.1. Lineage (NCBI taxonomy): Eukaryota > Metazoa > Arthropoda > Arachnida > Araneae > Nephilidae > Nephila > Nephila pilipes. The sequence goes on from BMAW01005171.1 coordinate 85,142, forward strand.
AAAAAATAGAAGAAGTAACCTATCCAGTAGATATCTGAGTTTTTCTACTTGTCCAACGTAGTTTCAAGTTTGTGCGTCTATCTAAATATACTAAACCGATTTGTTTCATAATGCTAGTGACTAAATAAATTAACTTATAAAAAGTAAAATCTTGTTAATGTTTATTAATCGAAATTTCTATTGCCTAGGACTACTCTTTTCCGGTTGAAGTAGACTATGAAAAGAAAAATAATGCCAAGCGATTATTTAAACTTTAAAAGCCTTTATCATCGTTGCTAAGACAAAATATATAAAAATCGTAAGCCAATATGAAAAATCCTCGTTTATACTCGGTCATTCTTCTGAAATAATGTAAAGATAAAAAATAATTCTTTTTAAAGAAAATGAATTTCTGTTTTAAAATGATACGCATTTAATATATTTTGTTTTCAAACACATTACTTCAAAAGCATCAATACGCAAGAGTTTTGTAAGCACATAAATCTTTAAATTTTAATGTAAGTTCGTGAGCAAACACATATTAAACTTATTTTACATAAGACATTTTTTAGAACAGCAAACATTTATTTGCTTATTCATTTATATAAAGTATTCTAACTGGATTTCTAAGCTTTATTTCATTTGTGACACACAAAAGTTCAAATATTCTTTTTCTTTTAAAACATTCGTGCTAATCTAAGAAGAAAAGTTTATACTCTATGTGATGGGAATTATAACATAGTTGAGGTTGAAGAATTGTTTCTTTTTCTACGGATTCAAACTGAATAAGAAAAGAGTTTAGTAAGAAGAGATGATAGTTTTATTTATTTATTTTTTACTTTTTTTCTTTAGAATTTTGTTCGTGATGTGTTTGCAGTAAGTGTATAAACAAAGAAACAATGTTTGAAAAATGTGTTTCAAATGAAACAAAATGGCTATTCTTTTTGCTCTTTTTTTTACATTATGCATCATTTTGAGTTGTTCTTAATTTAATTTATTTTCTTTTTAAGTCTATTTGAAAATAAACAATTACTTTTAATGCAAAACTAAAAAAGTAATAGTTTTTAACGCTGAGGTTTCGGAATGTTTAAATATTTAAGAACACACAACAATATATATTACTTAATTATTCATAGTAAATATGTGTATGTATTCGAAATTACTTTTACTAAAATACTCAAATTTAAGAACTTTATCTTACTAATGTGTGATTAGTAATTTTAGCTAGTTTTGAAGTTGATCAATCAATCAAACATGAAATCTCAGTATTGAAATAAATTAAGAATAATCAATGTCTAAAGCTTAGAAAATTTTAGACAATAGTCATTCTTCAATTTTTAAGTTTATTTTTTTTTCTTTAATTCTTTCACAAATTACCAACATTAAATCAAAGGCAACTCTTATGCTTTGATACATATCACTATTTTTTTGTAAGAAAATAATTTGAAAATCTTATATATTCGTATATTTTTTTTGTTCTTATAATTTAAGAAAAAATTTTACCATAAATTATTATTCTACGTCACATGTGAAAATCGTTTCTATTTTATTTCATTAAATATTTTTTGAATTAAGTAACTGCTTAAAATTTCTGATTTCTTAGTTATGAAAGGAATTGAAATCCATTTTTATTTTCTTGTATGGAATCTAAAAATGTGAGTATTATCGATATTTATTTAGTACGACATCTTAAGATTTGTTATTTTTATCATTACATATGATATTGAAATAGATATGAAGATGTAAATATAGATAATCTAATATTTTTTTTTGTTTTGTTTTCTGTTCATATAAACCATTTGTTGATTTTATTATTAATTACAATCAGATAATATATTAAGAATTATTGAATAAAATCTATTAAAACCTTTTTGATATTTTATTTATTCTTAAAAGAATGAAATTTATTAATTTCATTCAAGTACAGAATGTGACCATAATGTCCGAATAGATTTAATTGATTAACTTACTTTTTAGTGCTTACTACTTAAAATTAAATCTGAGCCATGAATGGAATGCTTTTTTTATTAGACTGTTCGGTGATAAAATTAACAACCCTCAAATTTCTAATATTTATTAAATATAATATTTATATTCTTTCTTCTTTATTTAAAAATATATCAGAGAAAAATTAAAGCACTTTATGAATCGTGATCAAATATCAGATTAATTCATTTCCTGTGTTTAACAGAAATATCTTGCGTATTTTCTCTCAACAAATCATCGAATACTTTCACATTATGTTATTTGATTCAGAAACGTCTTTCAATTTTTGAACCATGACACATAAATTAGTATATAATTATTGAATTTTAGGAAGAAGATTGATAAAATATAATTTATAAACTGAGAAGAGTTTAACTAAGGTTTAGTTGAAAGAGAAAGATTGGAGGAATAATTGCTAATGAATCGACGTATTTTTGGATCTAATGTAGAAGTTTGGTATTGACTCGAAACCAGTGAAATAGTATGAGATAAGTAATAATTTATTCATTAGGTTTGAATGTGTATAGAGATTTTATCCTTGAAGTATAAAAAATTAGGATACGAACTTTGAATATTCACATCTCAATTTTCACAGATCAGAAAAACAATTTTCTTTCGTAACTTGCCCTTTTTTAATTAGTGACTGCGAATTGCAGACAAAAACATAGCCAGGAATTGAGAGCTTGGAAATGACGGCGTTGCATGTTGACAGCGCAACTGAGTACGGCTATGTTATAAATATTGGCGTGATGTGGAAGTTAGAATAGGGGATGCCAACTCATATGTCGTCATCGTCACTTGACTGAAATTCAGATTTACGAGGTCAATCACCAATTGCCCTCTTGTTGCTTCTAGTGTGACGTTAAGGAAACAAACCAAACGAAACTATGCTTTAAATAACATTTTATAATGATTATGAATATGTAAATATTCATATAAATATTGTATTATAATTAATTTTAGTAATGATCATAAATATCTAAATTATAAGAAACTACTTTTAATTAGACATATATGAATAAAATACAGATGAACAATATATTAAATTAAATATATATATCTTAGTAATACAAATATATCTCAAACAAATTAAATGTAATCGTTATAGTTGCAATGTATTATAATAATTGCAATATTTTGAACATAACACCGAATATCCTATATTTTATGTCTACGCATTTTTGTTGATGCCATTTACTCAAAATGACAACATGTTTAAGAAAATTTTGAAATTGGATTAGTTAATTTTATTTTAACATGAGCTGATTTTCTTTTCTTTTTCCTTTTAAGTTTTCTAAAAAGAAGAATATTCAAAATGAATATTAATTATTGTAAAGTAAGTCTATTTCCCAGCCCCAGGCCTTACGGAAGCAATTACTATCGAGAAAAATATACCTTCTTCAATTTCATAACACATTATTATTTTTCTTTAAATAAAAACTTTCCGAAGTAAAAAAACATTACCCATGTTAACAACAAAATTACAAAAAGAAATTATTTTGCTTAATGAATAAATTATTAGATCAAATATTAAAATAAGAGCAAGCGAAAAATTATTAACACAGACATTAATATTCTGTTTGGATATTAAAATAAAAGCAGACGTTTATAAATATTAAATTAAATATATCTTAGCAACGCAAGTACTAAGCAAACCGAATGTAATTACTGTGATCATAATGTCAATCTTTTGAATCTGACATTACATATTCTTTATTTTGTGCCAACCATTTATTGTTGATGTTCTTTTCTGAAAACTTCATGTTAGCACATATTAAAATGTAGAATAAATTATGAGATCTTCTACATTTCTCAGATTCAATTAAATAAAAATGTTTAATAACATTTGATACTTCAAATTTATTCCGATGTGAAAAAATTTATTATGGATTATAATAGCATTTGTGGAAATTAAAATGGAATTGGATGACTTCAGAAAACTATCTATTACATTACAGAAATGAAACATTGATTAAAAATGATTTATACATTAAGTACTTGTCTAATTTTGAGAATTTACAGGCATAGAAACTATATCTTTTTTTTTTCCTTCGGATGAATTACTATTTAGATAAACAGAAATCAAAATAAAGAATGCTTTTTTATTTTCTAAAATATTACTAGAAAAGGGATTCGAAAATATATATTCATAAGATTTGCATAAATCAATTTAGAGAAGAGAAGAGACGCTTAATTTCACTAATGAGGTTAATAATTATATATAATTTAATAAATAAATTACATTACTACCAAGTTTCGGAAAAAGTACCAAATATAATTATGGCAGTATAAGATAATTTTATACAGTTCATTCCTTTTTCCTAAATCTTCTGTAAATCCCTGTAGTAAATCTAACAAATAATAAATGCATAGAAATGACCTGGTTACCACAATTTGGTTCATTAAATACAGAATATATTTACCATAGAAAAATTAAAACAAATTTAAATTAATAGCTAACATGATCTACTTCACAATTATGTATTTAAAAGATATAGAAAAAGAATTGTCAATTCAAATATATGGCTATCAGAATGATTTTTGTTAAAGAATAACTAAGAAAGACATATAGTTTTATAAAATTTATTATCACCAAAAGAGGATTTACACTTTAATAAAACTGAAAAGAACTTTTTTTGCTTGCTCATACTGACACATTCTTCCTTTGTTCATATATGATAACAAAAAACGATCCGTACCGGTTCAAGGTTATCGTATTTGTGGTCACAGCGAATGAAACTTTTGCCTAAGTCAATGTCATAAGTCACTAATACTTTCCAGGCTATTCTGGACTTTTTCAGTCCTTTCACTGATGCGAATATATTATTATGGTTAGAAATGTGAATCAAATGAACAAATAAAATATGCAAGGACAATACAATTCAATACAGTATCAAAATATATTTGACTCAAAACTGCCAAAAAGAAAACCAATTTAAAAATGCCGTTTAAAAGTCATCTAATAAATTCAATGTTTTCATAATATTTTTAAAAATTCTAAAAGAAAAAGAAAATAAACATTTTTACATATTGCTTGAGAGAAAGAAATGATTCAAATAACGTAAAAAATAATATAATGCCACAATCACTAAGCCTGAAAAAATCTGTATTTTTTTTTTTTGTGAATTTAACTTTTATTCGCTTTATAATATGTATATTATTATCACAATATATCCCAGAAAAATTAATCTCTTTTCTGGTGAAAGCAGACATGAACAGCGTACCAACAATTAAGTCCTCTTCTCGTATAAAATTTTTCAGTTTTGTCTTTGAACTTCCTGAAACTTATTTTGGATAAATAAGAAAGATATTAATTTTTTTTATTTTATATAACTAATGGAATTTGAATGAAACTAATGTTACTGAAAAATAAAAATAAAAAAAAAAAAAATAACTGCTGGAATCATAAATACAACATTTATTTTTGACATACCCATCACAAAAACACAAAATAACAAGCTATTTAGAAAAAGAACAAACAATAACTCCGTATATATATCGTTTTTTGCACCTGCTTTTCATGCACGTGCGCGTTCACTTCTCAGGAGGAAAGAGAAATGATTTCTTGCTCTTTGTTACATTTACATAAGGAGATAATATTTAAATAGCTTTGTTTTCGGTTTTATTAACGTTGCACTAGGGGCAACACGAGGACTACTGGCTACGGGCCACGTAATTTTGAACCACTGTCAAATGACAAGGACGACACAAATAATCAGATACCAATTTTATTATAAATAGATAACAATTAACACATTTCTTCAGCAAATTTAGATATTTTATACATCAAACAATTTCAACATTTACTTTTGAAACAGAAGCCAAACTAATTTTCTATGATTTCTGTGCCACGGCAGCTGAATGGTCGTGATTGCGAGTTTGAGGGCAGCATTTTTTCCGTCGAGTCCTGGGTTTGAGTCTTTCACATTTCGGAGTATTGTGTTTTTCCGTCCCGTAGAGGAAGATTGTATTGTTGGCCGTGAATACCGGTAGTTTACTTGTGGGACCAGTGTTCGAGCCCTAGTCTAGTGGGTCAGAAGAAAAATCGATCAGTCACTTTTTGTGATGCCTTTACCAACCAGACTGAAAAAGACGTCTCATTCGGCTAGTTAATAAGGTTAATAAAGCGTATTAATTGTTGCCTTTTTTTTAAGAGAGTCGCTACATAATTCCTCTTTTATGTCATCGTGATGATATGAAGAGGAACATCAATATTTGCAGAGATGGTCGCTTTTTTCTTCCATTACTGTATTTGGCATATACATCCCTTCTTTGTTGATTTCAGTTTTTACTTGAAGCATTTTCTATTTGAATAATCGGCTGCCTCGAGTTGAGTGGCGTGTCTCGTCGACACGAGCGCCAGAGCCGAAATATCAGTTGTGGTTGTCTTAGTTTGACATACAAAAGCAAGTTTTATTAGTGTCGTGGGCAGTTATAAGGCTGTGTTGCCATCTAGCGTTCAAGTCCTGAGTCACCACTTCATCAATGGATGTTTTTTCGCTCCGTAGAGAAGCAGAGAGTTGTTGACCTTGTTAGGCAAATTGCGTTTCAAACCCTGAACCAGTGGTTCAGAAGAAAAGTTGACAGGTCGCATTTTTTAGCGTCGTTACCAACTAAGCAGAAGGAGACGTCTCATTCGGGATAGTTAATAAGGCGTTTTAACTTCTGGCATTGTTGTTGAAGAGAGTCGTTGCAACTTAAGCGAAGCTGATGCACGTTAACTCTGGTGACCGCGGTAGCCTTGTGGTCATGGCTTCAGATTCGTGGCCAGTTGTTTACGTTCAGTTGCGGGTTCAATCCTTGGCCGCTTAAGACCCTCTGTGTAGCCGGGGCTGATGCACGTTAAATATGTTGGGGTCCAAAGTCCTCCCGTGGGGGAGTGGAAGTTAGGAGAGGGGATGCCAGTACAGGTGTAGTCCTCGTCACTTGATCTAGGTTCAAAATTACGAGGTCCGTCGCCAATAGCTCTCTTGTTGCTTCTAGTGCGACGTTACTAAAAACTAAACTAAAAAAAAAGCACGTTAAATCTGTCGAAGCCCTAAGTTCTTATGTTAGCGTTGTTTGGGGAGTGACGTGATCAGCTTGGATGTGGTCCTCAGTACTTCACTGCAGTTCAAAATAACGAGGTCCGATGCCAATAGCCCTTCTAACTCTTTGTTAGGTACATTTTGGCGCTATGCCAAGTGATTTTTGCCTTTTTTCGTCGGTGTCTGTACGCGTATACCAGGAAGTGGTAGTGATGTAAGCGTTTGTCGTTTTCATGATCTGCTATGTATATTGAAATAGAAAAAAAATATTCGCTTCCTGAATTTATGTCGTGATTGTGACTCTTAACGTTTCGTAATCATGCACCCTTTAGCACGCCTGGAAACCTCAGTTGTTATTTAAGTAATAAAATTTGTTATTTTTTGACAATAATGTTAATTCATTCATTTTTACAATTTCTTATATCTGAGACATGCTTATAATACGCTTCTAAGTGTGACGTTAATAAAGAATTAAAATCGAATTTTAGTCGCCTGAATTTGATAAAAAAATTTTTCTTTTTATTTGGGGTACAAGATTATGCATATCTGATAGTTAAAAGGGAAATTATGAGTGAAAGAATTAAATGAATTTTTTTTTATTCTAAGCACAAAGATGCCTTGGCTAACTTTCACTATATTGCATGATATTGTCGACTGTCTTATAAATAACATAACGTTTAGGGAAAAAAAAATATACATTAAATAACAAAATGTATATTTTTTTAAATATCATGCAGCAAACGCAATTAAATTTCTCTGAAATAAATTCTTAAAAATTTGTAAATACAAACTAATAAGATTTAGATACGTACACAAAGTACATTTTGTATATACCTATATATTTTTAAAACCTATAAAAATATTTTTTAATTTTGTGTGTCGAATTATGAAAAACTGATAATATTTTAAAGGGGGAAAATATTTTTGTATTGCTTTAGGTCACAAAAAGAAACACATAAATATACTTTTTGTATTTTTACTTACCTTTAAATACATAGAAATACACATATTACCTGAGCCACTTTGAATGTTATGCATAAAACATTTGTGAAAAATAGCGTTTATTTATAAATAAAACATAATATATGGAAAAAAAGGATATTAAATATTTATCTTTTAATGAGTAAAATATTTTTAAAGATTGTATGACAAATCCAATCAATTTTTGAGAAATAAATTTGGAATATTTTGTAAGTCATACATAAAAATGAGAATATGTATAAAAAGCTTTCCTCTCTTAAAAAGGAAGAAAAATATCCTTAAAATCCTTTTTTGCATCCTTTTTACCAATGTAATTTAAAGTAATTTATATAAGTAGCTTTCCAAAATCCTCCCATTTTTTCTTCGTTAATACAAACATAAGTATACACCTTTTATAAAATTTAATAACAAAAACGATCGATTTTAATAAAGAAAGAATTACTTAAAGTACAAATATAAATCAAATTTTCTCAGTATATTTATTTTTCATTACTAATTCTTTTTAAAAGATGAAATTCAGTTTATTTACTTGAAAAAAATAATAAAAACTCCATTATTTTTTCTATTTGTGTATTTGTACACGGTAAAGAAATATGCAGTAACTAATAAAAATAAACATGATTTAAATGGAAAAATAATATTGGGAAAAATGCAGCGAATGTCAGTGAATTACATTTAACGATTTTTCTGGTTTAGAATTACTAAGCAGCTGTAAATTATGAAGTAAGAATAAATGATAAATATTTATTAAGCGAGAGAAAAATCTATTACATTCGTTAAAAGAGACTGTCCTATGCTGACGTTTATTTTCAATTCGTTGAATTAATTTAAGTTTGGTTGAATCATTAAACAAAAAAGTTAAAGCGAAAAATTAATTAGAACGAAATAATTTTAACAAAGCAAACGACTTCTCGAATAATGTATCTTTCCCTTCATATACAAATGGAAACATTTGCATGGAATTCAGAAAATTATTTAAATGATGATCATAAGAAATGGAAAAGAGGATGATTATTATTCAATCGTATTTGTCATGTTTTAATTAGGAAAGTATGTTGCAGGGCTAAGAATGTTTTATATTATATAAATGTAGAATTTGTTGATTAGCAAAAAATACTAAGAAATCCTTTTGTTAGTTACTCAAGAGGCTATATTGTTTCAGCCAATGACACAAAATGGTCACCACAGCCCTTTTCAAAATAAAGCGTTTTCTGAATACTTTTTTCTTACGAATGAATGAATAAGTGAGTGATTATAATAATAATTGAGTGAGTGAATGAATATGTTAATGAATGTATAAGAGAATGAATATATTATATTGAATGTATAAGTAAATGAATGAACGAGTGAGTGACTTAAGGAAAAATATGAATGAACAAGTGAATGAGTAAGTAAATGAACGAATCAGTGAATGAATGAAAAGGTAAGTAGGGAATGAACGAGTGAGTAAACGAATAAAGAATTAATGAGGAGTGAAAGAGTAAATAAATAAAAAATGAGTGGATGAATTAATAAGTAAGTGATAAATAAGTGATGAATAAATAAGTGACTGAGTAAAGGAATGAATACGAATGAATAAGAACGAATAAAGGAGTGAATGTGAAAGTAAGTGAACTAATGAGTGAATGAATGCAAAAAATAAGTGAGTGAGTAAACGAATTAAGAATGAATGAAGAGTGAGAAAATAAATAATAAATTAGTGAATGAATGAAGGAGTAAATGAATGAGGGAATCAACCAATTGATTAAATTTGTATTTGGTTGTCATATTACTGTTTGCTATAATTCTAATATTTAATTCCATAATTTAATAATCATTTTTTAAAAAAAAGTTACCACTTTTAGTTGCTAAAAACGTTGATTACAAATCTTTGCAGGGAATGAACTTTATCCATTATTTCTTTATATTAGCTTTGCTCATACAGGTTTCGTATATTGCTATTTGCTTAAATATGTAAGTGAGTGTAGTTATAGCCGTATGAGAAAAATTGTGATGCATTTATTTCGTAAGCACAATCTAAAATATAAAATAAAGAAATTCTCTTTTTTATGAAACAAATTTTCTTTTTGATGAAATTTTTTTAATTAAAATCTGTTATTGGAAGTTTTCCATGAATGAGAAATAAAATATTGTTTGGAAAATAACTAAATAACCGGCAATATTGTAAAATTCCTATTTTCACTACTAAGAATTACACTTGAATAATAATTACTTTACATATTAATTGATCCCTATCGACATAATGTTTTAAATTACAGCTAATAATGTTGATTTGTCTGGTTTTCAGCAGCCATAATTGAAGTACTTCGCAGTCTGGAAGAGATAGAGCTCATTTAGTGAGTTCTACAAAGACGACCTTCAAACAGTTTAGAAATTCTGGGAAAAATGTATAATTCTGGAGGGTGACTATGTAAGGAAGCCTTTTTTGCGAATAATAAATAAAAATTGAATTTCTCTCTCGATCATTGTCAGTAATAATTAAAAGTTATGACACCCAGGCGTAACTGTTAAATATTTACGGTACTGCGATTTACTTATATCAGCAGCTTCCTTAAACCAAACAAATTAATTTTAATTGCAGTAATTTACATTATTTACATGAAAATCATTTAATGCACATAGAAAATTTTATTTAGATATCTTAGTTATTTCTTAGGAATAACTTAAACTTTGCGATTCTCCTTCATGTTTGTAAATTCTGTCAACCGTGAAAATTGGCGTAATTTCCAACAGTATTTAACTCTAATTTTTTCGGCTGCCAAAGATAGCTATTCTAATCAAGATATCAACGGATAGGTCTTTGTTGAAACTCCGATGCCAGATAAATTTATCTGCAAGGGTCGTTTTCCTTTTAACCTCCGATCGAGCTGCTAAGCAACCAGACAAGCGGTAGGAGGTGGGTTGCACAGTGAGCAATTGTACATCTCTAACTATAACCTCTGCTATTACCGACACCGTCTCACCATTTTAAGATGAGCTGTACGTACGTAAATATAGGTGATACAATTCATGCTCCCGCCAAATGCGAGTTGTGAAGTTTTAGTCGCTTTCTTCAGACAGAAGGGAATAATGTTACTTTATAACAGAAGGGAATAATACTATAATAAAGGAACAGAAATTCAAAGAGAAAAAAGGCGCAGTATGTGGTGTAAACTTATTGAGTCATGGTGTTATGCGTGAATGGTAAAGACAATTTAAAGAAGAGCGAACCGACGTTCCCCATGAGGAGGCACAATGAGGCAAATATGTTCAAACAAACCTTCAATAACATGAAGGTTATGGCTGTGGGTTTATGGGACCAAAATGGTGTGTTGCTTGTTGAGTTTATGGTAACGGGAATTACGATCATTGCAACTATTTACTATCAGAATTTACAAAAACTGCGCAGAGCTATTCAAACCCAAATAAGAAAAATGATTACTTTTATTATCCTCATTCATGACAACTCTTGCCCTCACAGTGCTGCTGTAAGCCAATAGCCGCTTGAACAGTCCCAATTAAGTTAAATTAAATGTAACTATTTGATGATCAGGAGGAAAACGAAGACTTAGTATCTCTCCAATGCTTTTGATATCTTTTTTGAATAGATGAACTGGGTTATTGACCAATGAGGAGCTTTGATATAATGTGTAGTTCACCCATATATCACTAACGGCAACGTTTTCCCAAGTAGGAATCGGAAAGTTCAAGCATCGATATGACATTTGCTTGAGACTAAAGGGTGAATAGTTTGAAAAGTAAGCATGTTTATTCATAACTTTAGGAGACAAATTCATCTTGTTCTGTATAATTTCTTTGTCCATTGGAAGGTGAAAGACGCAGCCGTACTATATATGCGTTTAAGCAGTTTCAGGCGGCTCTTCGATGCATTTAATTTACCATTTCACTAAAAGTGAGGATAAAAATCTATCGTGATATGTTAATTGGCAGAAAAAATATTTTCTTTACTATTTACTCCACATTAATTTGAAATTTATATCAAATGTTAAAGCACTTTAATCATACTTTGTTACATATTGTTAATAGATATCGGTGAGAGATTTATGGAAAACAACAATATTAAATTTACTACAAATACGTAATCCTCCGAATATTGTGAAATCAAAAATAACTTATGATTTAATTAATATCGATGGATTTTTTTTTTATCGATTTCAAAATGTTCATTTGATAACTGTTCAGAGAGAATGTACACGCGAATGTAGAGAGAATGTCAGTTGTACATGTATCTGTTTCTAACAAATTAAGAATACTCTGTTAAAATAATAAATTCAGAAGATGAAAAATACTCAAATTCAAAAGTTTATTTTAATATTTCTAAAAATACCGCTATTAATTGCTATGGGGGGGGGGTTCAAACCATCATATTTATGTGGAAAAACATTATTAAAATTATTACAAGAATTATCTATTGATTGTCAAGATCTTGAAAATACGCTTTAATAAATATCAATGAAGTTATTTACTATCGATTTTAAAGCATTTCTTTGACTGCTGTATCGAGATAATTTATACTAAATTATTAATTTGCACATGTACCGATAACTTTTAAACTAAAAATAGAATGCAATATCAAATAATTACTTCTGCAGACGTTAATTCCCTAAAGCAAAACATTTATTTAACTATTTTTAATATATATCTTTAACAGGAGTTTTGTTAATTTTAAGCCATCAAATTTGCGTCAAAATATGATTCTAAATAAAATGTAAATATAAAATCCCCTGAATATCAAAACTTTGGTAATAATTTACCATTTAATAAATATCATTAATATTTTCAACATGAAATTCAAAATACTCCTTTGATTTTTGTACGAAGGGAATTCGCACTGAGTGATTCCTTACCATGTATCGATTTCTTACAAATTATTTATTCCCTATAGGATCTTAGAATAACTACTGAAGATGTAAATTTTATTTTACTAGTTATTTCTGAAATATGTGACTACGAATTACTCTGATAATTTTAAATCTTTAAATTAATCCGTATTAAATTTAATCTAAATAAATAATCCGCTGATTATTATGACTTTAAAAATAAAATGGTATTTAATAAATATACATACAAGCATTTCAACTACAGTTTCAAAATATATTCTTTGATTTTTTTCACTCAGCGAATTCACACTAAATTATTATGTTGCTCAAGTATCATTTTTTCACAAATTAAAAATATCTTTTGTC
>BMAW01005171.1:98310-118290 GCA_019974015.1 Nephila pilipes
CGCTTAAGCTAATTTAAGACTATTAAAGTAAAAATGAGAAATCATTTCGAAAGCGAACTCCCTGCCAGCTTCAAAAGTTCCATTTGAATTTCAAAGTCGTGTTTCCCTTCAAATGCCAAATCGATAATCTTCAGCTCTTAGAATTTAATCGGAGATACTATCGATAAATGAAAAATATTGGAAAAAAGGATATTTTCTGTCGATTTTCTCGACGCGTTGGAGATTCGATTTGGCCTTTTGTTGAATCTTTTAAAGTTGAGAACTTTGCTGCCATTTAAGTCGTTTGCTTTTGTTTTTTACTATAATACTTGTAAAACACGGTTGTAATAAATATACATATTATATTTTAAAATTAATTTTCAATTAATTTTATTACTATATATGTTTATTCCTATCTATAATATTTTATACCTGGTTTTCTAAGTTTATTATTTAGTAGCCGCTGTAACCCAGTGGTTATGGTTACGAACTGACGCCCCCGGTTTTCGTCGAATCATGGGTTCGAGGTTCCGTGCAACTTAAAAATCCGCCGTGAACCAAAGCTGATACACATTAAATTTGCGTGGTGCGGAAGTTAAAAGAAGGAGGTGCCAGCTCAGGTTTCGACCTCGTCATTTGAAAGAGGTTCAAGATTACGGACTCCGTCTCCAATAGACTTCGTGCTAGTTCTAGGACGACGTTAATAAAATCAATCATTCAAGTATATCATGTAAATAATTTGATTTATGCAAGTTTTGAGACCAATACTTTCTTTTGTTATATATATTTATGCAGTAAGAGGAACAGGTATTTGTTATGGATTTATTTGAGAAGTTTTAGAGAACACACACTTAAAGTTAGTACGCAAACATTTCAGACACAGCAGTTAAAAGTTAACGAACTTGGTGATATAAAAAAGTTGCAGTTATACAGAATGCCCAAAAGCTATAGAAAATAAAATAGAAGCGATATTACAGAGAAAGATAAACTCTTTTCTTAGAACTTTGGTACACAATCCATTCATATTGTCAAAAACTAATGGCGTATACGGGGTGACCTAAGAATCCCCTACAGAGGACTCGTAAATTTCTTTTAAGAAGCCATCATATATGTGGGAGGTTTCCATCTGAACAAGACACCTCCTGTTGCTTCGGAGTCTAGGGGAGGGGGAAGTTCATGTTAGCATTTACCATTTTATTGAAGAGCTTGTAGTCGAATCATTATTTTATTCGTGATTAGATGAAGTAAGACTATTTACAATATTACTATACACAGGTGATTTTAGATTAACTAGTTACCTCAAGAATGATAAATGGCTACCTATTTTTATCGTATATAAGCGATGGGCGTTGGAACTCGCACTGGCGTTCGGAGTTTAGCTGTATCGGAAGAAGAGAGAAGGTGGATATGAGAAGAGAAGAAGAGAGCGAGAACTAAATGCTTCTCGGCTTTGTTCATTAATATGGAGCACTGTGTAAACTATCACATGACACTGATTCGTGGTGCCATCTATCTAGTAAATGAGGAACTAGTTTTGCAATATCTTTGAAAATACAGTTAATACTTTGATAATTAGCTGGAAAATCCTTCATAAATTACAGCAATTATTCTAAAGGTATGTAATGATAAAAAGTAATTTATGAAATATTTCTGGAAACCTTTTGAGCTTATATTTACAAAAAAAAAAAAGGTCTACTTTTTCTATCACGCAAGGCTGAATCAGCTTACGATGTATTACAAAGTATGTATGAAGTATAACAAAGTGCCATACTTTATTCAGAAATAAAATTCATCGAAGTTCACTGTGTGAAAAGTATGGAGAAATTCGACGAACGAATTATCGACATAGAACGGAAACTATCCAAATATCAAACAAATGTCAGAATAGGAAATAAATATACTAAAAGAAAAATTGAAAATATTTATGAGATTAAAGAGAGAGAAGGCGATAAAAAAAATCTTTCATACAAAGCAAGATTTTATTGACTTTATCTTCTTAATCAACAATAAAAGTATAAGAGAAATCTTTAAATGCGATTTCCCAAAACATGGATTTTTCAAGTTCATGTTCATTTTTCTCAATATCTATGATGCTTGAGAATTCTGATTTTTTAATGACATGTATATTACGTTATATTACATACTTCAACACAGGTTTTTGATGATTTTTTGGGAGCTATTTATTTTAAGTCCCGAAATTGTGCCAAAAATGCTAACTTAAGAAAGATTATGAATAACTAATTAATAAAACTTTTTTTGATTTTACTTAGATTGAAAATGTATTATTATAACTTGCATAAAAAATTCATAATCTATCTTGTACCGTTTCTGAGAAAAATGTTAGTAAAGTTGGTGAATTTAACATGGGAGAGATAGGACTTTCCCCGTCCCCTTCAAGTTTGTTATCTTTGAATAGTTTATTTACGAATCTTCTGTGCGGGAATTTTTAGGACTTCGGTATATGATGTAACTTCTAATGTACTTTTTCTATCTGTTTTCGACATTTTTTAAACATGGTTCTTTTCCGGTGTTGGATCAGATGGTGAATATATATGGATCAGACAAGGTAGACCAATGGATTTATCTGTGCCGTCTCATTAGATTTCTAATTTGGTTGACACAATTAACTAATGACTAGCATACTAATTAATTTCTCAGAAAGGAGAAAAGCAATGTGTTGCCCCATTCCCATCTTCCATTTTAATATACTTTTTTAAAATTCTTAGCACTTGCATTTTGTCACCCATCTCGTATGTTTGACCCATCGTTTCAAGTTTTAGTTATATTTATAAGTGGCATTTTATTTAGAGTGTGATCTGTTTTATTATAAAAAATGAATTTTTAAGTAACGAATAAGTAAATACTTAAGCTGATACTACTTGTACAAACTTTACAACATATCAACAAATTTGACAACAAAGCGCACAAGCAACGAGTCATCATTTTCATGCAAGTCATGGGGGGTGATGTTTAAAACTATCAGTACGTTCGTATTTTGAATTTGTGAAACCCCTGTTGTAAAAAGTGGTGCAGTTCTTATATAATCATTAAAGGGAATTGTGCCTCAAAGACATTATGTGGTGTAGCATTGAAGTTAAAATGAACCAAGGTATTAAACTGTTCTCGTTATTTAACTGTGGTTCAAAATTATGCGATCCGTTGCCAATAGTTCACGCAAAGCTCAACAGAAAGTCAATTCAAATCAAAGATTTAGACTCCATTTTCCATGAAATAACTCCTATGGAAAATCTGGGAGAAGTTTCGCGTTAAATGGAATTGGGCCTCAAAGTCCTCACGTAGTGGAGTGTTGAAGTAAAAATGAGTAAGACCTTAGATTGTCCAGTTATTTGACTATGGTACAGAATTAAAAGGTTGGAAACCAATAGCACCTATGTATCCGTATAGTGAGTAAACTGAAATCAGCAAAAAAGAGTTCGAGCCAGATTCCACGAAAAATCAGCTTTGTAAAATGGTGGGAGTGGAAATGGAACAAAGCATCAGAGTTCTTACATGTTAGAGTGTTGAATTTAAACTAAGCATGACCTGAAATTGTCCTCGATATTTAACTATGTTTATAATTAAGAGGTTCCTTGCCAATAGTGCACATGAAGCTTTATAGCGAGTCAATTCAAACAAGCTAAAAGACTTCGTGACTAGATTCCTCAAAAGATCTGATTTGGAAAATAATGGGAGGGGTACCACGTTAAATTGAATAGAATTTCAAAGTCCTCAAGTGGTGGCGTGTTGAAGTAAAAATGAGTAAGACCTTACAGTTGTCTTCGTAATTAAATAATAGTATAGAAATAAAATGCCCACTTTGTATCTATTAGTACATATGTTGCTCTACATTTAATCAATTCAAATAAAAAAAAGTCTTGCACTTTTTTGTAGAACAAGAATCAGACTTTAGTTTTTCAAAAATAATTAACCTTCCATTTTTTTTTTAAAAAAAAATTGTAGTGTGTTTTTCTCCAGATTTTTACATTCCATAGCTCAAAAATGCAAATGTTTTTTAAGCCTTAAATAAGATTACAAACAGTTTTTTTATAAAATATTTATCACAATTCTGGTAAAACTATACCAAACGGAAGAAACAAGAAAACTATGAACAAATTTAAAGGTAACTATGAACAACGACAGTCTGCATCAATTTTTAAAAATGCAATGCAATCAGACAATACCTTTCTTACAAAGGAGTAAAAAACTAGTCTCAAATTTTTTCCAGTCTGTTTCCAAAATCCCCAACAATCAAATTAAATCAACAAATAAAACCTCCAATCCAAACTTGCCTCAAATCGAATTTTAAACGATTTCCCTTTTCTTTAACTTTTTCCCTTTTTGTTCACCGCTTTTTTCCCTCCATACAGATCGCTTCCATTAACACGTATCTCCAGCTAAATGAAAACAAATGAGGCCCCCAATGATGTTTCGTCGGGAAGTCCACTTGGGTTATCATTGGAGTTGATGATAACAAATGACCACTTCCTTTAGAACAAGAACCCGAAGCCACTTCAATTCTCCCCCTCATCCCTCCAGGACCACATATTGCACAGCTATTGCCGCTGATTCTTTTCTTAATTTGTTATGGCTATTGTTTCGAAGCAAGGGATTAGGGGCTGTCACGTGTTTGGTCAGATGTGGCATCTCTTTTTGTTGAAGAATTTCACTAGATTCATTTGTAACATTTGAGAAAAGTTTTATGGATGGTTAGAGTCTCGAAAGGTTGGTTCTTCTATCCATTAAGACAGATCTTTATCTTATGTTGAAAATCCACTTATTCTTTATATACATTTGTTTTCCCATAGACACATACGGTCTGCTTCTAAAGTTCAAGCGAATTCAATAAATTCACATTGTACCGATTCCTTTATTTGCTGCTCTACCGCTGGATATTCTGGGAAACTACTAAACCAGAAAATGTAACATAGAACATTTTAAAAGAACATTTTTTATTTGATGGAATACATATAAATAATCAAAAACGATTCGAAATACTTATAAATTAATTGAGCATATAAAAAGACTTAAAAGTAGCAGTTTTTCTATGATACATTTAAAAAAAGGAAGTTTTAGTTAACGTCGCACTAGAAGCACCACGAGGGCTATTGGCAACGGATCTCGTAATTTTGAACCACGGTCAACTGACGAGGGAGACACCTGAGCTGGCACCCCCCTCTCCTAACATCCACACCACGTTAACGGGAGAACTTTCGGACTCGAGCAGATTTAACGTGCATCAGCCCCGGCTACACGGTGGGTCTTTGGCGGTAAAGGATCGAACCCGCGACAGAACGAAAATCACCGGCTGCTAGTCCACGACCTTGACCACTAGGCTGCTGCGGCCCTTAAAAAAGGAAGTAAAAAAATTCATTTAGTTAAGATATACTTGCTTTTAAATTTGTGAATATGTTTTAATTTTATCTTAAGAGTTAAGAAAGCTACAAAATAATGATTTCTTAAAATAATTAATGATAATAGCATTTATACATGTATATATATATATATATATATCCCATGAGAATGAATTTGTCTAAGAATTCCCATGAGATGGTGCCCAACTCAATTTCTGTAGCTTTTGATCCTGAAGAACTATTTGGCTGGTAATCTAATGATAATGGTAATCTAATGATAATGGTAGTGGACTCGCGTTCGGTGGGTTTCGGCAAGTCGTAGGTTCAAGCCTTGATGCTATTAGCCGTTGCTGATGCCATGTAATACGTCCTAGCTCAAAGTACTCCCATTGATGTGGTGTGGAAGTTTGGAAAGGGTGTGCCAACTCCGGTGTCATCTCGTCACTTGAACAGCGTTCAAAATAACGAGGTCCGACTCTCAGAAAGCCCTCGTGTTGCTTCTAGTGCAACGTTAATAAAATCAACCATCAAACTCGAAGCTCTAATTTATAGCTAATGTCCAGACCGACGCTGAATCTCCAACTTCACAAGCAAACTTGGTGGTCATTTATCGACCCCGGTGGGATGAAGGATCAAATTAACCCAAGACCATCTACACATGCCAAAGTTACCGGGAAT
The DNA here is from genome assembly GCA_019974015.1 of Nephila pilipes. NCBI lineage: Eukaryota > Metazoa > Arthropoda > Arachnida > Araneae > Nephilidae > Nephila > Nephila pilipes. The sequence goes on from BMAW01005171.1 coordinate 104,319, forward strand.
CGAATCTGGGTCGATAGTGTGAAATTTCTCTTAAATATTGGACAATTACGACGTATAAGTTTAAATACATTTAAAAGGCATAGCTGAAACAATAGTTAAATATTTAAGAGAGAAAAATCGAGATAATTAGATTTTTCTAACTTTTTTAAAAATATTATTTCAATTTCTTTATAGTTTATTTGGTGGTTATTATTGTTATTACTGAAATGGTTAGGTTTGGACATGCTACTCCAAACTCTCGTTATTTAAGGAAACATTTGTATCTGTGATGTGGTCAAATAAATATAAGTGCAGAAAAATAAGAAAATGGGTGATGAAATACAGAGAAAGGGATCGAAAATAGAGAAAGATCGCTAGGGAATCTCTGGGGTCGTTACTCGTATTTACAGAAGATAGCAAAACTCAAGGGAAAAAGAAAGATCATTTAGCTCCGCGACATCATGAATTCTGTACTTAGCTAAAAATAAAATGTAGATAATTTTCTGATTGACTAAAGGGGTTACTCTGTGGGTATTCTCATAAGTAATTATCTTTAATTTAGAACTTCATGTTGTAAGGAATAAAATAAAAGTCATCCTAGTATTACTGTTTGGTTAGATTAAACTAACAGGTGTCTGAAGTTTTTGCAATTTCCCTCATTAAATTTTGAAAATGAAACAAACTTAAGGATTATAATCAATGCAAACATCTGCAGCTCTCGTTCAAATTATTTTTAATTCGCTGAAATGAGTGATTGATTAATTGGTTTTATTAAAGTCACACTAAAAGCAACACGAGGACAATTGGCCTGAGCTACTTTTATATTTCGATCTCGTATCCGGCTTTGTTTCCTTCGAGTCATCAATTCGATTCCTAACGCTACTAAAGTCTTGCGATATAGACATGACTGATGCACTAAAAACATATCAAAAACTAACCAAACAAGGTTTGGTTCGGGTTTATTTACGTTGCACTCGAAGCAACACGAAAGCTATTGGCGATGGTTAGCTAATTTTATTTCCTCACCTTGCTAACGGGAAGACTTTGAACTTCGATAGATTTAATGTGCATCAGACACTGTTATACGTTGGGCCATTAGCCATACGTTGGGCCCGATTAGTGGCATCGAGGCTTAAACCCACGACTCGATGAAAAACGCCGGCTGCGAGTTCGACCATGACCACTAGGCTACCGATGGGGATTTCTATATGAATATATAATTCATTTTTGCCACAATTTTTAACATTAATTATGTTAAATGTTTTTAAGAGTTACTAATATATATATATATGCGTGTGTGTGTGTGAGAGAGAGAGTTTGTGTAGAAAGCATCCGTTTGGACAAGACTCATCCAGGTGCTTTGCGGTCTAGGGGAAAAAAATGTTTGGTGTTGGCATTTACCAGTTCATTGAAAAGCTTGTTGTGAAATCATTATTTTATTCGTGATTAGATGTAGTAATACTATTTATAATATTACTACGTGCAGATGATTTTGGATTAATTAGTTCCCTCGAGAAAGATAGATATCAGCCCAATTTTATCGTATAAAGGTGGTGAGCTTTAGAACCCGCATTAGCGTTCGGAGTTCAGCATCATCCGAAGAAGAGAGAAGGCGGAGAATATTAGGTGGAAGGGCAAGAGAACTAAACACTTCTCGGTTTTGTTCAGGAATCGGGGGCACTGTGTGAGCTATTGCATAAAGCTGATTCGTAGTGCCATCTATCGAATAACTGAGAAACTGTTTTTACAATATCTTTGAAAATATAATTAATACTTTGATAATTAGCTGAAAAATCCTACATATATATATATATATATATATATATATATATATATATATATATGATTATATTTGAACGCACACACACAGACACACACACACACAATATCATCATCAATAATATATATATATATATATATATAGAAAATTTATGAAAGAATAATTTAAAATATTTAATTAAGACAAAAATCCAGAAGGAAATGTAAAAAGGAATGAATAAAAAATAAACAAATATATGGAACCCAGCAAGTCAAAAGCAATTTCTTTGCAACTTGGTAGGCTGAATTGGGAACTTAAGCACAAAAGAGTTCACTGATTACAAGATGCAAAAAAGTTCATGATAAAATCTACTAAAATAAAATCTATAATTCTAAACATCACCGCGCGCTACAAAATGCATGACGCGCTGCGGTAGCATGAAGGCTTTTTGCCGCATGGCAATATACAAAAAGGCAGCGTTTACGCGGCGGCTCGCCAGCGGTTTTGTACGGCCTTCAGCAAACCAGTTCTCAGTTATTCGATAGATGGCACACGAATCAGTCATGTCACTAGCTCACAGCAGCTTGATCCTAGAACAAATCCGAGAAAATTAGTCTTTGTCTCTTTCCCCCTGCTTTTCCACCTCTTTTCTTCTAATTCCACCGCTTCTCTTCTTCCGATGATGCTGAACTCTGAATGCTAGCGAGCAAGGCCATTATAATACGATAAAATTGGGTTGATATTCATCTTTCTCGAGAGAAATAATTAACTGAAACTCTGTATATAGTAATATTATAAATAGTCTTACTTCATCTAATCACGAATTAAATAATGATCTGAAATCAAGCTCTCAATGAACTGGTAAATGCTACACCGAACATTTTTCTTCCTAGACTGCAAAGCACCTGGAGGAGTCTTGGACCAGACGGATGCATTCTAAGCATACATACAAACACACTCACACTCTCTCTCTCTCTCTCACACACACACACACACACACACACACACACACACACACACACACACACAAAATAATATATTATATATATATATACATATATATATATATATATATATATATATATATATATATATATATATTTTATATATATATATAGTGTGGATAATTATAACTCTTAAAACTATTTAACATGATTAATGTTAGAAATTGCAGCATAAATGTATTATATATACATACAGAAATCCCCATCGCTTCCCCTATATAAGATGTTACCTATTATGTTTCCATGATATGAATAAAATTACTCCTTTTAGATAGCCATGGTAGCAGCATAGTGCGGTCATGGTCGGACTCAAGCGTCGGCGTTTTTCATCGAGTAGTGGGTTGATTTCGATGCCCCTAGCGGCCCAAACGTATAACCGTGTCTGATGCACACAAATCTATCGAGGTTCAAAGTCTTCCTGCTGGTACAGGAGGAAATAAAATTAGTTAGCCATCGCCAATATTTTCTTTGTTGCTTCGAGGTGACGTTAATAAACCAGAACCAACCTTGTCTGGTTTGTTTTCGATATGTTTATCGTGCATCAGCCATGTCTTTATAATGCAAGGCTTTTTTAGTAGCGTTAGGAATCGAATTAAGAACTCGAAGGAAACAAAGCCGATACGAGCTCAAGATATAAAAGTAGCTCAGGCCAATTGTCCTCATGTTGCTTTTAGTGTGACTTTAATAAAACCAATTAATCAATCACTCATTTCAGCGAATTAAAAAAGTAATTTGAACGAGAGTTGCAGATGTTTGCATTGGATTATAATCCTTAAGTTTGTTTCATTTTCAAAATTTAATGAGGGAAATTGCAAAAAAACTTCAGACAACCTGTTAGTTTAATCTAACCAAAACAGTAATACTAGGGATGACTTTTATTTTATTCTCACATGAAGTTTCTAAACAAAGATATACTTATGAGAATACCCAAGAGTAACTCCTTTAGTCAATCGTGAAAATTATCTACATTTTATTTTTTAAAGGCACAGAATTGCGGGATGGCCGCGGAGCTAAATGATCTTTTCTTCTTTTTCTCCTTGGGTTTTGCTATCTTTCTGTAAACATGAGTAACGACCCCAGAGACTCTAGCATCTTTTCTATTTTCGATCCTTTCTGTATTTCATCACCCATTTTCTTATTTTTCTGCACTTATATTTATTTGACCAATCACAGATACAAATGTTTCCTTAAATAACGAGAGTTTGGAGTAGTTAACCAAACCTAACCATTTCCAGTGCAATAACAATACAACCACCAAATAAACTATAAAGAAATTGAAATAATATTTTAAAAAAAGTTAGAAAAATCTACTCATCTTTGATTTTCTCTGGGGCTTAACTATTGTTTCCCTCAGCTATGCCTTTTAAATGTATTTAAACTTATACAATGTAATTGTCCAATATTTAAGAGAAATTTTCACACTATCGACCCAGATTCGACTCTTTGCAACTGGCATGTGTAGATGGTCTTGGTTAATTTGATCCTTCATCTCCACCGTCGATAAATGACCACCGCTTGCTTCTGTAGTTGAGATTCAGCGTCGGTCTGGACATTAGCTATAAATTAGAGCTCTGAGTTTGATGGTTGATTTTATTAACGTTAAATTAGAAGCAACACGAGGGCTTTCTTGAGAGTCGACCTTCGTTATTTTGAACGCTGTTCAAGACGAGATGATACCGGAGTTGGCACAATCTTTCCAAACTTCCACACCACATCAATGGGAGTACTTGAGCTAGACGTGTACATGGCATCAGCAACGGCTAATAAGTATCAAGGCTTGAACTCACGACTTCGTCGAAACCCACCGAACGCGAGTCCACTACCATTATCATTAGATTACCATTATCATTAGATTACCAGCCAAATAGTTCTTCAGGATCAAAAGCTACAGAAATTGAGTTGGGCACTCATCTCATGGAATTCTTAGATAAATTCATTCTCATGGGATATATATATATATATATATACATGAGCAATGCTATTATCATTAATTATTTTAAGAAATCATTATTTTGTAGCTTTCTTTAACTCTAAGATAAATTAAAACATATTCACAAATTTAAAAGGCATATCTTAACTAAATGAATTTTTTTACTTCCTTTTTTATACGCAGCAGCCTAGTGGTCAAGGTCGTGGACTAGCAGCCGGTGATTTTTTCGTTCTGTCAGTAATTCGATCCTTGTCGCCAAAGACCCACCGTGTAGTTGGCTGATGCACGTTAAATCTGCTCGAGTCCGAAAGTCTCCTCCTGCTAATGTGGTGTGGATGTTAGGAGAGGGGGGGTGCCAGCTCAGGTGTCTCCCTGTCAGTTGACCGTGGTTCAAAATTACGAGATCCGTTGCCAATAGCCCTCGTGGTGCTTCTAGTGACGTTAACTAAAACTCTCCTTTTTTAAATGTATCAGAAAACTGCTACTTTAAGTCTTTTATATGCTCAATTAATTTATAAGTATTTCGAATCGTTTTTGATTATTTATATGTATTCCATCAAATAAAAATACCCTTTAAAATGTTCTATGTTACATTTTCTGGTTTAGTAGTTTCCAGAATATCCAAAGGTAGAGCAGCAAAATAAAGGAATCGGTACACGTGAATTTATTGAATTGCTTGAACTTTAGAAGCAGACCGTATGTGTCTAAGTGGAAAACAAATGTATATAAAGAATAAGTGGATTTTCAAATATAAGATAAAAGATCTGCCTTAATGGATAGAAGAACCTTTCGAGACTTAACCATCCATAAACTTTTCAAATGTTACAAATGAATTAGTGAAATTCTTTCAACAAAGAGATACATCTGGACCAACACGACAGCCCCAATCCCTTGCTTCGAAACAATAGCCATAACAAATTAAGAAAAGAATCAGCGGCATGCAATAGCTGCGCAATATGTGGTCCTGAGGATGAGGGAGACCATGGCTTCTGCCCTTGTTCTAGCGAAGTGGTCATTTGTTATCATCAACCCAATGATAACCTGAAGTGGACTCTGACGAAAACATCATTGGGGCCTCATTTGTTTTCATTTAGCTGGAGATACGTGTTAATGGGAAGCTGATCTGTATGGAGGAAAAAGGGTGAACAAAAGGAAAAGTTACAGCAAGTGGAAATCGTTTAAAATCTGATTTTGAGTAAGTTTGATTGGAGGTTTTATTTATTGATTTAATTTGATTGTTAGATTTTGGTAAAACAGACTGAAAAAATTTGAGACTAGTTTTTTACCCTTTGTAAGAGTTAGTATTGTCTGATTGCATTGCATTTTTAAAATTGATGCAGACTGTTTGTTCATAGTTACCTTTAAATTTGTCTATAGTTTTGTTTCTTCCGTTTGGTATAGTTTTACCAGAATTGTGATAAATATTTTATAAAAAAACTGTTTGAATTCATTTAAGGCTTAAAAAACATTTGCATTTTGAGCTATGGAATGTAAAATCTGAGAAAACATGTCTACAATTTTTTTTTTAAAAAAAAAATGGAAGGTTAATTATTTTGAAAACTAAAGTTCGAGCCTTGTCTCTACAAAAAAGTGCAAGACTTTTTTATTTGAATTGATTAATGTAGAGCAACATATGTACTAATAGATACAAAGTGGGCATTTTATTTCTATACTATTATTTAATTACGAAGACAACTGTAAGGTCTTAATTTTATTTTTTACTTCAACACGCCACCACTTGAGGACTTTGAAATTCTATTCAATTTAACGGTACCCCTCCCATTATTTTCCAAATCAGATCTTTGAGGAATCTAGTCACGAAGTCTTTTAGCTTGTTTGAATTGACTCGCTATAAAGCTTCATGTGCACTTATTGGCAAGGAACCTCTTTAATTATAAACATAGTTAAATATCGAGGACAATTTCAGGTCATGCTTAGTTTAAATTCAACACTTAACATAAGAACTCTGGATGCTTTGTTCCATTTCCACTCCCACCATTTTACAAAGCTGGATTTTCGTGGAATCTGGCTCGAACTCTTTTTTTGCTGATTTCAGTTTACTACTCATAATGGATAACATAGGTGCTATTGGTTTCAACCTTTAATTCTGTACCATAGTCAAATAACTGGACAATTCTAAGGTCTTAATCATTTTTATCAACACTCCACTACGAGTGACTTTGAGGCCCAATTCCATTTAACGCGAAATCCTCCCAGATTTACATATAGGAGTTATTTGCTGGAAAATGGAGTCTAAATCTTTGATTTGAATTGACTTTCTGTTGAGCTTTGGTGTGAACTATTGGCACGATCGCATAATTTTTGAACCAGTTAAATAACGAGAACAGTTTAATACCTTGTTCATTTTAACTTCAATGCTACACCCGACATAATGTCTTTATGCACACTCTCTTTAATGATTATATAAGAACTGCAATTCACTTTTACAACAGGGTTTCTACAAATTCAAAATACGAACGTACTGATAGTTTTAAACATCACTCCCCCCCAAGGACTTGCATGAAATGATGACTCGTTGTTTAGCTTTGTTGTCAAATTTGTTGATATACAAAGTTTGTACAAGTAGTATCAGCTTAAGCATTACTTTCATTCGTTACTTAAAAAAATTCATTTTTTTATACAAACAGATCACACCTAAATAAAATGCCACTTATAAATATAACTAAACTTGAAACGATGGGTCAAAACATACGAGATGGGTGACAAATGCAAGTGCTAAGAATTTTAAAAAAAAAAGTATATTAAAATGGAAGATGGGAATGGGCAAATACATTGCTTTTTCTCCTTTCTGAGAAATTAATTAGTATAGTCATTAGTTAATTGTGTCAACCAAATAGAAATCTAATGAGACGGCACAGATAAATCCATTGGTCTACCTTTGTCTGATCCATATATATTCACCATCTGATCCAACACCGAAAAGAACCATGTTTAAAAATGTCGAAAACAGATAGAAAAGTACATTAGAAGTTACATCATATACCGAAGTCCTAAAAATTCTGCACAGAAGATTCGTAAATAAACTATTCAAAGATAACAAACTTGAAGGGACGGGAAAGTCCTATCTCTCCATATGTTAAATTCACCAACTTTACTAACATTTTCTCAGAAACGGTACAAGATAGATTATGAATTTTTATGCAAGTTATAATAATACATTTTCAATCTAAGTAAAATCAAAAAAAGTTTATTAATTGCTATTCATAATCTTCTTAAGCGTTTTTGGCACAATTTCGACTTAAAATAAATAGCCCCAAAAAAAAATCATCAAAACCTGTGTTGAAGTAGTAATATAACGTAATATACATGTCATTAAAAAATCAGAATTTCACATCATATAGATATTGAGAAAATGAATATGAACTTGAAAATCCATGCTTTGGGAAATCGCATTTAAAGATTTCTTATACTTTTTATTGTTGATTAAGAAGATAAAGTCAATAAAAATCTTGCTTTGTATGGAAAGATTTTTTTTATCTATTTCTCTTTAATCTCATAAATATTTTCAATTTTTCTTTTTAGTATATTTATTTCTATTCTGACATTTGTTTGATATTTGATAGTTTCAGTTCTATGTCGATAATTCGTTCGTCGAATTTCTCTATACTTTCACACAGTGAACTTCTGATGAATTTATTTGAATAAAGTATGGCACTTTTGTTGTTTCATACATACTTTGTAATACATCGTGTTTTCGATTCAGCCTTGCGATAGAAAAAGTGACCTTTTTTTTTTGTAACATATAAAGGCGGCAATATGGCTAAGGCGTACGGTGGCGATGCAGCGTTTGCTGCGGCAATAAGTATATGTGCCCAGTTTTGCCATATATGGTACATGAGGCGGCAGTTTAAGTATAGCGAAAGGAAGTATGCTTTTCGCATTTTTTTTTTTTTTCGGCGGCAAGTACTTAACGCGAAACAATGCCGGGCTGGTGGCAAAAAAGAAAGGCTTTTGGTGTACCAGTACGCTGTGGTAGTAAGGCAGCAGTTTTACTTACCAGCGAAGCAAAGCAATGGCTTACAAAGCTTTTGCCAAAGCGCAAGGCGAAATTCTTTACGAAAAGGTGGTGTTTTGCCGTATGCAATATATGATGGTTTCTTAAAAGAAATTTACGAGTCCTCTCTGTAGGGGATTCTTAGGTCACCCTGCATACGCCATTAGTTTTTGGACAATATGAATGGATTGTGTACCAAAGTTCTAAGAAAAGAGTTTATCTTTCTGTAATATCGCTTCTATTTTATTTTATAGCTTGGGCATTCCCATAACTGCAACTTTTTTATATCACCAAGTTCGTTAACTTTAACTGCTGTGTCTGAAATGCTTGGCGTACTATAACTTAAGTGTGTGTTCTCTAAACTTCAACAACCATAACAAATACCTGTTCCTCTTACTGCATAAATATATATAAATCAAAAAAAGAAAGTATTGGTCTCAAAACTCGTATAAATCAAATTATTTACATGATATACTTGAATGATTGATTTTATTAACGTCCTAGAACTAGCATCGAAGTCTATTGGAGACGGAGTCCGTAATCTTGAACCCTTTCAAAATGACGAGGTCGAACCTGAGCTGGCACCTCTCCTTCTTTAACTTCCACCACGCAAATTTAATGTATCAGCTGGTTCACGGCGGATCGATTTTAAGCGTACGGAACCCATGATTCACGAAACCGGGGCGCTGCCTGTAACTACAACTACCGGGTTACAGCTAAATACAAACTTAGAAAACCAGGTATAAAATATTATAGATAGAATAAACATATATAGTAATAAAATTAATGAAAATTAATTTCAAAATATAATATGTATATTTATTAAAACCGTGTTTCTTACAAGTATAGTAAAAAAACAAAAGCAAACGACTTAAATGGCAGCAAAGTTCTCAACTTTAAAAGATTCAAATAAAAAAGGCCAAATCGAATTTCCAACGCGCGTCGAGAAAATCGACAGAAAATATCCTTTTTTCCAATAGCTTTTCTATATTTATCGATAGTAATTTCCGATTAAATTTCTAAGAGCCGAAGATTATCGATTTGGCATTTGAAGGGAAACACGACTTTGAAAATTCAAATGAACTTTGAAGCTGGTAGGGAGTTCGCTTTCGAAATGATTTCATTTTACTTTGGCCAGTCTTAGCCAGCTTAAGCGATAACGGCTGGATGAAGCAGTTTACTTGTGAAAAGTAATGGACCAAATATCAAAGAGGTCGAGATACGATGGAATTCTTTGAATACTCTGACTAATATTTTAAAAAATCAAAACAGAATATTCGCTGAATGCATGTATAAAAGTATAATATCTCATTAACACTTAAATTTTAAAAGATGATATTTGTCTTAAATAAAGAAGTTTTGAAGTGTAACTGTTGTTGATTTTCAGAGAATATGTTTTACATGAAATCGTGATGTCGTAAAATTATCAAAACTATCATTATCGAGATATTATGAGAGCAGTTATTTACCTGTGAAAGTTATTAATCAACTATTGAAAGGATCAGAGATGTGATGAATTTATTGAATAAATACTTGACCGGATATGATTAAAAAATTGTACTCGAAATCAGAATAATAGTATAAATTTATATAACAATTCTATTTTTTTTTTAAAAGATGGAATAAGAGAATTTTAAAAGGCTCTTGAAATTAATCCAGATTGTGAATTTATTAATGTTCTTGGTCTTAAAGGAGATGACATAACATTATCACAGGAATCATTAAACGAAATATTCGATATTGTAAAATAAATATTTTAATAATATAGTATATATTAATATATTTCATGCGTGTATTATTTAAAAATAGTAAACTTCATTCATAGCATATATTGTTACGAACATGAGATGACGATTCTCCAGCGGCTCTTTTTGTGAAGGAAAAGAAACATTTACAGACATGTTATTAGTCAGATAAAGTACGATCCCTTAAATTTGGCGACCACTTTGGCGACTTGGCGAGAAACTTGAAGACTTTAATGATAAATGGAAGATTCTCGATGTACTGGAAACAAGGTTGGAAAAAATTGACTGGGAAGAAAGTTACGAACGTTTCGTGAATTATCAATGATATCACATCTGTCTGGAATAGGTATAAATACGCTGGGATAGAAAAGATAGAGATTTATCAATTGTCTTTGGAGTTCGTTACAGGAGCAATGACCGATAAATCGACTGGAAGATGTCGGCACTTCTGGAGAAGCATGTCGCTGAATTTGTGGAGAGAAGCAGTATGTATCTGCTGAAATTTTCGGAGTTTGCCTTTTCGAGTGTTAAAGAATTATGCAGATTTGTGTCCAGGAGAACCAGAAAGCTGGTGAACTGAACAACTTATATGCTGTTTTACGAAGTGTGTCGTTAACTTATAAAATTACTACTACCTGTTTAGTAATTAAGTCTAAGTTATGCTACCTGGGTGTGTCATACTGAAGATTTGAAATAAAGCGTCTTTAATAGCTATTCTCCGTGTTGAACTGATTTCCTTCAGCTCACCCTGCTATACCTCGTAATATTTTAATAACATAGTAAACTTCAAGAAAACTACAACTTTCAAAAGAAAACTAAAGACATTTAATTTAATAGATTGGTCCTTCAAAAATCATTCCTTAACTACAAAATTCATTTTAATCAGGAAAAATTATACATGGGCAACATAATAATTTAGTATGAATTCGCTGAGAAAAAACCATAGAAGATTTTGAAACCGTTGTTGAATGTTTGAATTGATATTTATTAAATAACATTTTATTTTAAAGAAACTACAACTTCAAAGAAAACAACATTTAATTTAATAGATTATCCTTTCTAAAATCATTCCAATGACAAAAAAGATATTTTAATTTGTGAAAAAATGATACTTGGGAGGCAACATAATAATTTAGTGTGAATTCGCTGAGTGAAAAAAATCAAAGAATATATTTTAAAACTGTAGTTGAAATGCTTGTATGTATATTTATTAAATACCATTTATTTTTTAAAGTCATAATAATCAAAGGATTATTTATATTTTAGATTAATTTACTACGGATTAGCATGCGCAATGGCAGGCGAGGCGGCAAAAGCGTGCGGCGTTTGTGGCGGTAGCGGCGGCGGTAGCTGCGCGGGCGCTGGTGTGCGGCGCCGGGCGCTGGCAGCGCAATTTGTACAATTTTAATAATGTTTTTTCCACATAAATATGATGGTTTGAACCCCCCCCCATAGCAATTAATAGCAGTATTTTAGAAATATTAAAACAAACTTTTGAATTTGGAGTATTTACCTTCTGAATTTATTATTTTAACAGAGTATTCTTAATTTGTTAGAAACAGATACATGTACAACTGACATTCTCTCTACATTCGCGTACATTCTCTCTGAACAGTTATCAATGAACATTTTGAAATCATAAAAAAAAAATCCATCGATATTAATTAAATCATAGTTATTTTGGATTACAATATTCGGAGATTACGTATTTGTGGTAAATTTACATGTTGTTTTCATAAATCTCTCACCGATATCTATTAACAATATGTGACAAAGTATGATTAAAGTGCTTTTAACATTTGATATAAATTTCTAAATTAATGTGGAGTAAAGGTAAAGAAAAAATATTTTTCTGCCAATTAACATATCACGATAGATTTTTATCCTCACTTTAGTAGAAATGGTAACTAAATGCATCGAAGAGCCGCCTGAAACTCGCTTTTAAACGCATATATAGTACGGTTGCGTCTTTCACCTTCCAATGGACAAAAGAAATTATACAGAACAAGATGAATTTGTCTCCTCAAAGTTATGAATAAACATGCTTACTTTTCAAACTATTCACCCTTTTAGTCTCAAGCAAATGTCATATCGATGTTGAAATTTTCCGATTCCTACTAAAACGTTACGTTAGTGATATATGGGTGAACTACACATTATAGTATCAAAGTTCATCAATAACCCAGTTCATCTATTCAAAAGATATCAAAAGCATTGAGATACTCAAGTCTTCGTTTTCTCCTGATCATCAAATAGTTACATTTAATTAACTTAATTGGGACTGTTCAAGTGGCTATTACTACAGCAGCATCACAGAGGGCAAGAGTTGTCATGAATGAGGATAATAAAAGTAATCATTTTCTTATTTGGGTTTGAATAGCTCTGCGCAGTTTTTGTAAATTCTGATAGTAAATAGTTGCAATGATCGTATCTCAAGCTACCATAAACTCAAGCAAATACATAACTATTTTGGTCCCATAAACCTTGCCAGCCATAACTCTATGTAAGCATGTTGAAGGTTTGTTTGAACATACGCCTCATTGTGCCTCCTCATGGGGAATGCCGGTTCGCCTCTTTCTTAAATTGTCTTTACCATTCACGCATAACACCATGACTCAATAAGTTTACACCACATAATGCGCCTTTTTTCTCTTGAATTTCTGTTCTTATTATAGTATTATTCCTCTGTTATAAAAGTAACATTATTCTCTGTCTGAAGAAAAGAACAAAACTTCACAACTCGCATTTGGCGGGAGCATGAATTGTATCACCTATATTTACGTACGTACAGCTCATCTTAAATGGTGAGAGACGGTGTCGGCAATAGTAGAGGTTAAGTAGTTAGAGATGTACAATTGCTCACTGTGCAACCCACCTCCTACCGTTTAATCTTGGCTGTTTAGCAGCTCGATCGGAGGTTAAAAAGGAAATGACCCTGCAGATAAATTTATTCCGGTATCGGAGTTTCAACAAAGACCCATCTCGTTGATATTCGATTGTAGTCATTACTTTACAGCCGAAAAAATTTAGAGTTAAATACTGTTGAAATTACCAATTTTCACGGTTGACAGAATTTACAAACACATGAAGGAGAATCGCAAAGTTTAAGTTATTCCTAAGAAATAACTAAGATATCTAAATAAAATTTTCTATGCATTAAATGATTTTTCATGTAAATAATGCAAATTACTGCAATTAAAATTAATTTGTTTGGTTTAAGGAAGCTGCTGATATAAGTAACGTAGTACTCTGTAAATATTTAACAGTTACGCCTGTGTCATAACTTTAATTATTACTGACAATGATCGAGAGAAATTCAATTTATTTATTATTCGCAAAAAAAAGGCTTCCTTTACAGTCACCCTCCAGAATTATACATTTTTCCTGTCCATCTCTAAACTGTTTGAAGGTCGTCTTTGTAGAATCCCAATAAATGAGCCTCTATCTCTTCCCAGACTGCGAAGTACTTCAATTATGGCTGCTGAAAAACCAGACAAATCAACATTATTAGCTGTAATTTAAAACATTATGTCGATAGAC